>OY987215.1:26326170-26926170 GCA_963920805.1 Primula vulgaris | reverse complement strand
TTCGCCTGATCGACCCAACATATCCTTTTCGCTCTCTCCTCATTGCTCTCTCTTTCTGATCTCTCTTTTCTCTTCTTATTTTTTTGATCTTTCTCTCCTCATCCCTCTCTCTCTCCGGTCTCTCTTTTCGGTGGAGATTGAAATTGATGCATATGTGAGAGTGAACGGTGAGTGTGTAGAGCGAGATCGAAAACATGAGATTGATGTGGCTAGGGGCGGAGCCAGAATTTCTATTGAGCGGGGGCACAATATAATGTGTATATATATATATATATGTGTGTGTGTATATATATATATATATATATATATATATATATATATATATTATTTTTTTAGATATAATAAGTGTTTTACAAATAATGTTCTCAATTCTCCAATATTCTTCCCTGATTGGTTAAATTGAACGATAACAATAAAGAATCAATTGCATTTTAATAAATTCAGACCATGTACTTAATTTATATTTAGTACAACTATATAGATGTACTAGTGGTTTTAAATTTCAATATTTATGAAGATTTTGAGAAACTGTATAATTTTTATAGACTATTTTTTTGTAAAAATGAAAAAAAAAATGTTATTATCACAACATATAATACACAGATAATAGTACCAATGTAATATTTTTACAAAAAGCCAAAATATGATAATTTCTCATGTGCAGATTCGAATCAACAACCAATCATCACATCAAAAATTCTGGTTTTAACATTGAACCATTATGCTACATTAGAATTTGATTAACAAATACATATAAAATAATAGTTTTTCAAAATTCAGCGGGAGCTACAGCCCTCACTCGGCGTACATTGGCACCACCCCTGATTGATGCCGACGGAGATGTGGTCGTCGAAAAAGAGGCCTATGACGGTGACGTGAAAGTTCAAGATCGGAGGACGGCTAAGGGTTGAATTTGTTAACTATTGTATAAGATTGAAAAATAAGTATATGAACTCCGTGAATTAAGGGTATTGAGTTGAAAAGTATAGATATAAATTGTGTAAATAGGTATATAAATTCTGTAAATCGGTTTATGAACTTTACGAATTAAGGTATGAACTTTTAAAATAAGTGTATAGACTTTTGGAATAATGGTATGAAAATATATAAATTAGGGTATGGACTTTTGAAATAAGGGTATGAACTTTTGGAATAAGCATATGAAATATATAAATTAGGGTATAAACTTTTAGGTATGCTTTTGTTAATTAAAATTTTTTTACGTATGTTTTTGTTAATTTAGTTTCAAAAGTAATATGTTTTGTTAATTTATCCTTCAATAAATGAGTAAAATGAAAATAATCACAAGTTCATGTTTTTTCAAATGTTGTTTTTTACTTGCAAGCTTGAGTCAAGCTGAAAAGTAATCAATACCTAGACAAACTCATTTCCAAAGAAATAAGCAAAAAAAAAAATGAAAATACAGAGTTCCTTTTTAAATGTTTTTTTTTCTTTTAAAATTAACTCAAGCAAAACGTTAATAGGAGCCTTATTTAAATTCATTTAGAAGATATTACTTATTAATTATAGTGTATTTCTTATACACAGTCTAGTTTTAATTAAAAACTTTTAAAACTTTACAGACTAAATTGTAAGTTTTCGATTAAAAAATTGACACTAGCACTAAAACAAAAACATTCATAAACGCATGTAAAAGGAGTGAAGTAGTAAAAAATAGTTCAACAGATCTAAAAACATGTCAAAAACTAGGTCATCAAATTATAATTTAACCATCACTCTGTTAGAAAAACCATGTTTAACATGATAGTTTCTGAATTGTCACGAGACCATCTTTGAGTCAAGATTCTAACTGACAGCTGTTGTCTTTTGACACCATACTCAAGACGGTTGAGTAGATGGTATGACAAGTTTCGTAACGGTATGTCGCATGGCCTATTCGGAGAATGGGAGTGAATGGAAATTGGTGTAAAAAATTGGGATTGAGAAAGAGGAAAACTATTAATGCTGAAAAATGGGTTAAATGAGTATAAATTATTGAGAATTGTCCCACATTGGAAAATGAAGAGTCATTTTTACAATATATATACAAATCTATCCCATGTGGCTATTAGGTTGTGTGTCCACATATACATGTGTGTATTGTGTACCACACACACGCCTGCTCGTCGGCTCGACGGAAGCTTCCAGCAAATATGTAGTTGTTGCAATGAATATGAATTCATTACAGAGTTAATACTGTTGTTTCGAATTTCGAAAATTGTACAGTATTAAAGTGTTAACATTCTGAAATCAAACACATCATATATCATCTCTCCAAATCAGCATTACATTTTAGTCAGAGAGAATCACCCACCAACAACTCGACCTTGACACGTCGCCAGTTTCCGACGAGTTATCCAAGACGTTGTACATTGGGATCGAAGCGACAACGTAATCAGAAACTAAAGGTGGTTGGGCGAATATCGGTTAAGGGCAGACTGTTTAACAGTCGCCTTGTCTATTTCTTTTTTGTCTTTTTTATTTCATTTCATTTATGTAATTTAATTTCAGTATTTCAATTTCCTGTCATTAGCTGTAACATTTAATTCTGCTTTTACCTTTCTGTAATTTATTTAAAGTACTGTTTCAATTCTGTAATTAGAATAGTTTTATTTCAGTCCTGTAATTTATTTACATAAACAGTCCATCAGTTTAGTAATATACTATTCTGTCTGGCAGTATCTTTTAATTAACAAACAGTCCAGCAGTTTAGTTTTATACAATTCTGTCTGACAGTTTCGTTTAATTACAAACCAGTCCAGCAGTTTAATAACTTATATTATTCTGTCTGAAATTTTATTTAATTGCATTTATATTCTGAAAGTGTCGGAATATTGTAATAGATTCACATTCCGTTTAATAGAAATAAAATTGTTTATTTCATTTTAGTCCTTACACTTTTAATTATTACTTTTACGTACACGAAAACCAACAATTACTAGCATACTCAGAATTATTAGCTTTATCTCTATATACTTAACTAATCACAATGTATAGATTGATGACTTGGGCATCCGAAGGTTAAAGGACAAACATATTACGCCGAGCATCAACTTTCATATTAGAAACTCGGGATTGCATTGTCAACTATCTTGATCATGGTCATAACTTTCGTCCCATAGGAGTAGCTCTTCCCTAAGGAGAGAAAGTAGGATAAAAAGTTTATAACGAGATGAAAAGCAAGTGAAAGCCCGGAAGCATATTTGCCAGTTGAGAAAATGGAATCGGGATATGAAAACGTGAAACATGAAAAATTAAAAATAATCTAAAATTTACACATTAAATTATAGAATAAATTATAGGAAGCGAAGAATAAGATACGGGAAACACGATTTATTTAAAACGGATTCGAGTTTTCATAGTGTATTAAAAGTGTTAGCCGGAATATGTTTGTGTAAATTGAAACATCATTCAATGGTGGACTTTAGTTCCACTCCAAATAAATAAATAAAAAACACGTATATAAAAGGCATAATTATTATTATTACTACTCCCTAATTATATAGAGTAGGTAGTAGTATAAGCTAATTTTCTAATCCCTTAAAGCCGCTTTCGTACTTTTCTTTTGAAATTTGGTGAAGCCTTTATCTAATCTCTCTTCTCTTTCTTTTTTACTTTTCTTATTATTTTGACCTTAGAACTGCTTACACATATCCCCCCTTTATCTCTTCTACATAAAAAAAAAAATGAGAGATATGTATCTATATATCTGTATTTGCCAAAGGCAGAAGAAGTGAGTCCTGATCATATTTTCCTCTTGAATTTTGAAAAATTCTCTATTCACATCAAAGGTAAGTTTTCTAGACTTCTAGTTTATGATCATATAATTTATTGGCTTCTTCATGATTTTATTTCTAATAATAACTTGCAAATATTTGTTCACAAAATGCCACCATTTTTTTGTCCATATATTTGATTGGCTTCTTCATGATTCTAATTATAACTTGCAATATTTGTTCATATATGCTATTTTTTTTGTGTATTAAGAAAAGGTCTATCTTTTGAATGATTAGTATTTTCTTTCGGTATTGTACCAAAAAAATAAAAATTGTCTTTGGTATTTGAGTAGATTATGATCATATATTTGATTGGCTTTTTCATGGCATTAATAATAACTTGCAAATATTTGTTCAAACAATGCCATTTTTTTTGTCAATTTAGAAAGGTCTATCTTTTGAATCGTTAGAATTGTCTGTCTGGATTGTACCAAAAATAATATTTGTCTAACGTATGGAGGAAAACACTTCAATTTCGACACTTGTTCCAATATGATGAATTATTGATGTTGGTCAAAACTGAAAGTAGTGTGAAATAATTTTTAAATTCCTAAGTACCATTTAATGGCGCACAAAAGACGGATGTTTTTAAATCTTAACAGTTTTTGAGAATAATTTACGTGTTTTGTAAATTGAATAGGAATAATATTGCATTATTATTTATTTAAATAAATTTGTGGAACGCCGCCGTAGAATAAACATTGGATGGAGGATTCTGAAAAGTGGTCAGTTACTCTGTTTGACTGTACTTAATTGAGGAGTTCAAATCTTCTACCCTTTATTCTCTATCTCCTTCCATGTCTCCTTGCTTATTTTTACTCAAATTTTAAATTTTCACAACTTATACCGCAACTTTATAAACTTTTATATTATATTGTATCCAAATTTTAAAACTTTTGAACATAATATTGTTTTAGACAATTTTTTTAATATTCAATGTTTAATTTACACTAATTTATACATTCATTCCAAAACAAATTTTGTGTGGATTTTCTTTTAAAAATAATTATTGGAATGTATTGATAGATGTATTATAGTAATTGTACAATTTTTTTCAAGTTTTTTAGAATTTTTTTTTGGTTAAAATAAGTAAGGGGACACGGAAGAGGATAGAGAAATGGGGTAGAAGATTTGGACTCTTAACCTATTTGAACACGTTTGTTTTGGTTCTAGAAGATGTTAATTTAATATTAGTGTAAAATCTGTATCATTTATGAGTATTTGTCGTTTCTTTAAGTTTAGAAGATAAAGTTATGCAAAACAAGACAATTGTTGTACGTACTCATTAGGCTTTAGCCTATTTACAAATAAATTAAACACAAGCCTGCATGTAACTAGGCTAATCCCTCCCTCCCAAATAGGTGTATGTTTTTTTTTGACGCTTTTCAAAATAAGTGTATTTTTTCTTTTTAGTTAATTTTCTCTTTTTTATTTTTTAAAATATCACTTTTTGGTTGTTAAATTTTATCAAATTTACACTTATAATCTCATATTTTAAGTAAAAAATAGTTTATGTTTGAATTTTTTTTATTTTTTTATTTTATTTTTTTATTTTAAGAAAAAATAGTTAAAATTAAATTTCATATTTTCGAAGTAAAACACTTATTTTGGGACAGAGTAAGTATATAACTAGAAAAATTATATGAGTCCAACTATGGGAGATCGACATGATATGTTAGCCTTAACATCTGGTTAATACTAAAAAATGTAGATTGTTTTAATTTTAATTTATAATCAGAGGGGTCGGGACACTTTTATATTGATTACTTTAATTATTATTATTTTTATTTAGTATCAATGTTCTAAAAGGCGCAATACGGACTTTAAGCAAAAATTGACCGCCTAACATCTAATTTGTCTGATCACCGCCTAATATGTTAGATTTTTAAGCTACGCTACGTCTACCACACCTAATTTACATCCAGGAGCGCTTTTTACAACTCTATGTAGTACTAAAAGTCTAAATCTTCTACCATCTATTCTCTACCCCTTTCATGACACATTGCTTATTTTCACTCCAATTTTAAATTTTCACAACTTATATCGCAAATTTATAAACTATATTATATTGTATTCAAATTTTAAAATATTTGAACATAACATTGTTTTAAACAATTTTTTTAATATTCAATGTTTAATTTACACTAATTTATATATTTATTCCAAAATAAATTTTGTGTGGATTTTCTTTTAAAAATAATTATTGGAATGTATTGATACATGTATTATAGTAATTGTACAATTTTTTTCATGTTTTTGAGAATTTTTTTTTAGATAAAATAATAAATGGGGCACGGAAGTAGTAGAGAAATGAGATAAAAGATTTGGACTCAGTACTAAATACCTTTTTGTAAAGGTTACTAGAAAAGTATGTGTTGGTTTGATGGGTTGGTCGATGGAAGCAGCATTTGACTTGGAGTCACTCTTACTCAAAATAGTTTTTTTTTTTTAAAAAGCCGTTGGATGTATTTTTAAAGATCTACGAGATGTGATTAATATATAGAAATAACCTCTTCAAAAAAAAATATATATATATAAAGAAATAAGAAACATACAGTAATAAATATTGAGCCAAATTATTGTCTCTTTCCTAGTCTCCTTATTCTCCCATGTGAACCCACCTCAATTTCTTTTGTCTCCCATTTTAGATCCAGAAAATATCAACTCAATCTACCAACAAATCCGTCTAATTCAAAATCAATTCATATTTTTGACAAAATAAAAAAACAAGAACAAGAAATTTAATCTCATATGTTTTAAAGTTGTAATTATTTATGAATGTTAGACTCACTTGAAAGCTCCAATTTAATGTTTCATCATATACAAAAAGAATAGAAAGGATCAGCTTATAGCCGATAAACCAAACGAATTCATCGTAAAGGAATAAAAACTAAAATTGTAAGCTGTAAATTGCCTAGATCGGGAAGTCTCCACACTTGTTACGACAAGATAGCCCATAGAGGACACACCACTACGTTCACCGTTCTGTTTTTTACTTGAAGGTTTTGATGAAATAGATGAGATTAGAACGTGATTCTATCTTTTCATATGTACGTATGTAGTACTGGGTTCGGTTTGCTTCGGTTCGGTTTTTAACAAAACCGAAACCAGACATATTTTTCGGTTCGGTTTTTTTCGGTTTCGGTTTGTTTATTTTTTGGATCGGACCGGGTTTTTTTGGTCCAGTTTCGGTTTTTCGGTTTTTCGGTTTCGGCCTTTTTCGGTATTTTTCAGTATTTTTCGGTTCGGTTCGGTTTTTCTGATTTTTTACACAGCCCTATATGTATGTATGTATAGCCTAGTTTTTATTGTGTGTTTTATTTTAGTAGTGGTTAGATTTATTGTAATCGTTAGATGGTTTTCATAAGATTGAATGGATGAATATATTTGAGTATGACTATAAATGAGATGAGGTGTTCGTGGAATCGTTTGTATTCGGTTCGACTCGGCTAATGTTCGGCTTTTGTTCGTTCATTTATAAATGAACACGATAATAAATAAATTTATAGTGTTCGTCTATTAAATGAACTGAATACGAACATGGCTCTGTTCGGTTCGTCTAAACTTATTTTCATGTAACTATACATAAAAAAAAATTAAATCTATTAACGATGTAACAAAAACTAATATCACTACATTAATAAACTTATTCATGCTATAATAATATAAATGATATGTTTGTATTATTTCGAACTTATTATGCTAATTTATATCATCATACTATAAATACGGTTACCGGTTTTATCGTTAAGTGTTCAACTCGTTAAAGTAATTATAGGTATGTAAAAAAAAATTTATACCATATATAAACTTAAAATTATATATGAACTAGTTTATCCTACTTAATAATATAGTAATATATGATAAAATTAAAATATATTTTAAAAAGAAAGAAAAATATTTTTGTTTTTCAATTATTGAATGTTTTGGAATAAATTAGATGTTCACGAACAACTCGTGTTCGGCTTAGCTTGTCAAATGTTCGGTTCATGTTCGTGAAATGTTCGTTCGTATTGAACCGAACATGAACAAGGGCTTTATTTCATAAACTGAACATGAACAGAAACTTGTTCGGTTCGATTCGTTTCCTTTACGCCCTACATTTGAGTTAGAAGTACTCCAAAAAGTGTTGAGTCAGGGCCCCCCGCTTCCTTGATCTACGTACGGTAATGAACAAGAGTTCCACTTTAGTGAACCTATCAATTGACGTTTGCTTTCAACCCAGATATTTTTTAAAAAATGTTTCAAGAAAAAAGACCCATAAAAAATCCACACACACACACACACACACACACACACACACACAAAAACCCGGAAAGAATCCGAAACATCAAAAACAACCTGAACAAACGGCAAAAAAACTATTTGAAAAAAAACTCCAAAATCACTAGAAAAACATGAGGAAAATAAAAAATAAAAAATAAAAGAAGGCAAAATAATTCAGAAATCCCCGATTAGTAAGAGAATTTTATTGATACAAATGAATGAAATTGATGTAATTCGACCCCTTTTATATTTAATGAAAATGGTCAGAAAATTTAAAAAGTTTGTTTAAATTGGCTCATTTCCTAAATATGTTTCCAAACTCATCAAAAGACTAAATAATTTCGTTTATTTGTCTAGACTGTGGACCTTAATGAAAGGAACGCTTAGTTGCCTTTCAAGTGGTCTGCCACATATAAGCGGACCTAGCATGCTATCATAATAATAACACTTTTACAATAATAAATTGTACTGCCCGTCCTAAATTAATGAAACAAATTTCATTTCACTTGTTCATATTTTTGTCACTTTAAAAACATCAACACTACGCTCAATAAGTCATAATGTCCATACCATTTTCCATATTTGTAAATTGAATGTATGCCTTTTTTTTCACATGTTACCCACTCATTTCCCCTTTCACGATTATGAGACTTATATGAGTAAATGAAATAAATGCCAAATTGAGCTAATGTCATGGTATGAGCGGTTACTGGTTAGCAGCTCATATAGGCTGGGTCCATATTATATTATTCTACTAGTATTTAATACATGGTCGGTTTGGGGAGTAACTATGTAGTCTATATCACTACTAGACACCACATATTTATCACGTACGTATTTTATTTGTTTGTATTAAATTTCGAACATTTTTTTAGTAATTTTGCTTTACATTTAATTGTGCACTACTAATATATGTGTACTTTTGATCTGTCAATAATTTGTATTAAAATTGTCGAAACGAAAATTTTCACAAGTTGATCATATAGTTTAAATGTTAAATTTTATGATTAGATTTAAAAAAAAAATCGATAATTTTGATATAATTTATAAAAAGTACACGTATTTTCGTAATGAATAATTAAATGGGAGAGAAGTATTTTTTTAATGAACTGGCCAGTCTGGCAGTGATAGTATACGTGTATATATAATAATGTAGTGGATGTCAATTTTTAAATGTTTAGAAGTTTTAAATTTTGACTTTTGAGGTGTTTTCCGTAAAAATTATTCGGTAGAAACTACCTACGAAAGTAGAATATCCTTTGTGATCATCACTCAATTTTAGGAAATGTTGCTTTATGGGCTTTTTGGTAGCATATAAGTATAGAAGCGTTTACTTTTAAGTGACAAAAAAGTACTTATTATGTTTATTCAGTATTTTGGTAAACTATAAAGAAAATCATAGTAGCGTTTTCTTATTATGAGTAGTTAAGAGTATAAAATAATTGATTATTGTCTAAAATAGACGAAATATTTTTCGATAAATATAAATCTAGATAATTGTAGAGAGATTATCACGTCGGGAACGGTTCACACGCGTGCATACTGTGCTCATACCGGTCCAATATACACCTCCAAACTAATATCCATACTAAAAAGTCAACTCAATAGTATGACGAGTCATTGGTGTATATATGTGAACATTTATTCTCATATTTTTCTTGACGTGGAATTATATGTGTAACCTAACAATAATTAAGTTCATAAATAAATAGGCCAGTAAGGTTTTATAAGGCCTAGTATAGTTGCCAAAACTTTGAAGGTAACTTTTTGTTCAATTACTTGAAACAATATTTGAAGTTTTATATATAAGTTTCCAGAAGGCATCAAGTAAATAATTCAAAGTTTTGTAGAAGTTTCTGAACTTGTTTTGGGATCAAGGTTTGCACCTTATACCAAACACATTTATAAATATAGAAATAAAAGTACCAAACCAAAAGTATGCCTTTAGTGTTGGTCAAACAAGTCATTTTCCATTTGTTGATTAACATTTGTGGGCCTAAAACCTGCTTGGACATGATTTTCTTTGAGAATTTATTTTGAAATTAGACAAACTTTCATGACCTTTTCACCACTAGTTTTGGCGCAACTAATTCACATCTACAAGTTGTATTCCCATTCTAGTTCTTACACGGTTTGATTTGAAGAGCAGATAACAAAAATTGAAGAATATCACTGGTAATTAGTAAGAAAAAGTTGTGGTCTGTTTACACGTGTGATATCTGGACCAAGTTTTATTTGTTTTCTCATGAAGCCCCCTAGAGATTTTTTTGAAGTTTCCTTTTAGTCCAGAAATTTATAATTATGACAATCTGTTGCACTTTATTTCGAAATGTAGCACTTTTGGCTCCTTTTCTTTTATGGGGTTTTTCCTCCACATTTTTATTTTTCATCATCTAATAAAATAAAAATGTGGGTTTTCCCCACCAATTATTAAAAAAAACTAGTAAGAAAAAGTTATTTAAGTGTTGTCATGCCAATGTCTGATTCAATTATTCAACCAAGCTGGGATTTATAGTCTTTACTTATATTGCTGTTTTTTTTAATCATTTCCATAGTTATCTTGAATTTTCATACAAGTCTATTCCAACTCCAGGTTTATTTGATTTTCCGTAGGTCGTATCCTCTAGCATCCGTCATCTTGGATTCTGTAGTGTTCTACAAATGCTAGCCTTCAATTTCAACCATAATTTTACTACTGTTGGAAAGAACTTGTTTTGTTGGAGCTTTTAAGTTTATTTGTAAATCTGCTCAAATGCATTTGCTTGAACAAGTTTAAAAAGATTCAGCTGTTTGCAGCTGCCTTAAAAGACTTACAATTTGACCTGAATCAATCTAGCTTTTTCTCACTCGATTAAGGAAGGTTATTTGTTTAGCTTAAACAAATAAGTGGATTCTAATTGCACCAGAGTTTTAGAATGCCAATATTAAACTCGAGAAGGCTATTCTTGAAACTACAACTAACACTTTAACTTCAACTTTGTGCATTTTAGATGCGTATATAGATTTCTTTATTGCCATTTGGTTTTCGGTTTGTTTTCAAACTGTTTTCTTGTTACTTCTTGTGCCACATACAAAATCCTAATATCACCTCTTATCTATTTTCAGCTTAGTAATTGTTCACTCATCACGAAATGAAGAAAAGAATTCCACTAAATCCACTACCAAAAATCATATCCATTTTCACCATAATTCTACTTATGTCGAATAAATCTCTCGGTGATGCGAGAGCACAAACAATCAAATTAATATGTGGAAACCAAAAAGAAAAAAATGGGTCCCTCTACGTTTCAAATTTTGTCGCAACAATGGAGAACATAAGCACGCAAATGCGAACTTCCGGGTTCGGATTAGCCATTACCGGCACAGGAATCGACATAAGTTACGGTCTTGCCCAATGTTACGGTGACTTGTCATTAGTCGACTGTGTCTTATGCTATGCCGAGGCACGCACAATCCTACCCCAATGCTTCCCTTCCAATGGAGGTAGAATTTACCTCGACGGGTGTTTTATGAGAGCAGAGAATTACAGTTTTTTCAATCAGTATTTGGGACAACAAGATCGGATTATATGTGGAAATAATACGAAAAATAGTTCATCTTTTGAAAATTCAGCTAAAGAGGCTTTGACAAAGGTGCTTAATAATGCGGGGAATGCTAAGGGGTATGGTAGAGCTGATGTGGCAGTTTCTGGGACTGTGAATGGGTCGGTTTATGTTTTGGCGGATTGTTGGAAAACGGTTAATTCAAGTGAGTGTAGGAAGTGTTTGGAAAATGCTTCTAAGTCGTTGTTAGGCTGTTTGCCTTTTTCGGAAGGAAGGGCGCTATATACAGGATGTTTTATGAGATATTCAGATACTAATTTTCTCAACCCAGTACCGACTAGAAAAAGCTCAAGAGGTAAATAAAGAGATTTGGGTTATTTCGGAATAATTTGATGCGGCGATAACGTTGTAGTTATTGCTTGTCTTGTTGTAGCTTCTAAACAAATAAATGGGAAAATTTGAGCACAAAATGTTTTGCTTATTTGAGAGAAAAGATAGTTTTCTGCAACTTAATTCTAGCCATTTTCAGTTAGGAAACAAAAACTCAGCTTGAAGTTGGTCTTCAAATACAGTACAATAAAAGACAGCTAACTTAAAATTATAAGCTGCAACGGAACAAGCCTTTTAATTGTCGTACTGCCTGGGATTTGTATAGTTTCTCGTTTTCAAATTATCCTGTTTGTGTATCGGTTTTATAGACATTTATTTTATTTGAATGAGTAGCAATGTGTGTATTGATGATTTTCTGTTTGTTGGTGACTTGTGCAGGGAACACCATGGTGATATTAGTAGCAGTAATCAGTTCACTTGTGGTTTTGGTAGTTATTGGTTTAATTGGAGTCTACATTTGGAAAAACAAAGTTATTCAGAAGAAAAGAAAAGGTCTGATATTTTTATTCTTAAAAAACTTCTTCTCGAAAGAAATGATTGATCAGGCACACTACACGAACTTATACCGTTTTTTTGATCTCTAAATTTTCTAACTTTATTCTTAATCAATCTTGATCTTTCAACAGGATCAAATGACGTAGAAAAAATGGTTAAGACCCTTCACGACAGTAGCTTAAATTTCAAATACTCGACTCTTGCAAAAGCGACCGATTCTTTCAATGAAGTTAATAAGCTCGGACAAGGAGGATTTGGAATAGTTTACAAGGTACTTACAAGGACACTTTTTGTACCCCTCGTTTATTTTGCATAGTCAAATGCAGAGTAAAAAGTCAATATCCATTACTATTATCATTCTTAAAATATGAATTGTAAACTTTTTGTTAAAAATTTAATTTATGGCATTTTCAGGGAGTTTTGTCTGATGGTAGAGAGATTGCTATCAAGAGGCTTTTTTTCAACAACAGACACAGAGCTGCTGATTTCTATAATGAAGTTAACATAATTAGCAGTGTGGAACACAAAAATCTTGTCCGATTATTAGGCTGTAGTTGCTCTGGACCCGAAAGCCTTCTTGTCTATGAGTTTCTACCAAACTTGTCACTCGATCGTTACATATTTTGTAAGTACGTTTACTATGATATTATTGTTCACTACTAAACTATGACTATGTTTGTCAATGTTACTAATCAATGTGGGATTATACGAGTAACAGGTTCAGATAGTGGCAAGTCGCTAAATTGGGAGAAAAGATATGATATAATTATTGGAATGGCGGAAGGTCTAGTTTATTTACATGAAAATAGCAATACCAGGATTATTCACAGAGATATAAAAGCGAGTAATATTTTACTAGACTCGAGGTTGAGATCCAAAATCGCAGATTTCGGCTTGGCTAGGTCTTTTCAAGAAGACAAAAGCCACATCAGCACCGCAATTGCAGGCACTCTGTAAGACTTGTTTACTTCTGAAGAATTAGGACTCGCTGGGATGCAGATTTTTCAAACTTAAGCTGGCTTGTTTTAATCTGAAAAATAAGTAGGGATTCTTTAACTTTAAAGTTTCAAGTTATAATTAAAGCTTTTAAGCTAGCAACAGGTACGATACCCATCGAAGCAAAAAAGTTCAGAAGAAAGATGAGTTTGGAAGCTGCAACCAAACAACCGCCTAAATTGTTTCTTGGCGAAATCTGATACATTTCACCTTATCTTCGCTTGCAGAGGAAATTTTTTGTCCATTTCTTCAAAATTAAACAAAAAATAATATTATTACTTTAACGATTCAAAAGTTCAGTATACAATTGAATCATTTAATAAGTAGTGGCTTATTAACAGGGGATATATGGCTCCGGAGTACTTAGCACATGGACAGCTAACTGAGAAGGTGGATGTATACAGTTTTGGAGTTCTTTTATTGGAAATAGTAACAGGAAAACAAAACAACATGAGCCAAGAATCTGAATTTTCTCATAGCCTTGTTACTATTGTAAGTCCGAAGAAATTACACCAATACTAAAAGATCGAGTCAACTTCCTTTAATATTGTTAAATAATTTCTCTCTTTACTCTTTTCTTTTATACATAATAGGTATGGAAGCATTTTCAACAAGGCAGAGTGGAGGCACTGTTTGATCAGAACCTAATGTTGCATAAATACGAGTATTACAACAGCAACATAAAAAACGAGGTATTGAGAGTTGTACATATAGGCTTATTATGTACTCAAGAGGCACCGTCTTTACGACCGTCAATGTCTAAAGCACTGCAAATGTTGGCTAAGTTTGAAGAAAATCTCCCTATGCCTAGTAATCCTCCGTTTATAGACGAAGAAACTATGGAAATATTGGATACGTGTGAAAATCCGCTTGAGTTACTAAATTCTAGTAATTTTGATTCAGTTGCGACTGTAGATAATAGCGGTCTCTACCCTAGGTGACGTCGTAAAGGGATGTAATTGGAAACGTGACATCAAGAAAGGAGTATAGAAAGACATATCATTGGAAACTAGGACACTAAATACTGGTTCTTATGTAAGTATATAGTTTTGCAGTTGTATTGAAATTTAAGTGAAGTTTTATACAGACCAACAAGTAGAGATGTTCACACACGATTTGGTTTTTGTAGAATATCAAGTGTAGCAGAGAAGTAATTTGCATATCATGATTTTGAAATGTGAGTTGCTGTTTTTCCTTAGATTGTAGTAAATATTTCAAAAAAGGCTTTTACTTATTTTTGGCCCAACTTGGGAAGTTTCCGATTTATTTGTTCATCGTAATCTAATTTTCTTAATTAAAACTAATATTGCATCAATACTATCACACTATAGATATCATGTCTATTGTAAAATTTTCTAATATTGGGTGAAGCTCGTTACACAAATCTACTGTTGTGTGGCCTTTTTCTTCAGTTATATTGAGTATAAACAACAAATGTTTATTTTGGAGGATAAAGAGATGGTGGAAGTTAGTAGATGGGCATTACTTAGTGGATAATACACTATTAGTGGCTTAGTGCAGTATTTGAGGCAAATATTAATACTCCTACTTAAAGATAAATTAGAAAAGGAAAAAGGCTTCAGAGACCATAAGTAAAGTATATGCATTAAGAAAAAGCTGTATTACTGTATATTCAAGTATTTGTCCCTTTGTTTAAGTGGATGTCATTTCCCAACTTGATTTCCAATCCCATTTCCAATATAAATGTCCCTGTTGAAAAAGGTAAAAGTTTTTATGTTATGTACTATTTTAATCTTGGATTTGGATAAAAATGATCTTGATTTAACTTTGGGTGTTAATGCTGACATTTTATTACAGTAAAAAAAACGTTAAAGCTGAAACATAATCGTTATCAGGCGGTTCCAGAGGTAACCATGCGGTCAAACGTTAAAGCTGAAACATTCTCGTTATCAAGCACTCAAGGAGGTAACCATGCGAGTAAATCTAATCATACTACTGTATAAAAAATTGAGAACTTAGCTAAAACGTTTTTAAAAGAGATACACTAGAAGCATAGGCTTTATCGACATAAAAAGAGGAAAATCGAGCTCTTTCTGTTTATCTTAGCTTCAAGTCGAGCTTTTATCGAATTCCGAATCAATTTTTTTCGCTTCGAAGCGAGATTGTTAAAATAGTTAATCATATTGCAAATGAATCCACACTGGACAAGATCGACAATGGAACCATGTGTCAAAGATCCATTTAAGCTCAAATTTCTTATATTCCTAGAAATGACTGCTAGTATTGGAAGAATCGTAACTAATACTCGGATACAACTACGACATTCACACTTCCAAGTCAAAACTTCATGAAATAAATATTAGCGCTAAGTCGCTAACATCTGAATATGAGTACAATGGAAACGTCTCAAAAAAAAATCTTCATTTCGAATAACAAAAAAAATCCCAAAAATAAGAACTTGCCACTTGCAGCAAGTTTTACAATATTAATGGTAATTCAGATTTCAAATTCAACATTTTCAAAATAAAAATAAAATCAAACTCAAACTTAAAACAGCCAACCAAGGTACAATAGAGGACTATGAAAGGCAATGTCAATGTTGCCGCTGAAACAAAGGAAAGCACACGTGACAAAGCAACTTTTGAGGTGCATTATAAAAGTCAGAAAAAAGGGAAAGAAATGGTCACAATTCACATTAACAATGATGCAATGTACTGTTCATCCTTTTGTTAGAATCAGGCTCAACAGTTTTCCTGAGCTATATATACCACCAGTAAGACTAAATGGTTTAAACACAAACAAAACTAAAATTATCTCAGGTTTACGACCGCTTGACAAAATATAAAAATGGAGTTTGACGAATCAATTCATGGTTCTTGAAAAAATAGTGTTGTTTGGATACGAGATTTATCAATCTCTCGTATCCAAACAAGAACCACAGTTTGTGTGTGCTTAGCCAATCAACACGACCTCGGTGTTCCAAAAGCGCTGAGGTGGCTGAGGATTTCGCAAACCGGCAAGTCATGTCACGGCAATGGGCTCTCTTGAGAAGTCATAAAACGGCTAATGTTTTTCACTTTTTCATTTTATTTTCTCTGTTTGATACTTCTTGTGTTGAATGTTTAAAAATGTACTGCACCCTTTGTTACCTTCTCCACTTATAATAAAACAGTACAGGTTCTCCGACCTTATTAACGTGTTTATATGTTATGAATGTTCAATAGTGTGATGACTGATGCCTCTCCGAAGTGACAATATTCCAGTAAAACCATTTCCTCTAGAAACATATTACCTTACGATTGCTATAAATTGGACTTTACTCTGCAGTTCAGAAACATACGGAAAGAAGAGAAAAAATAACAATGAGAGAGTGGGTTATACATGTAGCAAAATTATCTAAATATTGCAAAAGTTAATATCTTATTTCATACAGTAAAAGATACCGATCTTTGTTCAGTAGACTAGGGCTCAACCACATTTCAAGTATTTCTTGTATTCATTTATATTTACTGTTAGAAAATACGATTAAAATACATATTGTTTTGTTTTATTATTTTCTTTATCGGACGTTGTTACATTTTATGAGATTTTATATTTGCAATGTTTTATTTATTTTATTTATTAATACACAAATAAATGTTTAATATTATAGTTCGTAGATAGTCTAGTATGTAAAGTACGGCTTACACAAGTAAGATTAGACTATCGGTTCTTATATAATATAAGTAAAATGTTTACAACTTTAGATGAAAATTGACAGACTATCGGTACAGTTGTAGTGTATAATTTTAGTAGGATTGTCTTGACTACATGAAATTGAGTATTTCAATTTTATACGCTAGTGCACTCTAAGTGCATTAAACAGGACCGCAACAAGTCGATTATTTTAAACCGACTAGATAAAATAATTAACGTCCTGGGTCATAAAATATGTTTAAACTCTTAATTCTGATTTTATTAATTAATCATTTATGAGAAATGATAATCGTTTTAATTCATAAAAGAATGTGATTCTTTACGAGTGATAAACTGACGGTGACGTTTTAAGTATAGTGTTTATTAGTGAATAAAGAAATCCATGTCCCGCTTAGTGGGATTGATGATACCCCCTTAAAAGCTTATAAGTATTTTTGTATCAAACTCTGCAGGTGGATTTATTAATCCGATACATTAATTAAGTTAAGTGGTATTTATTAAGTAATACAATATGCTTACTGAGTATAAATCGTCAGTGATTTAAATTGGTAAGTGGGTATCTGTTTAATCTTAACGTATGGATGATTTAAGCATAATGACATGGAACGAATTATCTTTTAGAAGTTTCGGAATATATGAAAGAGATTTCAGTTAGAGTTATTTAGTGTAATGAACTCTAATTTAATCCGATAAGAAAACATTCATATTGATGAGTTTAAGTTCGAATCTGATTAGGATAAACTTTTATTTATTCAGCCTATCAGGTCACTAACGTAGCCTATATAAACATATTTCGTATCACTATGAAAATACGTTTTTCTAGTGAGAGAGAGTTCATCCTCTTTTTAGAATAAAAGGCGTTTTTTAGGAATACGTTAGAAAACACGATCCTTTCAAAAAGACAAGTTCAGTATCACTGTAAGCTTCTAAACATTAAGGGTAAAATAATAACAGTTTTAAATAGTACCGTATACAATTTTAATAAGCTTTTTGGGCACTTTTCCGCTGCTATAAAATTTACATTTACATCATGTACTTTTAATGACATCACAACAAATTAGTATTTGTGACGAATCTGTTTTTGGTCTATATGTTTGTTTTTAGGGGAAATTAACAAAAACATATCATACCCCTATTATATTACCAAAAACATATCATACCCCTATTATATTACTAAAAACATACCCTCAAAAGTTAAATTACCAAAAACATACATATATATACTTATTATTTTCCTAATTCTAATCAAACCATAATCTAACTTATCTCTCTAACCGCAACTCTCTCTCTCTCTAATCGCACCTCTCTCCCTAACACACGATAATTGTAACTATTTCTAACACATTTTAATCTCCCATCTCTCTCTAAAAATGACTAAAACTCACAAAAAATTCATATGTTAATTATAAAATGTCATAACCTAATTTTAAAATGTCATACCCTAAATGTTCTGAATCACAATCAAAAATCTAAAAAAGAGTTCATACCCTGATTTTAAAACTTCGTACCCTAATTTCAAAACTTTATACCCTAATTTTAAAACTTCATACCCTTCAGGAGTAGTATGTTTTTGATAGTTAAAGTTGTAAAAGTATGTTTTTGGTAATTTAGTTTCAAAAATGGTATGTTTTATTAATTTATCATTGTTTTTATTTTTCTGCTACCTAATTAAGCAGATCGGACAGGACAAGAAGAGATGTATATTGCACAGATGACAAGAGGGATATACGGTGGTTGTCATTCTTGTGCAAATTTGTTACTGTTGTCCTCCTAAAATCCTTTTTCTTGACTAAAGTTTGGTGTAATGGTGTATATTACTTTACAAGCTTCAAATAATGGAAGATCAGTAAAAATCAGATCCCTTCCTAAATAAATATATTAGGATCAAGGATGTCCCCCTTATATCTATGCATATCTAAATTGGAAAAAACAACTTACTCTATAAATTAGTCGAGAGTCAAACACAGTGATTCTTGAAAAGCATATGAACCTTTCAGTCAGCATTCCTCAATGCAGATCGTATAACCGCACTTGAGTGAGGGTCATGTGAAAATTAATATACAGAAAGTTGAGGTTACCTCTAGGAAACAAATTCTGTCCGAATTTTGTGTCAAAAACTTTCAACCTTTCCCCACATTTGTAACTTATACGTGCACTTAAACTTAGCCAAACCACGTTTTCTGGTGCCGAGTGCAAATATAGACATCAAATTAGTCGAACTCGCCGTCATACTTGTTGTTCTTGCCTAACCACTTTCATTTCTCGTATACAATTGCGTATGAAATTGTCAGTTGCAGAAATTCGCCACAGCCAAAATAAAATTCTCAATTGCAGATATTCGCCACAGACAAAAAAGCAATTTTGTAAAAGAGAAAAAATGTTCAAGTGATTTATTTTTTATAAAAATGCCAAACTATTGATAGACGAGGATACTGGGCATTTTCCAACTTGATATGTAGATAACAATACCACTCGTAATTTAGTGCAAAATTACCAAGGTCACATAATTCTAGTACAAACATTAGAAACTTTCAGACAGCCCCCAGCAACAAAATGTTTAAAAATATTAAGTAAATAGAGCAGGAGTCGCAACACCCCATTTTTATAGATATCACGTATCACTTGTATTTATATCAAGATTTATATTTATTGTTGGTCTGGATTTAGGGTTTATATCCAAAGAAAAATCCTAGTTCCATCAGAATTTACGAAGTGAAGATATGAAACTTTCAAACACTCAACTATACGAATGAAGCGTTTCTTTGTACATTACTTTCCCTTTGTACATATGATGAATACAATGGGTCAAAAGCTATCAACACCAATAGATTAACATATACTTTTCGTATTAACCCCAGTTGCAAAAATAACAAATATCATGAGCTATGAAATCCAAGTACTTATCAGTCACCGAGGACCTGATAGCTCCATTGCTTCCAATATGAGCGAAGATTCTTCAACATAATCCGAATATCTTTCACGTGGAGTTGTTTCATATGACCGTAAGAACCTTGGAGTCTCTATATTTTGCGAGGCCTCCCATCTTTCGGATAAACCATCACCTTCCAACATTCTTAACACCTCAGACATTTTTGGACGAACTGATGGGTTGAATTGAGTACATAATAGAGCAACTTGTACCATTTCTTCTAACTCTGTTTTGTTGAAATTTCCCATCAAAGCTTTGTCTACCATTAGGTTTAACTTTCCTTCTTGATGGAGCTTCTTAACCTACATTAAAAGTTCACATAAAATGATTAGCATATTTTTCATCTTTGCATGCGATAAGGGGAGTGATCCTCTATATCCATAACATAAAACACTTAACAAAAATTATCAAATTTAGTTAGATGAAAGTCAAAGGGGATTTATAGGGTCGGTGAACATTCATTGAAGAGAAAGCCAGTTTAAAATACTAGGTAAAAAAAAATTACCACTTTTATCTCCGATCAAATTAAAGTTATAGTAGTTTTTTATTTTATTTTTAAACTACGTCATATTTCAAAAACCACTTTTACCGCCGATCAAATTAAAGTCGTATTTGTAAGACCCTAACAAATGCTTGCACCAATTATACAATTATTTTGTTATCAGATAATTTGTAATAATCATGTTTAGGTACTGGATATGTTGGAAATTTAGGGTTTGTTCAGCTGAAACTATGAAGCAAAATAGCTGGGGGTTTTAAGTTGTAGTACACATGCTATATTCATCTAGCTTTTAATTTCTAGCTATTTCAGGCCAGAAAAGCAGAAACTGCTAATTTTTTAAGCTGGTCAACTGATGCATCCAGCTCTGAAGCAAAAACGCTAGGTTTAAAAGCTGCAACCAAACAAGGATTTAGAGGTAGTAAATAATAAAACTCCCTGTCTATTAATTGCAAGTTAGGAAAAAAGAAAACTAGAAGACATACCCAATCAAGCATTACTCCTTTTTGGTTCGCACCTCTTCCAAAATCAAGAGCCTTTTGGCCCGTAATAAGCTCAAGAAGCAAAATCCCAAAGCCAAAAACGTCCGTTTTATCTGACGATTGTCCTGTTGACAAGTACTCTGGGGCAATATGGCCCACGGTCCCACGTACAGCCGTTGTTACGTGGGAATCATGATGGTCCAGAAGCTTAGCTAATCCAAAATCTCCAACCACAGCTTCATAATCTTCATCTAATAAAATATTAGCTGCTTTTACATCACGGTGAATTATTTTAGGGTCGCATTGCTCGTGTAAGTATAGTAATCCTCTAGCTGCACCTAATGCTATTTGTTTTCGTCTCTGCCAGTCTAAAATTGGTCTACCATGAACTTGATCTGGTAAAAAGAGAAGAAAAAATTATGACACAACTCTCTTTAATTCTGTTTCGAAAAGAAATAAAAGTTAATCTAGTTACACAGTAATACAGAATGTTTCTTCCCCTTCTATCCCGTAAAAGAAAAGGCAAGGACAATGAATCGGCTCTTGTATTTCTTTTAAAGCACAAACTGGTAAAACTAGTCGTGAAAAGACGGGGTGGGTCATTATCCATTAAGAGAAAAGCCAATCAGAAACATATAATATTCTTTTCGCTTTTCATACATTCTGCAGCATACGTTCTTTCCGCAATGATATGATTATTGCATTAGGACCATTTCACTTTGCCTTTTAATTTTCACCAAAAAACTATACTTGTTGAAGTATCATAATCCAAACTTATTTCCGTAGAAGTATACTTTTTCATCATATTTACACTATTATCTACTAATTTTCACTTTTCAGTGCTCTTAATCCAAAAAAGTAGGCTTTGTAATTTCTTTTACCAAATGTCACTTCTAATAATAATTGAATGTAAGTTGTTCACCCTCACCAAAAAAGAATATCCTTTTACTCATAAGTGTGATCAAATGAGCCCATGTTCTCGAGCCACATCTGATAATAATACATGACACAGCAACATAACACAAATCATGTCTATATTGGTATAACATTTAGTAGTCACGCATCTAATTTTATCAAAGCCCATAAACAACAAAAAGAAAATGAGGTTTGTCCAGTATATCGGCACAAAGATTTAGCGGACTTACTAAAATATGAGTAATAAATAAAAGATTATTAAAGACAATAAAGTTTTTTTAACAAAATATACCTCTTAATCTAGAAGCCACACTCCCGTTCGGCATGTAGGGGTACACAAGAAGCCGTTCATTTTCGTTGGAACAAAATCCAAATACTCTCAAAAGATTCCGATGAACAGCTAAGCTAATCATCTCCACTTCTGTTTGAAACTGGACTTCACCACCGATAGCATTATAATCTTTCAATCTTTTCACAGCCACCAAAGTCCCGTTATTCAAGCAGCCTTTATAGACAATTCCAAAACCGCCCTTCCCTAAAATGTTTCTCGAGTTAAAATGATCTGTTGCAGCTCTTAGTTCTTTGAAGGCATATCGTTTTAAATGGCCCAAACATACCTCTGGATCATATTGCTCTGTCACATAAATTAATTATTTTTAGCTTAGCTGAATGGCGCAATGTGATAAAAACAATGCACCTTTTCCTAGTAGACAAAACGATGGAAATGTTAATTTTAGAATTAAGTATGGAGAGGCTTGTGGCTTTAGTAAACAATTATTAAAGCATTTTATTTTTTTGAGTACTGGTGATAGAAAAATAGTCAGCCAGTAATACAGTAAGTTTAAAAGAAAACTAGATGAGGACCCACCATTGACATCGAAGAAAATTTGCTGGTTGTGTCGATATCTCCACCATAAAATTAATCCTAGCATTATGACAACAGAAAAGGCAGCTCCGAAGCTTGCACTAATTGCAATTACCAGATGGTGGCGTTTCGCCCTAGGTGCTGATTCATCTGAGAAAATCGGAAATTTAAGAAACAAAAGTTTTATGATTTATAGAAGAGGTACACTTTGTTACTATTTTACAGAAGAAGAATCAAACAAGAAAAAAAGTGTACGAGATAGATACCTTGTGACCCATCTGGTGGCAAGAGTGGCTCAGGAAAAACAGCAGAACAGTTGTTACTTGAACAGATCAAAGGGTTCCCTATTATCCTGGAAACAGAAAGTTAACAAAGTTAAGATCCATTTGGTTATGTTTCCAAAAAGAGTGTCTGGATTTAGAAACATAAGATGCAGGAGAAAAATTAGACATATTTGGTTCTGAAAATGACCTTTAAGACAAACCCCAATGATTAAAAAAAAACTCATAGTAAGTTGCTCTAGTTGGTTCCAAATTTATAGTTCAAAAAAACTGAGTTTCATAAGAAAACACATAGCAAAGAAAAAGATTAAACATGAGTACAAGAAACATGATTGATGATACAGGCAACTCACTCACTTGAAAGTTCGTGCAGATATTTTTGGCAGAGGGCTGCTCAGATTGTTGAACGAAAGGTCCCTATAAATTTGGCAATGAAAACTGTTAAGAGACAAACACACAAAACTTCGGGGAAAAGAAAGAGGGGAGAAATCAGAAAATACATACACAAGTGTTAGGCCTTCAACTTTGGATAGAGATTGAGGAATTGATCCGGAAAGGCTATTGTTATTTAGTCGACTGGCTTGCTCAAAAACAACAAAGAGGAGTCGATCAGAACAAGATAAAAATTGAAACAAATTTATAGTAAATTAACATTATAAACAACGCATGTATAGAAGGAACTTACAGATAATTTAGGTTCTTGAGATCTCCCAAAGAAGTAGGCATTTGACCATTAAACATGTTGCTGGAAAGATCAAGCGTCACAAGATGTTCCAACTTCCCAATCGCGACCGGGATTGAGCCAGAAATAGTATTGTTTTGTAGCAAACTATAAATGGCAATTGCAAATAATAAAAAAAAAATTAGTTGTAACAACAGTCAAGACCTTACAAGTTACAAAATAGACACAGATGGACAGGACTAAGGAAGGACTACTGATTAACTTTCTGCTCTCCAAATGTTATTCTTTATTTCTTTTCTTGATTCTATTAATCGAGAGATAAATATGCCATTTCAGTTAAAAATCTGGGTTAAAAAGACAAAAGTTGAAAATGCAGCAACTACTACCGGTCAATAAACTTACACAGATTGCAAATAACTCAGATTTCCAATTCCTGGTGATAAAATCCCAGACAAGCTCTGGCTAGGCAAACCCCTGATAAAAATCCGAACACAACCCAAAAGAAACTAGTATAGTTAAGATAAAAAGAAAGAGATGAGCTCTTGAATAAATTTAGTACTTAGTTTAAAAGTGAAATAATTTCACCTAAAGCAGGAAAAAAAATACACTTACAAAGAAGAAACATAACCGTCAGTGCATGTGACCATTCTCCAACCACAAGGGTCGACTGCATTCACATCCCAATTTCCCAAGACATTGTTCGGGTCAATTAAGGCATTTTTAAGAGCTATAAGAGCTACAACTGTATCAGATGATAATAAACCATAGGTAATTGTTAGCAATCTTTTTTTCTGCTAATCATCAGAAATTAGAAAACAATGGTTAATAAAGTCCAATCTATGTTAAATTTTCACTAAAAGAGGCAAAAACAAAGAAAATAGCGAGGAATAAGTTACATTGTAAGCTCAAGGAGATTTGACCTTGAACTTGAACTTTTATGATGCTTTTACTGTTACAAAAAGTGAAGCAAATTACTTGGTCTAGAAAAATTGTCTATTTTTCTGGTTAACTTTGAATTGGAACAAGAATTTCTTGTTTTATAAATAAACAAAAAATAACAAGGAGCATAAACCAAAAAAAGTTAAACACTCCAATCATGATGCAACTCTATAGTTATAAATAATACAAGACAGAACTTTTATCATCATCCAGTATCAAACTTGAAAAGGGGAACTAAATTAATTTAGTCATGGCTTGTTTGGTTGCAGCTTTTTAAGCTCCTGTTATTTGTTTTTTGTTTCAAATTTATATTTCCAGTGCATTTAGTTGTTGGCTTGACAAAAAAAGAAGAGCTTTCATCCTATGAACTCTATTTTTTCTCAGTCTCAACTAAACTAAGCTTGTTTTGCTTCAGAGTTGCAACTAAGCATGCCCTTAGTACTAAAATCTACTGCTTCCTGGTCCTAAATTCTGAATCATCGCATAACAGTACTCAGGGTGTAAATGCTTCGGATTGGAGCGGATTATCTGCAATCCTAAACCAAACCATTCTAGAATGGATTGTAAAATTTTGAATATGCTACTTAAATTTTCTACTTAATAAAACCATACATATTTGCTACTTAAATTTGTCTTGTGCTTAGTTCTAAACAGAATATACTTTTAAAAAAAAACAGAATATAGAGAATACAATAAAACAAACAAGGAAATTTTTCATTTTTAAAATGGAAAGAGAAAAAAAATACCTTCATAGTTAACCCCAGAAGGAGACAGTGCAGCATAAGTAAACTCCATTAATGCCATAAACAATATTCCAAATCTCCAAATATAAAACCCAATTTTCCCCATTTCTCAAATCAACTTCAATATTTTATCTTAGCTTCAATAATAATATCCATCATTTAACTATAAAAAAATTGAATCTTTTTCCCTCACAATTAAATTCCCAAAATGGAAATTCCACTAAACCTGTTAATCTTCACAACCCAGTTGCTAAAAATACTTAAATTCAAAAACCCAAAAAGCAAAATCTTTGGCTAGTCAAGAATTATGAATTAATGGGCGCCTTTTGAGTTTTTAGCAGAAAAAAGATGAAAATTTTCAATTAAACCTGTTAATCTTCACAACCCAGTTGCTAAAAACCTTTAAATTCAAATACCCAAAAGCAAAATCTTTGGATATTCAAGAATTATGCATTAATGGACACCTTTTGAATTTTTAGCAGGAAAAGATGAAATTTTTCAAAAAAAGATGAAATTCAAATACCCAGAAGCAAAATCTTTGGATAGTCAAGAATTATGCATTAATGGGCACCTTTTGAATTTTTAGCAGGAACAGATGAAATTTTTCAAAAAAAGATGAAATTTTTCAAAAAAAAAAAAGAAATTTAAATACCCAGAAGCAAAATCTTTGGATAGTCAAGAATTATGCATTAATGGGCAACTTTTGAATTTTTAGCAGGAAAAGATGAAAATTTTCTGTGTGTATTATTTTTCTCTCTCAAAGCTCAATAATTCACTACTACATTACTCTTTTATTCACACAAAAGAAGCCAAAGGAAAGGCCAAAAGTGTCACAGATACAAATGAAAGACACTGGCAGTTTTATTTTTATTTTAGTAAAGTGGTTTGGTTTTTTTAAATGTTATAAAAAGGGGTGAATAATTGTTTTTAGTTTAATACTACTATTAAAAAACAAAAAGTGCTACTTTTTCAGTGATTGGACTGAAGAGATGTGTTGAATTGGGAAAAAGAGAAGAAAATAATAAATTTAGCAGAGAGGCAAGTTGTTTGGGGCAGGTCACGGGCGTGACTTATATATAGTATGATATAATTTTTTTATTATTATATTCTACAGTACTAGAAAATTTAAATAACTAGTAAATGTCCTATACGTTATTCTACTTTAATTTGTAACTTTTATAATCTTCAACTTCTTACAAGTTACAAGTATGATTTGATTGATATTATAAATTTGCAGTGAATTTAGAATTAAATGAAGCGAGTGGTTTGATGAATTAGATTGAGGCAATATATATATATATATATAGGGGAATGATCGATACACACATAAAAAAAAACACATTATCTTTACAAATCAATCATAACCCTTCATTTACTAACTTTTAATGGTCAAGATTAGTTCATCTAATAACAAGAATAAACACATAATCTTGACCATTAAAAGTTAGTAAATGAAGGGTTGTGATTGATGTGTAAAGATAATATGTTTGTTTATGTGTATTAACATATGATAGTTTGAGGTCTATTTATTTATAGGGCAAATGTGGTTTATTCAATTACTTATCCATGAAATATAATTATTTTCATAAATGACTATAACTATTTAAGAAATGTAAAAATATATTTATTTATAGGTCATGTTGGTTTGTTGGATTGGATAAACAGCTATTATTAGTAATATTGTATAAATAATATGACCATATGTAATATTAATACCACTTATGAGGTGCTATAACTAATACAGCCTATTATACACATAATAGTCCGATACCCCTTTTAATATTAACAAATTGTCTTGCAAACAAATTATCAAGTGACATTTGGGATAACTAATTCACCGCTTCTAGTAGTAGGAAAAATAACAATTTAGTATATATTTAGAAACTTATTTATAAAAAGTCTGTTTGTGTTTGAACTTGATGAATCTTTTACAAAAAAATACATATTTTGTGAACTTATTTACAAATAAGTACATATGTCATTACAAAATCCAAAAAAAATCAAAAAAAATATTAAAAAATCAAAAAATTAAAAACCAAAATTAAAAAAAAAATCAACATTTTAAAAAATACATTTTTTTTATAGAAAATATATGTGTGATCCTGTCTAATCCTTTCTAATCCTGTTCAATACTGTATGTCTACTCCTGTTTGATACTGTGTACAATTTTTTTGATTTTTTAAATATTTTTTTTGATTTTTTTTTTGTTGATTTTTTTGTTACATATGTATCTAATTATAAAGAAATAAACATATATGCAATTTTTATAATTAATTTGATTGTTATGTAACTATTTATAATCTCCCTCCTCCCAATCCCAATAATGTAAACAAACATGGCATAATAGTATATAATTAGAATGTATTAAATGCTCATAATTAATTGAATTAGCAATGCAATCCTTCAAAATTGTACTCTCCGGATCGTGTCATTTAATGTTCATAATTATATAGGCGCATCTGTTGGTAATAATTAATTATAGTACAAAAAAATTACTAAAGCAATAATATTTACATTGAAAATGAATCATTACAAATTGATTTTCTGTAGACAAAAATAATCCAAAGTTTAATTTTCATGTAAATATATTCCGAATTTTTTTAAGTATTCACATAATTAAACGGATTACTACAATCTTATCTAATCCATAGCGGTTTTCTTTAATCAATTCTTACTACAAATTTCTCTAATCTTGGTTGTAAAATGTCAACTGATTGTTCACTTCCCATAAAACACTTGTGAATATTTCTCATGTACATTTCCTGTGTAATTTAAGGCAACATAATTTTTTATATTATTTTTAAAGGACCAGCCCATTTATTAATTTTTGTATAATATATAAAAAAAAATTCAGTAGGATAACGGATAATAAGTTTAAGTAAAAATATTCAAAATTAAACGTTTTGATACATGTATATACATATTGGAACAAAAATCTAAATGTTATTAAATGCTACATTAAAGTCTTCAAATTAGTTAGTTACTTCTTTAGTAATATTTTAATTGCATTTTTGATATTAACTAAACATTAAATGCTTAACATATGCTGGAGGCACATGTTAGTAATATCTTTTTTATAATCAATAATAAATATAGAAATTACTCGAATATTAACTTTTTAAATGCGAATATTAAATATTTTAGAATATAGTTTAAGTCCATAAAGTTCATACCATAACCTAACTAAACTCTGCCGTAATGTGGGAATGTGTAATAATTATTGCTTAATTTTGTCCTAAGTTTCAGAAATTGAAAGTTTATGTTTATTACATACTTTTAGACTTAGCTATAAAAAACCCAAATTATCATCATTGAGCATTTGTATCTAATGTTAAAATAGTATGAGTCCCGCAATTTGATAATCTAGTCTCAAACATTATATTGAATGATCACTTTTTCCCTCAAAAACTTCCAAGTCCAGTTTGATTCCAATTTCATCTTAATCATAACGTAGGTGAATAGTTTGTGCCGCTAGTGTTTTCTCCAAAAACAATTCATGTGTGCAATATATTATCGCTCAACATGACCACACCATATGTATTTGAAAACATTGACTAAGCAAATATACTATTCTTTCTGTTCCAGATTGTTTGTCCATTTTCGGTTATAAATTATTCATAGATATGTAACTATTGTTTTATTCAATAACTCTAAAATTGCTTTGTCCATTTTTTTTCTAAGTAGTTATTGCTCCGTTTCAAATGTTTTGTCCAATTTTTCATAGACCCAATTAAACAAATGTTAAAGCTTGAACATTTGCACTTTTATAAAATGGATTTTTTTTTGGAACTTCCTAAAAATGATAAAGGTATAAACAATTTGAAAGGAGGGAGTATAATTATATATTCATGACGAAAATCGTCATCTTTTTAAGTTGTGAATCGACAAACCTTGAGAATCCAAGAATACTTACATAAAACTATGAGGACTGGTAATTTAATTAATTAAAATGAAATTCATTTCTTTTTTGGTCAATAAAATGAAATTCATGAGCTTGTTCTTCTGAATCTTCTGATGGATATTTTCAACAGCCATCAGCATTGGCCCACTTGGTAACATGTGCAGGATGATTATTTAATAACTTATGATTAACCATAAATAAAGTTTATAACTATTTCCGACACAATGTTACTCTAGCCTGCAAAATAATATTATTGATTTAGTTATGGTAAAAAACTGTTACAAATCTGTCATTATTTTAAAATATTGTCATAAAACTGTCACAAATCCGTCTCTAGCTATTTTAAAAAGTCATCATAAACCGTCATAAAAAGGTATAACTAATAAGGTCGTAACAAAAAAAAAATCACAATTTTAACATTTTTTTTTGTAGTGCTGTTCTCAAAGGCTGGATCTATCACTACAAAATAATGTTTGATTTAGTTAGAGTCAAAAGTTGTCACAAGCCTGTCGCTAATTTAAAAAGTTGTCACAAATCTGTCGCAAATTGACTAAATTGTCACAAAACCGTCACAAAAACTGTTGTTAATAAGCTCGTAACAAAAAATACCGTCACTAATCTCGTCGCTATTTGAATATATTTTTGTAGTGTATATGGGTAAAGATTTATAGGGTTCTACACAATTCATTTTATTTTCATGTGACGGGACAAGGGTAAAAAAATGATCGAAACAAGCCGAACTTTACAGAGCCAATTAAGTTAATTGATAATTAGGTTAATTTAAAATTTTAAAAATTTGTTTAATTGGTTTGGTTAATAGTTTGACTGTTTGAGTATGTTTTTTTAAACAAAATGGAGCCGAATTGATTATTTATTATATATAAAAACATCATATATATATATATATATAATTATAGTTTATGAATAATTATAACTAATGGGTTCGGCTCGATTTTGTAACTTACTTTTGGTATATTTATTTAGGTAAACCCTCTTTAATTTCTATGTAATATGTACTCAATCATTGTATCCCATTAGTATATTATTTTATTACATGATCATGGTCTATCTTATTTTTAGTAAAACAAGCTTTTATTTTACTTTTAGTTTAAATTCAAATTGATTAAGCAGAGTCGAAGCAAATTGACTATTAGCGGTTTGGTTTGTTTCGTTTCAAGAACATGACAAAGCTAAGCTGATAATTTTGAATTGGTTTAATTACTTTATGTTTTTGTCAAAAATCCAACGGAATTCGCTCACCCCTTTGTACACAATACACATTTAAAATACATTTTATTAGTTAATAGTGTAATTGATTGATCTTAAATTTCATTTATGTTAATGTTTAGGTAATTGAATGAAATATGAAATATTGTTGGAATTAGTGTCAATATTTCAAAACTGAGTGATTAATGATTACATAATCTTAAGTATCAATATTAGAAGAACATTAGATGGTTTATTGATATTTTCTATATCCAGGGCACATGTTTTAAGGTGTCATGTGCATAATTAACATGTTGTGAGTACCTGGTTACCGCTTAAACAAGTTTTGTGTGGGTTAACTGTACCTATATACTCAAATTGTACGTGGCAAATGCATAATGACTTTTTACTAAAAACTATAAGAAAAAGTTCATATATCAATAATTTGTTTTTTGAAAACTGTTGTTAGAGTGATTGTCACTAAATTTCAGCAACAAAATTAGTTCATATTCAGTTGCTAAAATTTAACGACACTCACTCAATCAAAATACAAATTGTTGGTAAATGAATTTTTTCTTATTTCGAAAATAATAGATAACATTTTGTTGTAACATGTGTAAAAATTAATTGGTTGTTAACTTGATTTATAAAATGGAAGATATATATATATATATCCTTTTAGTGGAACAATATGGAGTAACAATTAGCACAAATGGGGGTACAGGCTGCAGTATATTTTTGAATAAACAAATAAAGAGTAGGGAATATTTTGGTGCTCCAGTTTAAACACAAATATGCGCCTTGATGTTGGTGTTTTATTACTGTATTTGTTATTGCTGGCGCTGTTTTGTTCCATTTGGTTATTTATTTTATGGATTACTGTTAAAAGAGAATCTTTAAATGTGGGGGAATGCTACTAAAACAGTGCATGCACGCTAGCTAGTAACATTTTATTGGTATTCTAAATTCTTCTGCTTAATGCTAATTGTTTTATACTTTTACTACAAGGATAAATTTTAATTTTACGGTTTAGTAAGGAAAATATTTTATGGTTTAGAGCATCCGTACAAGTAGTTTCCTATTCATATGACTAAAGTCAAATTATCATTTATGTAATTTTACCAACCTAATTTATTATAGTACAAAATAGCAGCTGAATTTCATATTAATATTTTACTATATCTACAACTCACTTTACTATTTTTAAATTAATATTCTTACCCATTCACCCATATCAAAAATATAAAAGGATAGAAAAGTACAACACTTATTATATAAAAATTTATAAGTGAAACAAGATTTTCCTTAAATACAAGAAGTATGTAATAAAATGTTAAGCTGTCTTTAAAAATAAAGTGATGAAAAGGAACTGATGCGTGTCATTTTTTGGCATTAAATCCTAAATTTAAGGAATGGGAGTGGTTTAGGGTTAGTTGATGTATATGTTCTAAATTCTAATACTCCCTCTACCAATTTAAAATTTCGTGACTACTAAAATTTCTAAGTCTTTCATGAAAAAAATACCACACACAAACGTTTGGAGAGATTAAGTTAGAGAAAGAGGCGGGCCATTTATATCATCACTATCTTGTTCTTTTTCATCTTAAAACAATACTTATTTCTCAATTGAATCTGCTCATCTGTTTATTGGCCAACACCCCAAATTCATTTTTTTAGGTTAAATTTGTTCAATTTAAATTTCACTCCTTTCCAACAATAAACAGCCCTTTTACTTCATAATGAAAGGTTTGTCTTTTAAAATATACGTGTTTGACTACTATCTGGGTTGTCTTTATATATGCTAGCACTTTTGGCGATTTCTTTCTCTTATACTCCGGTGAAAAACAATTATAACTATGATCAATTCACAACTATCTATTTTATACGGTGTATATGATATTTGTATTTGGATTCTCAAATTAACTTAATTTATGCCTTTATGGTATGAGTTTGTGATCGTGTATTTATAATGATATATGGAGTATTATTCTCAACAGTACGTATATTTGAGTTTTGGAAATGGATCTGTCTAACTATAAATATGATCCGATGGGTGTTATTGAGTCCCGTCCTACGATCCAGAAGTAACAGTTTTAATAGTCACCTTGACCTGCCCTTTCCCCGAAATTACTAATATGAAAAAATATCGTTTATGTTTTATGATATATTAGCAATATATAAAGATATGCATAAATAAGTATAGAGAGATAAATAGTGAGTTTTTATTCATTGATATTGATACAAGAGATACATACAATGAACCATAACCCTCTTTATATAATAGAGGTTAGGGGTGTACACGGTAGTAAGCCATACTTAGACCCAAGATACATTCCTGGAGTATAGTCCAAAAATTCCACCTAAATGACCTACAACACTCCCCAATGGATGTCTTGAGATCTACGTCTTCATGTATTCGATCTAAATCGATATTCATTCGCAGATGCCAACACATAAAAACGTTACGGCCGGAAAAACCAGTTTGGGACAAAACTGGTACGTAGGAGAAACTTCGTAACTGAATGATATATGCCGAAATACTATATAAGTAACTAACCACAAAAACTGTATGCACCATCAAAACCTTGCAAGAGCAAACCTAATGTAAAAATTTCTGATCGAAAGAAAAAGAGTGCAACAGTGATAATAGATGATCAACCACAAAATAATTGTCTCATCAAAACCTTGCTAGAGTAAAACCCAATGAAAAAAACTTCTGATCAAATGACAAAAGAGTACATAGTGGTAAGAAGTATACGACAGGATACTCCCATGATTTCGGCAATACTTAGTGAATTATAACAGGGAACGTGTCTCATTAAAAACATTGCCAAGGAAAACCCAGCGGAAAAAAAACTTTGTACTAAAGACAAAAAGAGTACATAGGCATACAACATGATGCTCCCCCTTACTTACACACGACAGTGTGCAGGGATAATAACTAGTAAGAACTAAGCATTCATTAGGAACACATGTCATGATGCTAAGGATACACCAAAATTCTCTATTTGCACACATCAGGGTGTTAAGCATACGTGAGAATACAGGGTGCTAAGCATATATATGTCGAAATGATCCCCCTCACTTGCACTCAATAGGGTGCGAGGATTCATATTGAACATAAAATGTCCCAAGATAACTTAGACGGACTACGATAGTTGTGATTGATTATGTCTCATTAAAACCTGGCCAAGGTAAATCCAGTGGGACTAATCCTTGGTCTAAGGACAAAAGAATACACTCACAAGTGTTAATCAACATGAGCATTCATCAGGATGCTCTAGCTCACTTGCATACGTTTGGATGCATGAGTTTCGGTTAACTAGTCATACAAGATAAACAAGCATTCTTCATGATACTCCCCATATTACACACAACTAGCTGCAAGGATTTCATATTTCAGGAAATAGTACGAGCATTCGTCTGGATGCTTTATTTACTTACACACGACTGGATGCAAGAAAATATATCATAAAATAGAACAAGCATTCGACAGGATGTTCTTATACTTCATATGTGAAGCTTTATTTTGGCGAGATATTCTCAAATGGCATAATCTAGTCATGTCTCGCTTGATCAATACTAGCAACCTATCCTCAAATATGACAAGTGATTCATCTAGATCGTGACATAGTACATATGTACTTCATATATGGTTAATACCAGCTCGAAGCTATATATACTCTCCATCGTCTCATCAAACACGAGTAGATCAGAATGATTCATATGGATTCATTCCAAAACCTCCAAGATATCGCCTTATTACTAATGGTAAAGACAAATAATGTTAGAAATATTCCTTATGTGGGTCAGATAAGTAACCAGAATCGGTATAACCGAAAAACGGTTGCATTAATTTGAGTATCAAATGGGGTAGGTACACTCGATGACGCAAATGGAATAAACAAACCCCTTTCCATAGTACCTTTAACCTAACGGAAAAATGTCTTTAATTCCATTTCAGTGGCAGCGTGTTACCGCGATGCTGTATCGAGTTATATGATTCACGACATACGAGATGTTCGTCCTAGCATATTTAGACCAAGTACAATGATGTGCTTATTGTACTTAAATATGAACATCATGTTTTGATATCTCTCATCATCACATCAGGGACGGAACGAGTCTATATCATTGTCTAGTGATCGAACGATCATGGAAGAATCTGACGGCTTAATGCATGATGACTAAAGCGTCATAACACCTTCTGAGTGTAGTATGAATCATGGACATAGATTCTATCTTTATGTGACTCGATCATCAGGCCGAGTCACTACTGTGTCTTCCCAAGATCATTCATCTCGAAGGTAAATCCAAAAGTGGATTGCGTAACAAACACGCAAGGGCATAATACTTATCCAAGTATCACAAACTGATCAAGTATTCACTTAGGCGGGTATAACACATCCGCTCGGATTATTTCAATCCATAGAATGAATGTCTCACTTAATTGCGATTGTGTTCCGTGGTCAGAAATTACTTGATTCAAGCACTTGAAGTCACATTGGGACCTTTATCTACATCTCTTGTCTAAATCCCCACAGAGATAAAACATGACCACATTCATGACTGCATACTCAGATTTTCAAAATCTACTAAACTGAATAGGTAGTGGAATGTATAACGTTCATTAGAAGGAAATAAGTCATCTCGTAATCAATTCTAAGGTATGAGAGAAGTCTTGCGCTACTAGACGAGCAATGTACATTTTCATTATTCTCATCACCAGTGCCGGCCCGGTATGTCGGAATGTTTAAGGCTCGATTTTTTTTTGCTCGATAAATACAAATCAAAATAAAAACAAAATTAAATTACAACTTAAGGGTTTCGAACCCATGATATCTTATGTTAAATAACAAACTACTATACCATTTGAGCTATTGCAACACATTGTAAACAAATTGATGTTTAATATTTTTATTTTCACTACTAAATATATTAAAAATATAGTCGGGTGTTGTTCGTATTTTTCCCCCCAGATCAATTGTCCAAAGACCAAGCTTTACTCGACTTGGGCATGGGCCACCCCTGCTCATTACGCTTCCTTACTACTAACCAAATAAATAAACTCGTTTAATATTGACGGTGTTGGCGCTACACGTCCGAACACTTCTTTCGCTAAGCAAGTCTACTTGGATTGCAAGTTTCTAATATGCCAGTATGCTCTTCGTTGACTTCTGGAAACGGTACGTGGTTCCCTATCATCGTTTGCTCATATGATTAGTCATTACCGAATATATGAACAAGTAATCAATGACATTCTCATTTCGCTTCAATATAGTCTAAGATATCATGATCGACAGATATTTCGAGATTCTCAAGATGAGGAGGAATCACGCATCTCCTAGATCCTTTATAATCTCGTGCGATAAATGAGTTTCAGTTCATCTCTCTAGGGACTGAACGAATTAAGAACCGGTCAACTTTCTCTTATCTTGGGAATGACGACAGACTGGACATCCGACAACAACGTCATTTGCTTGGCGGGTTCGGCCAAAGCAACGTGTTACAACAGGAAAACGACGTCCGACAGGGACGTCTTTCCTTGCAAACATATTTACAGCAGGTATAAATAATCTCATGACATTTCACAGTCATTTAAATGCGACTGGCATTTGACTAGACTTGGGGGAGTGTCTACACATACTTATCACTATGTGTAGTTTGGGGATCGAGCTAAGACTGAGTGGGTTAATTCTATATTACTTTATGTCATTTATTCTCAACGCTAATGTGTAAAATCTCCCCCTAACGGCGGGGAGAACTGTCTTAGTGATGTCATTTTTGCATGCCAGGCAATAAAGAGATCGCTTGACAAGGTTAAACTATCAAATGATAGGTAGGGGATACATAATCGATGTATGTCCCGATTTTTAGAGGTATATATTTTGAACGCTTTAGCGGCTCAATCAAAATATTAAGCACTCAAACACGCGTTCATATGAGGTGTCTGGCTCATAATCAGTGTTGGTCCGTAGGTGTCTAAACCTTAGAGGGGGGGTGAATAAGGTTTTCGTACGTTTTTCGCGGAATAAAAACTATGTGTTATTTACTAAGCAAATTAGTGGTTTTTATAACTTAAACAATTTAGTTAACAAATAATTGCTAATTTAATCTATGTAAGCAATGAATATAAGCACTTAATAATTTGCGAAAAGTAAAAGTTGAGGGAAAAGAAATAATGCAAGATTTATAGAGGTTCGGCAAAACGCGCCTACGTCCTCTCCTCGGTAGTTTCACTTCCGAGTGTTTCACTAAAATCTCATTCCAAGGTTACAACCTAACGAGATTAATCAACCGATTAAGCTCCCCCTCACTTAATGAGTATCCCGAATGAAAAGCCTAGAACTTTTAAGCTAGACTTGCTTGAAAAGCTTCTACCCGATCACTCGCTCACAAATGAGTTTATAAAATACTCTTTTACAAGATTGAATTTTAATGGATCACTCACTAACAAATAATATCTCGAAGTTTATAAAATTACAAGAATAATACTCTCGAGAATATTTATGAATACAAGTGAGATATTGGAAGTATAAGCTTGAAGAATTGCTTTGTAAGAATTGCTTAATTGTTGAGTGTTGATTGGTACCTTCTACAAAGGGTTTGTAGCTTATTTGTAGAGCCAAAAAGGTCCATTAATTAATAGATGACCATTGGCAGTTGTTGAGTAGCTTAGCTGCTAGTTTGCAGCAGTTCGCCCAGTTTTCAGGATGAGCTTAAAAGCTGGAATTTGAAATTATACAGAAACGATCGGTCGTTTCTGAAAAACGATCGGTCGTTTTTCATCTGTGCTCACTGGAAAAATTCATACATAAAACGATCGGTCGTTTTAGCTTTATGATCGATCGTTTTTGCTAAGTGCTCACTGGACAAATTCATACATAAAACGATCGGTCGTTTTAGCTTTATGATCGATCGTTTTTGCTAAGTGCTCACTGGACAAATTTAACCTTAAAACGATCGGTCGTTTTAAGTTCTGTGATCGGTCGTTTTTTAATCTGAGCTCACTGGAAGAATTTCGCACTGAAACGATCGGTCCTTGATGCCTCATGATCAGTCGTTTTTTTTGTTCTGGCAATGTTTCGGTTTTCTCGACAAACTTTGAAAGCCCGTAATTAGTCCGTTTCAATTCCGATTGAGGTTCCGCTTGAACCGTTGGCTTCGTATTAACGTAATCTATCATTTGAACCTTTAACATACTAGATAAATTGATTAGTACGCAAAACGAGCTTTTATTATGTTTTACAAATTTTGTTATCATTAAAATAATCGATTTGAAGAACATCGTTCAACAATCTCTCCCTTTTTGATGATGACAAAATATTGACTATAACATACTATAAGCTCTCTTTTCTTAAACAAGTATAATCGGGATGTGTAGATGACGTTTTACTTGGATAAAAGTTTTAGAGGAAAAGCAAGTAAATGTCATAACATCCGATTTAAAACGAGGTAAAACAAGGCTAAAAAGATTAAGGATAACGAAAGATCAAATTCAAGCGAAAAATCGGCCATAGTTTTGCCTAAACAAGGTCAATTGCCATAAATGAAAAACACCAAGTATAACCCAATCAACTAGATATTATGCGCACAATTTCAATAATAACAATTATAACCACGCATATATTAAAGAGAAATCTCACAACGAATAAGCACTTATAAAAAGCAACATAATAACGATTCATAAAATAAAACGTTTGCTACTTATTACATCAAAAACCAACGTTGTTCGAAATCGAAAGAAATGAGAATACATGAAAAATATAACGCAAAAACTAAAGAGAGGGTATTTCTCCCCCTTTGACATCTTCAAAAAAAAAACATAGAACTATATCCGCCTAGTCGCGGTGAGAGGTCGCATCATCTTCGTCGTCGTCGTCGTCGTCGTTGTCGTTTGGTCTGGCAAGGTTGGGAAAGAAGCCATTGAACTCGGCCCTTTGCTCGGCGCTCATTCGATCAAGTTCTTCGAGTTCTTCTTGACCTGGGTTCATGAATCGAAACATACGACGAGTCATTTGAGCATTTCGATATTGGTTTATATAGAGAGCATTGTAGAAGGCATCGGTACGCGGGGGAGGGTTGGAGGATTCGACTTGGGCTTTTCCTTTGCCCCAAACTCGAGATGAACGAGAGGAGGTAGGGATATCGGTGGGGGGGATGGAATCGGAGGAGATAGCTACGTCCTCATGAGAAGCTCGCGGAGTGGGCTTAGGGCCGACATATTCTTCCTCTTTGGGGGTAAGAGGAGCATAGTCGGGGCCGAACACCCGTTTACCGGACCAAGTGATGGACTTGTCGGTATTATGGAATTTAATGGACATTTGGGAAAGATAGGAAGTGTCCCAAATATGCTTGTCCTTGTTTTTGAACAAAGTTCCACCGGGAACGAGATTTAGGTCCTTTAAGATGGCCGAAATCAAGGCACCGTAAGGTAGCCCATTCTTAGACTTTGTTTTGAGCGAGTCCATCTTAAAGAAAATGAGTGTCGCGAAGTCAAGTTTGACTCGGCGATGGATGCACCCGAGAAGGAAGATGTACTCATTTGTGACATCCGTAAAGTTGGAATTATGAGGGAGGACAATATGAGATAGGATATGATAGGCTAATTTGTTTCGGAAGAGAAGGCCATGGGCTTTGTTGGAGCGATTGTTATGGACGGGATGAAAATTTTCATCTTTGAGATCGTTAAAGTTTTCGATCTCGAGAGTCTCACAAAGTTCCTCACTAGACTCATGGACACCGTCGCTATCTAGGCGTAATAGATTTCGTAGACGGTCTATACCGTAAACGAACGGTTGGCCATTAAATGATGAACGCAAGCAGAGTGCGTCATCATGATCCCTATCAAGAGCTAGGTTGTGATAGAATTCATAAACGTTTTCTTTGTAAAATGGCTCTTTTAGAGTAAGAATAGTATCGAGTTTGTGAAAACTTAAATCTAGCATAAGAGCGGGAAAACGTTCACGGAATAGAGGCATGTCTAGAGTGAAGTTAGACAATATACCTCGTTTATCCATCGAAGGTGGATAGAGAGGAGGAAGAGGGCCGGAAGAGGCACCGTGAGCGGTGGAGGAGCCGGTGCGCCGAGCGCGAGGAATAGCCGGGCGGCGAGGGGGCGGAGGTACGATCTCGTCCTTATGTTCATCGACGAGGTTGAGTGAGGCTCTCTTCGTACGAACCATATTTGGATTAATTACGGATAAAAATAGGGTTTATGAAGAATTTGGGGTCAAAGGGGGCGAATTTTGAGAGAAAGAGAGTTGATTTTGTTTAAGAATGAATTGAATTAGGGTTTGAAGAAGGTTTTTAAAACAGAGAAACAGAAAAATGATCGGTCGTTTTGTGTTTCGATCGGTCGAATTTGAACCAAAATGTTCCAGTGAGTGCACTTTAAAAACGATCGGTCGTTTTTAAGGAATGATCGGTCGTCTGTAGAAAAACGATCGGTCGTTTTTACAGACGATCGATCGACTGTAAATAGGTTACAGAACTGGAATTTTTTGCACTGTACGACACTGATTTGACATAAAAATTATAACAATACTTAAATATATGTAAAATCAATCAAATATATATATGTATATATGTATATTTCACACATCAAACATGCCTAACTCTCGTCGAATAAAACAAAATTGTTCCTCGTTAAGGGGTTTTGTAAAAATATCAGCTAATTGCCTATCGGTACTTATATATTCAAGTGTAATATCCCCTTTTTGAACATGATCCCTTAAAAAATGATGACGTAAATTAATATGTTTAGTGCGAGAGTGTTGGATCGGATTTTTCGAAAGATTTATAGCACTAGTATTATCACATAAAATAGGCACACTATCAAAAGATAATTCAAAGTCGTTTAGTTGTTGACGCATCCAAAGGATTTGTGCGCAACAACTACCCGCGACGAAGTATTCCGCCTCCGCCGTAGAAAGCGCAACCGAGTTTTGTTTCTTGCTATGCCAAGAAACTAAGGCGTTTCCTAAGAAATGGCAAGTGCCAATAGTACTCTTTCTATCTAATCGACAACCCGCAAAGTCGGCGTCGGAATAGCCAAGCAATTCAAAAGAAGTATCATGTGGATAAAACAATCCTAAATTGCAAGTACCTACAAGATATCTAAATATGCGCTTAACGGCTATAACATGCGATTCCTTAGGGCAAGATTGATACCTAGCACACAAGCAAACACTAAACATGATATCGGGTCTACTTGCGGTTAAATATAAGAGGGATCCAATCATACCTCTATAGAGCTTTTGGTCCACGCTTTTACCCGATTCATCCTTGTCTAGCTTTGTTGCCGGACTCATTGGAGTTCCTAGCGGCTTTGCATCGCTCATGTTGAATCGTTTGAGCAAGTCACTTGTGTATTTGGCTTGATTGACGAAAATTCCGTCCTTTGTTTGTTTGATTTGCAATCCAAGGAAGTAGGTGAGTTCACCCATCATGCTCATCTCGAATTCACCTTGCATACACTTAGAAAACTCCTCGCAGATGCGAGCATTAGTAGCACCAAAAATGATATCGTCAACATATATTTGAATTAAAAGCATGTCTTTTCCATCTTTTTTAATAAAAAGAGTAGTATCTAAAGTACCACGAGAAAAACCCTTTTTAATCAAAAATTTACTAAGTCTTTCATACCAAGCCCGGGGTGCTTGTTTTAAACCATAAAGTGCTTTTCGAAGTTTGTAAACGTGATCGGGAAACTCGTGATTTTCAAAACCGGGTGTTTGTTTTACATAAACTTCTTCATTTATAAAACCGTTTAAAAATGCACTTTTAACATCCATTTGATATAATTTAAAATGTTTAAAAGAAGCATAAGCAAGCAACATTCTAATGGCTTCTAGTCTAGCTACGGGTGCGTAAGTTTCATCGAAATCGATGCCTTCTTCTTGGTTATACCCTTGAGCTACTAGTCTAGCCTTATTTCTAATGACTACCCCGGATTCATCCATCTTATTACGAAATATCCATTTCGTACCTATAATGGTTTTTTCACGCGGTCTAGGTACTAAAGTCCATACGTTACTACGCTCGAATTGATTTAATTCGTCATGCATAGCTAATACCCAACTCTCATCGAGTTCCGCTTCATGAATGTTCTTGGGCTCTAGTTGAGACAAGAATGCAAAATGATTAACTAGATTTCTTAATGAAGAACGTGTATGCACTCTTTCTCCCGGGTTACCCAAAATTAAATCTTGCGGATGGTGATTGGCAAACCTCCATTCTTGAGGCAATCCTCATGAATGTGTACGCTAGATTCTAAGTCCGTTTGAAGTCTCTCTATAGTGACTTCTTCAACAACGGGTTCAACCTCTATGCTAGGCGTAGACTCTAAGCTAGATGCAACATGATTAGAAGAAGATGCTTTATGAAAAATATCATCATTAATATTATGAACAATTAAAGGCTTATCAATCGTCGGTAAATTCTCATCAAACGAAACATGTACCGACTCTTCCACCAATAAAGTTCTTTTATTAAAAATTCTATAAGCTTTACTCGATATAGCATATCCGATGAAAATTCCTTCATCGGACTTAGCATCGAATTTTCCTAGATTATCCTTACCATTATTATGAACATAGCATTTACAACCAAATGCACGTAAATGAGAAATATTGGGCTTTCGCTCATTCCATAATTCGTAAGGTGTCTTTTTCAATATGGGCCTAATTAAGGCTCTATTTAAAATATAACAAGCGGAATTTACGGCTTCGGCCCAAAAATACCTTGGCAAATTATTTTCGCAAAGCATGGTCCGTGCCATTTCCTCTAGGGTTATATTCTTCCTCTCAACTACCCCATTTTGTTGGGGCGTACGAGGGGCCGAAAAATTATGATCAGTACCATTTTCATCACAATAAGTTTGAAATGGAGTATTTTCAAATTCCTTACATGATCGGTTCGGATACTTTTGATCATATAACCCTTTCGTGTTTGGAGCTGTTTGCAAATAATAGAGAATTCTCTAAATGCTTCATGCTTATGAGTTAAAAACAACACCCAAGTAAAGCGACTAAAATCGTCAACCATGACGAAAGCATATGCACGCCCGCCAAGACTAAGTGTCCGGGAGGGCCAACTAAGTCCATATGAATGAGCTCCAAACAACGAGTAGTAGATATAATAATTTTAGACTTAAAAGAAATCTTTGTTTGTTTGCCTAATTGGCAAGCGTGACAAAGTTTGTCCTTTATATAAGGAGCTTTTGGTAAACCTATTACCAAATCTTTACTAGAAAGTTTAGCAAGTAAATCAAGACTTGCATGACCAAGTCGTCTATGCCACAACCAACCATTGTCGTTGATAGTAACAAGACACTTAACTTCATTATCCACCGAACTATTCAAATCAATCATATAGACATTATTTTGTCTTTGACCCATGAGAATAGTTTTATTATCCGAAATACAATGAATGATGCAATGCGATTTTTCAAAAATGACTTTGTGACCTAAATCACAAAGTTGACTTATACTAAGCAAGTTATGTTTAAGACCATCAACAAGCAATACATTATCAATAACAACATTTGATGGTTTAGAGATAATACCAATACCGATGATTTTGCCCTTGCTATTATCCCCGAAGGTCACAAAGCCTCCGTCTTTAGGAGCAAGCGTAGTAAATTTTGTTTTGTCTCCCGTCATATGTCTTGAGCATCCACTATCCAAGAACCACTTGTCCTCGTTAATTTTTGACCTCAAGCATACCTACAAGACAAAACGATCATTGGTACCCTAATCCACTTTTGGGTCCTTGAGGGTTAGTGTCTCGACCCTTTGGAATCCAAACCAAATCACTTCTATTTACTTTATACCTATAAGGGCAATATATATAATCCTCATAGTGATCACTACGGTTGCAAGTAATACATTTATCATGCATGATAGGTTTAACAAAACGATTATAAACTAAGTTATTTTTATACGAGTTGTTCTTACGAGAGTAGCTTGGTGGTCTATTTTCATTTTTTGCCACTTGTTTGGTGAATAGATTTTTATGCTTAGCCGTTAAGAGTGGGTTGTACCCTACACCGGTTTTATCATATGCGCCTTGTTGAGAAGCTAATATAGTACTTAGCATTTTACTTCCCTTCGTGAACTTAGCGAGAGTAAGTTCGGCGCTATCCGCCTTGAGTTTACATGAACTAAGGTCTTTAACTAACTTATCATTTTCTATGGTAAGTTCGGCATTTTTAGACGTGAGTGAGTCATTTTTTATGGCTAAGTTCTCGAGTTCGTCTTGTAGAGTAATTAGCATCTTTCTAAATGATTTGTTTTTACCTCTAGCTTTTTCTAAAGACGCTAATACATCATTTATATCAAAATCATCATCACTAGAAATAGAAGAGTTAGAGGAGTGAAAACTTACATCCTCGGCATCGTCGTCTCTAGCCATGAGACATAGATTTGCGACTTCTTCATTGTCGCTATCGGAGCTATCATCATCGCTCCCCCATGCGGCCAAGAATGCCTTCTTGTATTCCTTTTTCTTTCCGAACTTGCCCTTTTTCTTCAAGGGACATTCGTTTTGCATATGTCCGGGCTTGTGACATTTATAACAAATGATTTCGTCCTTCTTGTTGGATTTGTCGGAAGGCTCTCCCTTATGCTCCTTTTTTCCGAAATCGTTGTCCACCCTTCTTTTTCCAACTTAGGAACTTGTTGTAGCGTTTGGCGAAGAGTGCCATTTCATCATCCTCACTAGAGGAATCGTTGTCGCTATCGTCATTTGTTGTGCTTTTGAAGGCGATGCCTTTCTTCTTTTTCGAGTCATCCTCATGTTTTCGAGCCGACATATCTAGCTCATGGGTGCTCAAGGATCCTATGAGGTTGTCGAGAGAGAGTGTGTTCATGTCCTTGGCTTCTTGTATAGCCGTCACTTTCGATTCCCATTTCCTCGGAACACTTCGTAGGATTTTCGTCACCATCTCCTTGCTAGAATATACCTTTTCAAGTCTTTTAAGATCATTAGTTATCTTAGTAAAACGAGTGTACATGGAAGCAATAGACTCGTCCTCATCAACTTTAAACAATTCATAATCATGAATAAGCATGCTAATTTTAGAGTCCTTAACTTGACTAGTTCCTTCGTGCATAATAGCTAGCTTATCCCACATTTGCTTAGCGGTGTCACAACCGGAAATTTTATCATATTCACTAGGCGAGAGCGCACAAGTGATAGAAGTCATAGCCCTACAATTTAAGGGGAAAGTAAGGCGTTCATCCGTGTCTAGTTCTTCTACAAGTTTATCTAGACCATTTCTCCTAGGCGTCTTATAGCCTTTACTAATGCTAATCCATTGATCTATTTCATACCCACATAGAAAATTTTTCACTAGGTCTCTCCAATAGGGATAGTGCCGTCAAAGAACGGGGGCCTAGTTATGGATTTAGAGTCGGCGTACGAAGACATGTCGGATCTTTAAACTACAAATCGTTAGATTTTATAAAATAGAAGAGCTAGGCTCTGATACCAATTGTTGGTCCGTAGGTGTCTAAACCTTAGAGGGGGGGTGAATAAGGTTTTCGTATGTTTTTCGCGGAATAAAAACTACGTGTTATTTACTAAGCAAATTAGTGGTTTTTATAACTTAAACAATTTAGTTAACAAATAATTGCTAATTTAATCTATGTAAGCAATGAATATAAGCACTTAATAATTTGCGAAAAGTAAAAGTTGAGGGAAAAGAAATAACGCAAGATTTATAGAGGTTCGGAAAAACGCGCCTACGTGCTCTCCTCGGTAGTTTCACTTCCGAGTGTTTCACTAAAATCTCGTTCCAAGGTTACAACCTAACGAGCTTAATCAACCGATTAAGCTCCCCCTCACTTAATGAGTATCCCGAATGAAAAGCCTAGAACTTTTAAGCTACACTTGCTTGAAAAGCTTCTACCCGATCACTCGCTCACAAATGAGTTTATAAAATACTCTTTTACAAGATTGAATTTTAATGGATCACTCACTAACAAATAATATCTCGAAGTTTATAAAATTACAAGAATAATACTCTCGAGAATATTTATGAATACACGTGAGATATTGGAAGTATAAGCTTGAAGAATTGCTTTGTAAGAATTGCTTAATTGTTGAGTGTTGATTGGTACCTTCTACAAAGGGTTTGTAGCTTATTTGTAGAGCCAAAAAGGTCCATTAATTAATAGATGACCGTTGGCAGTTGTTGAGTAGCTTAGCTGCTAGTTTGCAGCAGTTCGCCCAGTTTTCAGGATGAGCTTAAAAGCTGGAATTTGAAATTCTATAGAAACGATCGGTCGTTTCTGAAAAACGATCGGTCGTTTTTCATCTGTGCTCACTGGACAAATTCATACATAAAACGATCGGTCATTTTAGCTTTATGATCGATCGTTTTTGCTAAGTGCTCACTGGACAAATTCATACATAAAACGATCGGTCGTTTTAACTTTATGATCGATCGTTTTTGCTAAGTGCTCACTGGACAAATTTAACCTTAAAACGATCGGTCGTTTTAAGTTCTGTGATCGGTCGTTTTTTAATCTGAGCTCACTGGAAGAATTTCGCACTGAAACGATCGGTCCTTGATGCCTCATGATCAGTCGTTTTTTTTGTTCTGGCAATGTTTCGGTTTTCTCGACAAACTTTGAAAGCCCGTAATTAGTCCGTTTCAATTCCGATTGAGGTTCCGCTTGAACCGTTGGCTTCGTATTAACGTAATCTATCATTTGAACCTTTAACATACTAGATAAATTGATTATTACGCAAAACGAGCTTTTATTATGTTTTACAAATTTTGTTATCATTAAAATAATCGATTTGAAGAACATCGTTCAACAACCAGTAACCAACTGGTATGCAAATGGTGTTTGAATGGCTATGGACCTCAGACGGACTAATGAAGCAGTATGCAATATATAATAACCCCACACAAAAATAGATATATTGGTGCGCAACCCCAAATAACGCGTGCAAACATTTGCAACATCTTAAAGTTCATGTGAGTCCATTTTGGGTCTGAACATAATCTTCTTGATGTTCAATTTCAATTCCCAAAGTCAAGTAAAACAAATTGAAACATCGATTTTAACTCTTCGATATTATCAAGTCGACTAGACTTTTCAGGATAGTCCGGATCATGAGCCATCAACTTAATGATAGAGCTAAGAGTTTTGGAAGTGCTGTATTTCTGTATACAATAATAAAATGTGACCGTATTGTCCATGCATCAACCATAACCATAAATTTTTAATGGTCCGTCTAATGGTTGGATAAGTCCACAAGAACTCATTCAATTATTTCCAAGAATTCTATGAGTCCATTTTCGTGATCTTTACACATAATAGTCTTTCAAATAGAGAACATTAGTGGCATGAATTTCAAACTAATCCAAATATGAAGCGATTGTAAATCAAGCATCGTCTTTTGACACGGGAATATCTTATCCGATCAATGCCAGAATATCGGAATTCTTTTATCAATAGACGACAGGCGAATGATAATACATACAATCATATCTTAGCATCTAAATCCTTTATCAATCGACAAGCGAAATGATATGGTAACTTTTAAAATGCTTTAAACGCTTGATGGCATCCATTTGAAAAATATTTCAACTCTTCAAGAATACGCTTTTGCTCGTATTGAGTTGAGGATGTGTAAAGAAATATCAATTCTTTCATGAGCTATTACCAGATATCACTTATTTTCTCGAATATTTTATTACTCAACAAGCCACGACAGGACCTGGAGTATAAAGCCTCATTTTTTACAAGTCAATTTGGTTTTACCAAAAACTTCGATTTCGAACGACATGTCCAAAATCGTTTTCAGTGAGGATTCTTTAGGCAAGTAGTTGATGAAATTATGTGGTATACCGTTACCCACTATTTTCAGACAACCAAGTACTCCACAAATATTGCCTAAAGTTTCATAATTTAAATTTTGGTCACATTTACAAAGGAGTGTTGCTCACAAATGCTTTAAATTATTTCGAAAAGATTATAGTGAAATGATCGGTAGCGTGAATACCGAGGAGAGAATTAGGCGGGTTTGCCGAACCTCTATATATCGTGGTGTCAATTTCTTCACTTAGTCTTTACTTTCCGTAACTTATTTATTTGTGATTATGCTCATACTTCCACTTATTTATTGTTATCTTCGCATACTTATTATCGCAAGTAGATATCGAGCGATTTGGGTTGTTAGTTGCGCTTAGAATTTTAATTCCGCGAAAAGCGCCTAAAATCTTATTCACCCCTTCTAAGGTTTAGTTGCACGAGTCAACAACTTACCACTAAAACAATTATCATGTATGTATGTTAGAACTTAAATTGACTTGTTAAAGTTACTTAATTTGTTGTCGTATTGAATTATGCCAAAATACTTGTGTATTAAAGAAACGTAATTATTTTTCCAAATTGTGTGGGATTTGTTTCTAAAAAAAAGATATTAACTTATGAAAAGATTTGTTATCTGCCTTAAACCTTGCTAAATAAAATATGTTCTTATTTAATTTTATACGAATGATTGGTTTTTAATTTGATGAGTATAAGTTTGAATCATGTTATGAGATATATTGTTCCATAATATAAATTTATCAAAAATATTGTCACGTGTGAATTTTTTTGAATAAATATATTATCTTCTAGTTCAAGATATATATTACTTGTCCTAACAAATTTGATTAGATTTTTTATTCTTAATTTATAAGAATTATAGAAAGCATATCTTGAAAATTGAAAGGAGTTTTTATCTCCTAAAAATGAGCTAACTAATCTCCTAATCACAAGCAATTTCAGCCGAATATATCAAGAGATTGGAGTCAAAATAGGCATGAGATCCTAACAAGATTTATCTCTAATTATCTTGTAAAGATGGCCATCAAATCTTCATCAATGCAGAATGGAAATAGACAAAATTTTTGAAGATTGAAGTTAAGAAATGCGAATATTTGAAAGACTCCTTATTATTACAAATAGTGTTATAATTGCTTGTAAAAGATTACGTGTTCTAAACTTATAAAAAACTCTACTATATTCGACACGTGAGAAACAACAACTTTGTAAGATTAATGGCGGGATGCTATTAATCATTTGAGTGATAGATATTTAGTAATAGCAATATAGTGATAGACAGAAAATTAAGAGCGAGTCTGTGAGTTTTCATAAGTCTCGAGTCCTATATTGTAAGCTTGAAATAGTATCATAAATCTGGATGAGTGGCTCAGAGACGTAACCTAAAGTTCTGGGTGAACTCTGTTTAAAAAAGTGCGTGTGAATTTACTTTCAAGTACATTTTTATTCTGAGTTATATCAATCTTTAAAGTTCGGTTAGAACCGTGGTTGCAACAGCCGTTATAACCACAGTTCTAACTGAACAGCGTAACAGCAACCGGAACAGCGAAGTCAGAATTTCAATATGTATATATGTAAACGTGGATCAAACAGTATTAAAATCAAACACACATGCTGTTCGGTAGGGGTTTTATAGATTTAGTACACCAAACTATTGTTTTTAATGATTTGAGTACCCACCTTTCAAATTTTCCAATTCAGATACCACACTATAATAATTTTCCAATTTAGGTACTACCGTCTAAATAAATCACGGAATCATGTCACGTGACATTTGACAAACATTAATTTGATAGGCTAATTTGACAATTTTGCACAAAAATATGTTATCATAGAAAAATTTTCCCCCCAATTTCACATATAAAAAAAAAATAGCATATAATCCAAATTTTTTTTATGTGTGAAATTGGGAAAAACGTTTTTATAGGATAACATATTTTTGTGCAAAATTGTCAAATTAACCTCTCAAATTAATGTTTGTCAAATGTTACGTGACATGATTTCCTAATTTATTTAGACGATGCTACTTAAATTGGAAAGTTATTATAGTATGGTACCTAAATTGAAAAATTTAAAAGGTGGGTATCAAATCGTTAACAACACTATAGTTTGGTACAGTAAATGTATTTTTTTTCCGTTCGGTATATAGCAAACAGGTTTAACATGCAATTGGCGGATAGTTAACATGCAATACTTTACATAGTAGCAATATGTATTAGTACTAAATTATATTATGCATGGCAGTCACGAATTTGTTCGAGGTTATTATATACTATATGTAATCAAAACACAACTGTAATCAAAATACTCAGCACATATGCAATATTACAGTAACACGTAATTCTGGTGAATGGTTATTACTTATTAATAATACATGTACTGGAGTACTACAATCTAACTATAATCCGCTTGTATCTGAATGTCACTTGTGATTTAATACGGTGCGATTGATTTATTATACTAATTCGTTCTATTAATTATTAACATGCGATAGTAGTATAAATAAATTAACTTAGATATGGGATATGGGATCATGCAGTACAGGGTTATAACTAATCCTCCGTTCGTCCCTAATTAAGTGTCTATTATTACATATTTGGTTATCTCAAAATAAATGTTTGCGTTTTCAATATGCTAATTCTAATGCAACAAATTTACTCTCTTATTATATACTTATCATTTATAACTACAATAACAATAATTTTTAGGAAAAAAGTTACCCGCATTAACTTTAATTATGATATTTACAAGAGTAATATTGGTAATTTATGTATTAAAATTTAATATTTTTAAAAAATAGCAATTTATAAGGGGTACAATTAAAATGGAACGGAGGGATCGAGTAGTATAATTGATGATCACGTGTAAGTTATATAGTTTCTCCGGTGTACAGGCAGAACATGTTGGTTTCCGTGTACGAAATAACAATTAACAATAATTAAAGGACTAAACAAGAATAAACAAAAACCAGTGTAATCTTTATTAATTTCGAAACTGATACAGAAATTAATGATTACAACATGTAGGTACTGAAACGTAAATAAAGCAAACGTTATCAGATTATTATTAATTAATAATCTGATGTATTGAATTGCAATAAATAGAAACTGCCGGACTGGAAAGTATAAACTTAACAGCCGGACTGTTCTGATTTAAATTGAAATAACAGGACTGAATTGAAACTATTCTAATTACTGAATTTAATTACAGAATTGAAATTACAGCAAAAAACAGAACTTTAAAGAAATTACAGAATAGTACAAACAGAATTAAAAGCTACAGCTAAGGACAGCAATTGAAATACTGAAATAAAAAGGACAGAATTGAATACGTAAATTAAATGGACAGAATTAAAAGACGTAAATGAAATGGACAGAATAGAAATAAAATAAGACGAGGCTACTGTTAACAGTATGCCCTTAACTGATATTCGCCCAACCACCTTAAGGTTTCTGGTTGCGTTGGCGCTTCGATCCCAAGGTACAACGTCTCGGATGACTCGCCGGAAACTGGCGACGAGTCAAGGTCGAGCTGTTGGTGGGTGGTTCTCTCTGTTTCTAAAATGTAATGCTACTGTTTAGAGAGATGATATATGCTGCTGTATTTGATTTCAGAATGTTCTGTATATCTTTGACATGTGGGGGGTCTGCCTATTTATAGGCTTGCTGAGTATCTCAGCCATTAAGGTCACTTTACTACTGTCAGTTTTCGAAATTCGAAACTGCAGTATTAACTTTGCAATGAAATCACATTTATTGCAACAGTTACAGCTTTGCTGGAAGCTTTTCCCGAACTGGCACACTTTCCCGAACAGGCACGCTTTTCCCGAACAGAAACACTATTCCCGAACAGGCGCGCTTTTCCCGAACAGAAACACTATTCCCGAACAGGCGCGCTTTACCCGAACAGGAACACTTTTCCCGAATAGGAACAGGCGCACTTTTTCCCGTCGAGCTGAAAACCCGACGAGCAAGCCCGCCCGACGAGCAAGCCCGCCCGACGAGCAAGCCCGCCCGACGAGCAAGCCCGCCCGACGAGCAAGCCCATGTGTGGTACCCAATACACACATGTGTATGTGGACACATTACTTAATATCCACATGGGATACCTTAGTATATATATTGTAAAAATCACTCATGATTTTCCAATGTGGGATAACCCTCATGGGTTAAATCCCATTTCTTTTCTCATTTTCCAGCATTGGCTTTATTGCCTCTTTCGAGTACCAACCTTCGAGTCCAATTATCATTCACATCCTTCCTCCGAATGGGTCATGCGATATACCGTTGCGAAGCTCGTCACACGAGCTACTCAAACGCATAGAGTATGGCCTCAGAAAAACTGAGGAGTCGCATTAAAAATTGACTCAAAGATGGTCCCTGACCACTTGGAACAACTATGTTTAAATTACATATTTTCCAATTTTTCCAACAATCCCCCACATGAATGCAATTGGCTCGAAAGCCCATGTCCTAAATGCAAATCAAGAGAACCGCAAAAGTTCACTGCCTAAGGTCAGGTAGCGCGCGCCTTGAACCTGCCGTAGCGGAGTACCACCCAGAATACTGCTATTAGGTAGCTGTAAAGCTTTGAATCATCAAGCTTTGTGTATCCCAGAATGGCACCCGCACAGTGCCCTCTCTACCCATGTACTAGGCCCTTTAGTTGTTGTCCATATTTGGCCTGGACTGCCTTGGCAACTTCAACTGAGTGCTCTAGTGAATTAGCCCAAGCGCATCACATGGTACCGGCCTTACACACTAGTTATAGGTGTTCCAAGTCGAAAGTGTCCTGACTCACTTTACTCGACCGTCGAGTAACTTGGATCATTAAGAGCCTCAAGCTCACCCTTACAATGGTACAGGTCTATCACTCTGTCATCGCGGAGATGGGCTGGGAACTCCAGGTTCCCGAGTGCTTTGTTCGGTTGCCCCCACAGTTCAGTTTCCCTTTGAACCTATCAGGAAAGATTCCGTTTAGGTTGGGTTGCCTATGGGGGGGCCACCAATTTAATGGGCTTTAACCCCATTCCGTTCGATGACGTCTCGACTCCCACTTGAGTCAAGCCTTTAGTTAATGGATCCGCTATGTTTTCCTTTGATCTTACAAAATCTAAGGATACCACACCATTGGATAACAATTCCCTTACGGATTTATGTCTTCGACGTATATGTCGAGACTTTCCATTATACATATGATCCTGAGCCCGCGCAATAGCTGATTGACTATCACAATGCATGCTTATTGCGGGAACAGGTTTCGGCCACATTGGAATTCCTTCCAATAGACTTCTCAGCCAGTCTGCCTCTTTGGTTGCTAAGTCCAACGCTATGAATTCTGATTCCATAGTTGACCTTGCAATACATGTCTGTTTGGAGGATCTCCAAGACACAGCAGCTCCTCCCATTATAAACACATATCCACTCGTGGACCTTGTGCTATTGGAGTCTCATATCCAGTTGGCATCTGAATACCCTTCCAGTACCGCTGGATATCTGGTATAGTGCAGCCCGTAATCGGCTGAAAACCTCATATACCTGAGAAGTTTCATTATAGCCTTCCAGTGTTCCTCATTTGGATTACTGGTGTACCTGCTCAGTCTACTCACTGAGTTTGCTATGTCTGGTCTAGTGCAATTCATTATATACATGAGACTGCCTATGACTCGAGAGAACTCCAATTGATTCACACTTTTACCGAAATTCTTTTTCAGGTTACAGTTGAACTCAATTGGGGTTCTTGACATAGCTTTACTGTCCTTGTCAAACTTGTCTAAAACTTGTTTAACATGGTGACTTTGGGACAAGGCATACCCTTCTGATGTTTTGGTAATCTTCATACCAAGTATTATATCAGCTATACCCAGGTCCTTCATATCGAAGTGTTGTGATAACATTTTCTTTGTGGAGCTGATTCTATCATTACTCCCAATTATGATCATGTCATCCACATAGAGACAGACTACAACACAGTCTCTTCCACTTCCTTTAGAGTAGACACATTTATCACACTCATTAATGTGAAAACCGTTTGATAGCATAATTCTATCAAACTTCTCATGCCATTGCTTTGGCGCTTGTTTGAGTCCATATAGAGACTTTACAAGTTTGCACACTTGGTGCTCTTTACCAGGAACTACAAACCCTTCCGGTTGTTCCATGTAAATCTCTTCTTCCAGTTCTCCATTCAGAAATGCCGTTTTTACATCCATTTGATGTATTTCCATATCAAACAAAGCTGCGAGAGCAATGACGATTCGGATAGACGTTTTCCTGGAGACAGGAGCATACGTGTCGAAATAATTGACACCTTCAGTTTGCCTGAATCCTTTTACCACAAGTCTCGCCTTGTATTTCTCAATCGTGCCGTCAACCTTTAACTTCCTCTTGAAGATCCACTTGTGACCTAGGGGCTTGCATCCTTTCGGAAGATCCACTAGTTCCCAAGTGTGGTTTTGCATGATTGATTCAATTTCATTTTGAATAGCTTCTTCCCAATATTGGGAATCCGGTGTTGACATAGCTTGTTCATATGTCGCCGGTTCGCCTTCAACCATGAAGGTTAGGAAATCAGGTCCAAAGGAAGTTTCCTTCCTTGCCCTTTTGCTGCGCCGAGGCTCTTCCTCTTCCTCTTCCTCTGTCGGTTCACTTGCCCCCACATTTCCTTCACTGTTCAACTCTTCAGTTGGTACATATGTAGGTAATTTCCGGGGAAAGATATCTTCAAAGAAAGAGGCCTCTCGGCTTTCCATATACGTATCTACGTGCACATCGGGATTGTCCGACTTGTGCACGAGAAACCGATATGCACTACTCTTCTGTGCATATCCGATGAACACACAGTCCACCGTCTTAGGACCAATTCTCATCCTTTTAGGAGTGGGAACTAGGACCTTTGCGAGACAACCCCAAACCCGCAGGTTCTTATAACTGGGTTGATGACCTTTCCATAACTCATATGGAGTCTTTTCTCGCTTCTTATGTGGTAACTTGTTTAAAACATAGTTAGCGGAAAGTACAGCTTCCCCCCACATGTTTTGGGGTAACCCAGAACTGATTAACATAGCATTCATCATTTCCTTTAGCGTTCTATTTTTACGCTCAGCAACCCCATTTTGCTCGGGAGTGTATGGGGCCGTGGTTTGATGTATAATGCCGCTTTCAGCGCATATCTGTTCAAACGGTGATTCATATTCACCGCCTCTATCACTTCTCAATGTTTTAATTTTCTTATTGAGTTGATTTTCAACTTCGGTCTTATAAAGAGCGAATTTCTCTACTGCTTCGTCTTTACTTCTCATTAAGTAAACGTAACAGTATCTAGTGCAATCATCTATAAAGGTGATAAAGTACTTTTTCCCTCCTCGCGTTTGTATAAACTTTAAGTCGCATACATCCGTGTGTATTAGACCGAGAGGTTCACTTTCTCGTTCAACATGTTGAAACGATGATTTCGTTAATTTTGCTTCTACACAAATCTCACATTTGTGTTGCTTATCAAAAACGAAATTTGGTATTAGTTTTAGTGAAATTAATTTCTTTAAAGAATTATAATTCACGTGACCTAATCTACCATGCCACAAATGAAATGACTCAAATAAATAATTAAACTCAGAATTATTATTGGCCTCTTGGGCAACAGTCATTACAGTACTTGTGCTAGCCTCAGCTTTAGCACCTTTATTGGGAGCAGGTGTCCCTACGTTCAACTTAAACATGCCGTTGGTCATATAGCCACGGCCTACATAGACACCATTTTTGGTGATTACAATTTTATTGGATTCTAAGACTAGCTTGAACCCGTTCTTCACCATCACAGATCCGGATACCAGATTCTTACGAATATCCGGAACATGGAGCACATTGGTCAACCTCAGCTCTTTTCCCGAGGTCATCTTCATCACGACCATTCCTTTTCCTTCCACCTTGGAAGTAGCAGAATTTCCCATGAAGCAGCTTTCTCCCTCTACCGCTTCGTAGGTCTTAAACATCCACCTAGTTGAGCAGATGTGGCTTGTGGCGCCAGTATCCAGCCACCACTCTTTGGGATTGCTCCCCACGAGATTGACCTCAGAGACCACAGCAGTAAAGTGGTCGTCATCTCGTCCTCCCTCAGCCAGATGAGCCTGAGCTGGAGCTTTCCTCTTTCCCTTGCCCTTAAAGTTCCTCGGGGGGGGGGGGGGCTTAGGCTTAACAGCGCCTTTATTGTCATAACAATCCGCGGCACGATGGTCGGTCCTGTTACACACAAAGCAGGTTCCCGCAAATTTCTTCGCGACAACAGCACTGCCTCCGGTGTCAAGACGTTTCCGTTTGACGTTGGAGCTTTCGACCACATTGGCCTTTGCCATCGGGATGACAGCACCACCGACTCTCCTCACGGAGCGACGGTTGCTCACCTCGATGTTGAGCTTCTCAATGAGCCCCTCCAGCCTCATTTCCTTTCGCTTGTGCTTAAGGTAGTTTTGAAAGTCTTTCCAAGATGGTGGCAATTTCTCAATCATGAGTGCCACCTGGAAAGGCTCGTTTATCACTAGCCCCTCAGCCTCAAGGCGATGGTAAATGAGTTGGAGCTCCTCAACTTGCTCCATGACACCCCTGCTGTCAGTCATACGGTACTCGTGAAAAATCCGTGACAACAAATCTCTTTGTGCCAGCGTTATTCACTTTGTACTTATTTTCGAGAGTCTCCCAAAGCTCCTTTGCAGTAGCTTTGGGCTCGAAAACACTGAACAGCGTGTCATCTAGAGCACACAGGATATAGTTCTTGCATAGGTAGTCGGCATGTCTCCATGCCTCAACCGCAGAGAACGACTGCTCGTCCAGATCGTCCTCGCTTAGGACGGGAGCAGTATCTTTGAGAAACCTGGTCAGATTCAGGGTCGTGAGATAAAACAGCATGTTTTGCTGCCAACGTTTAAAGTTGTCTCCCCTGAATTTTTCCGGTTTCTCCAGATGAGAAGTCGGCAAAGTAGGCACAGCCGAATACATCGGTGCCTTGCCCTTGGCCGCAGCCTTGGCTCTTGCCGCAGCCTTAGCTGCGGCCTTAGCCGTGGCCCCTGCTTCGGCCGCAGCCTCAGCTTTGGCCGTAGCATCCGCCATAGCCGCAGCCGCGGCGGCCTCAACCGCTACAACTGCGTCATCGGCGTTAGCCACAACATTCGCATCGCCCCCAGTGTTATGGACAGGCCCACCAACCACTGGGTCATGCTCACCCCCGCTAGGCAACTCAATAGGCGACGTGTTAGTCATCTGAAACGACAACACAAAACGTATGAGATACGTGTACAAACAATTCTATAAACAAACACCAAAACTGAAATTTGGGTTTGTAAAAGAATTATCAAACAAAATTAAAATAAACTCTTATCCCTTTAAATATCAATACGGTTGATATTAAAAGGATTGAAACGATTCTTATTGAATACCAATACGGTTGGTATCAACAAGAAAATAAAATAAAATTAAAACTGTTTGGAATTTTTCCTTTGTAATTCAATTTCTAATATAATTTAGAATTGAAAACAAGAAAGCATTATTCCTTATAAAAATAAAAAATTGTATTAATACACGAAAGAAACAACAGGAATGTCGGTTAAGATTGTTGGTTTCCGTGTACGAAATAACAATTAACAATAATTAAAGGACTAAACAAGAATAAACAAAAACCAGTGTAATCTTTATTAATTTCGAAACTGATACAGAAATTAATGATTACAACATGTAGGTACTGAAACGTAAATAAAGCAAACGTTATCAGATTATTATTAATTAATAATCTGATGTATTGAATTGCAATAAATAGAAACTGCCGGACTGGAAAGTATAAACTTAACAGCCGGACTGTTCTGATTTAAATTGAAATAACAGGACTGAATTGAAACTATTCTAATTACTGAATTTAATTACAGAATTGAAATTACAGCAAAAAACAGAACTTTAAAGAAATTACAGAATAGTACAAACAGAATTAAAAGCTACAGCTAAGGACAGCAATTGAAATACTGAAATAAAAAGGACAGAATTGAATACGTAAATTAAATGGACAGAATTAAAAGACGTAAATGAAATGGACAGAATAGAAATAAAATAAGACGAGGCTACTGTTAACAGTATGCCCTTAACTGATATTCGCCCAACCACCTTAAGGTTTCTGGTTGCGTTGGCGCTTCGATCCCAAGGTACAACGTCTCGGATGACTCGCCGGAAACTGGCGACGAGTCAAGGTCGAGCTGTTGGTGGGTGGTTCTCTCTGTTTCTAAAATGTAATGCTACTGTTTAGAGAGATGATATATGCTGCTGTATTTGATTTCAGAATGTTCTGTATATCTTTGACATGTGGGGGGTCTGCCTATTTATAGGCTTGCTGCAGTATTAACTTTGCAATGAAATCACATTTATTGCAACAGTTACAGCTTTGCTGGAAGCTTTTCCCGAACTGGCACACTTTCCCGAACAGGCACGCTTTTCCCGAACAGAAACACTATTCCCGAACAGGCGCGCTTTTCCCGAACAGAAACACTATTCCCGAACAGGCGCGCTTTACCCGAACAGGAACACTTTTCCCGAATAGGAACAGGCGCACTTTTTCCCGTCGAGCTAGCCCGCCCGACGAGCAAGCCCGCCCGACGAGCAAGCCCATGTGTGGTACCCAATACACACATGTGTATGTGGACACATTACTTAATATCCACATGGGATACCTTAGTATATATATTGTAAAAATCACTCATGATTTTCCAATGTGGGATAACCCTCATGGGTTAAATCCCATTTCTTTTCTCATTTTCCAGCATTGGCTTTATTGCCTCTTTCGAGTACCAACCTTCGAGTCCAATTATCATTCACATCCTTCCTCCGAATGGGTCATGCGATATAGCGTTGCGAAGCTCGTCACACGACCTACTCAAACGCATAGAGTATGGCCTCAGAAAAACTGAGGAGTCGCATTAAAAATTGACTCAAAGATAGTCCCTGACCACTTGAAACAACTATGTTTAAATTACATATTTTCCAATTTTTCCAACAGAACATACCCATAGAGTTCTAATTAATCAGTGTAAAACTTATCAATTTATATAGTGTACATGGAATTCGAGCCTACGGTTTATTATATACTAGCATGCATTCGTTACTTTAATGTTACAAAATAAAAAAATATTAATAATTATGTATCATACTCCGCCTATTTAGAGAAGACCGGCAAAATAAATAAAAAACTTCAAAGTTTAATAATATATTTATAACTCAATCTTCGAGCTTAAACCCTGGTATTCGAACAAATATTCAAATATCCTACCTTTCACTTCAATAACTAAGAGAAAAGTGCCGATAACGTGTTTGCATGGCATATTAGTTATGTATAAAGATATTGAGATATAAGTATAGACAGATAAATGGTGAGTCTTTATTCAATGATATTGATATAAGAGATAAATACAATGAACATTAAGACTTTTTATATAATAGAGTACAGTGGTGTATACGATATTAAACCTTAGTTAGGCGCAAGATACATTCTTATAGTAGGGCCAAGACTTGCAAATAAATGAGCTATAACAGTTTAGACATCTTATTTACAATTGATAATTAACTTTTCCAATTTAAAATGTATAATTGGCTATATAATATCCCTATTCTATCCTTTCCTAAAAACTACTTACGTATAATTGTATTCCTAATTTAATTGTTAAAATATGATATGAGTGCATTTTTACCTTTAAAAATGGATATTCCAAAAGTAGAGCATGAACAAACATTGAATATATTCATGACAAGTAGTTTGATCATGAAGTTGAAATTTCAGACCATGATCATTACGCATCCTTGAATAATACTTTTCATGGTTAGTTAGGAGTAATTATTACTCCGTAACACTTGTGCCTCGTTTGTTTGAGCTTATTTTAAGATGGTATTAGAATAGGTATTAGAAATACCCTCGGATTCACAAATAGCGTGTTTGGTATTAAAAGTGGAGGCGTGACTATTAGTAACATGTGATTAGAAATGAGAGTATTTAGAGTAATATGGGGGTGTGATATTGGAAAATAGGGGTATTTGAAGTAAAGAGAGTGAAAAAACATATTCCCGAAGTTCCGAGTGCAGTTACGCGTTTTCAGTTGTAACTACGGTTGCAACTGACGAATATAATGAAGTTAATAAAAAACATTGAACACGAGACGTTTTTAATCGGAGTTCGACATGATCACCTTGTCTACATCTCCGGAGCCCTCACTCAGTATTTATTGATATTGAAAGGAACAATAATAAGAGTTGAGACTTACAATAACATGACTCCCTCACGTATATGCCTATCTTACCATCTCTAACTCATAACTATCAATTTCTAATGGCATCCCGCCATGATCTTTTTAAGTTTGTTTCTCTCTCATGTACAACGGGTGTTGTTGATCTATAATATCAGTATATCTACATGGTATTCAACACACAAAATACTAAAGGCTAATAGGCTTTATATATAGCCTTTACAAAAGATACTAACTTGATCATTAAGGAAAATATTTCATTTATCTTCTTTCCTTACCCGACTTGGAGATCTTCAAATATATATCTTATAATTAATTAGTCTTTATCTTCTAACAAATCAGATCTTGTTTAATTCGAAATTATACAGATATTTAATTTAATTGTTTTCAAGATATCTCTAAAGGATCTTTCATTCTTTTGATATTTCCTTACTTGATAAGGAGTTTTCATTTTAAGTCTTCTATTTCAATAAGAAAATATCTTCAATATATTCTTTCTATCATTCAGAGATGTCTGTATATTGAGAGTTTATTATGAATATATAAAACTATATTTTCCAATATGATGACAAACAATACGTCACAAGAATCTCGGATCTAGGATCTAACAGAGAGTATGATATATATATATATATATATATTAAAATCATATATATATGTGTGTGTGTGTATTTTGCAAGTTTATTTATTATGTATATAAATGTAAATTTGTAAAATAGTGCAACTCCAATAAAAATCAAACAAAAACTTCATTGATATTTCATGTCTATACTGTTAATTCGGTCTTCATTTGTTATCCTGTCATAATGCGAAGGTATTATTAGTCATATTATTACTAATATCGCAACCAAGAAGACGTTGGTTTTTCTCTTTGAAAATCGGCTCAACCACCAAGTTTAAAAGAGAATGAAAAAGGGAAAAATAATGCAATTAGTTGAGATTAGGAGATGAAGAGATTAAATAAAGTTGTGCCTTGACGTGCTCAAAGCGCAAATTCCCAAGACCAAGAGTATTTTTGTCCCTTTGGGAAAAGCTGATTATTCCTTCAGGCAACATCATGGTAGTAACAGTAATTATTTTTGTAATTTGTTAAATTTCATTATTCAAATCACTGAAAAAAGCTTTTTTATCAATGAGAAATTCTCAGTCACCGTGCCCGGGACGAGACAAGACTGAACAAAAATCCAAACGAGTATTTTGGTCGCCTTGGGACTAGTGATTATCTTTGAAGACCAGTAATAGCAGTATATACTGTATAGTATAGTAGTACTAATAATCTTAAATAGTATATCAAATTAGTGATTTAATTGAGTTATTTTACCGGAGTATTTACTAATTACAGTTTTGGCGCAAAGAGGTGAAACCATGATTTATTTTACGGAGAAATGCTAAAGATAATAATATACAAGACCACAGATTGAGCTAACAGATATTAAACTAAAAAGACAAAAGAAAACCACTAAATAGTATAATGGGTTGTATAAAATAATGCATAGACCCCACCCCCAATAATACTCCATCTGTAGATGGATCTGTGAGCATAGCTACCCTCTTATTTACGAGGGGTGTAGGTTTATTTGAAAATGATATATGCATGTTTTCTGATCAGTTTGTGTTAAATTATTGTTTTTGACAAATAGTAGTTAAAATACATGATAAAATTTGTAAATTATGGTTACCGTTATTGCTTCTTTTATATATTTAAAAGCCTAAACTTCATATGAATATTTTCTGTCGTCATGGAAGGGATACGTCTAGAACAATATAATAATCTGTATATATCTTGTATAATATAGATTAGAGAGTGGCACCGGTCACATGGTTTAGAAAAAACTAATTAAGCTCTATATTTATTCATTCTCATTTGTCCTCCTCCAAAAAAGAAAAGCATAAATAAAAGTGAATGAGAGGGTTATTTTTTAATTAATGAGTAAGCGGTATGACTGAAATAATATTCTTAAACGTAGTATAAATATTAAAGAAGATCTAATAGCTCTATGATATCGGATCGAACAGTAAAAATTACTGGAATTTGAGGGCTAAAACGCACTCTATGATCACTCGAGGTCATAGAGTGAAAACCAAATGTTAGCTATTTTAAGTATCAATGAATGGAGATTTGGACAAGGAAGAGTATCTCATATATAACTAATTCTTAGAACAATAGCTCTTTTGTTTACTTAGTTTGGTCTTTGGGAATTGCAGTAATAGTATTAATGAGAATCGAGACGTAGACTTATAGCCTTTCTCATTAGTTTATCTTTGTATTTTCTTTTATAATATGTGTGTTTTGTTGATGTAAATGTTGGAAAAAAATCCATGTAAACATGGTTTTTTCGAATTGATCGTGAGTTTAAAATTTTGGTCAAATTCCATGCGAGTAATCACACCGTACTCAAATGGTTTGAGTAACTCGTGTGACAAGTTTCGAAACGTTATATCGCATAAGCTATTCGGTGAATGTGTGTGAATGAAAATTGGTTTCGAATTTGGACAATGAGGGAGAGCATAAAGTTTGGAGGTTGGAAAGAGTGGAAAAAACAAATGGGTGGAAAACCCACCCAAATGTTTGTCCAAGGGGAAAAACCATTTTGAATGTTTTATATTGTTGAACCATGGAGTTCAATAATGATTTTGATTATAACATTGATTATGCGTTTAATGATTTTACGATTTCGATGATATAATGCTTGTCTTGTCCAAAAATAGAAAACGTATATTTCAGGTCTTTAAATGATAGAGCATTCGATAACGAAGCCATAGGTTCAAGCGAAACCAAAATCGGAGCTAAAACGAAGGATTTATGAGCATTCGAAGATTTACGGGACCAGGATTACAGTCGACCGATCGACTGGACAAAAACTACCGATCGTTTTTGGTCCAATTTCTTCCAGTGAGTCCAGTATAAAAACGACCGATCGTTTTCCGAAAACGACCGATCGTTTTCTGTAAAACGACCGATCGACTGTAGAAAACGACCGATCGTTTTCTGCAGTTTTTGAAAACAGCTTTTCAGCTTATTCTGGAAAAGAGCTGTTATAACCCTCAACGGTCATAACCCAGAAAAACAGACTTTGCTGTTATATAAACTACCTCAAATCTCTCTCAAAACCAACCAATCATTACACTAATTATCATCCTTCAATCCCTATATACAAAACCCAAAATATCACCATTTTGGTGTATATACTTAAAAGAGGGAAAATTGAAGAAAAAGAGAGTAAAGCTCAACCATCATCATTCTCACCAATTAGCTTATTTAGAAGTAATTAGAATAGTGAGTGTAGTTACATTATTGTAACAAAAATTGTAACGAGTATTTTATAAACTCATTTGTGAGCGAGTGATCGGGTAGAGGCTTTGTAAGCAAGTGAAGCTTAAAAGCTCTAGATCTTTTCATTCGGGTACTCATAGATTGAGGGGGAGTCGTTGACTCATTAGACGTGTACGCTTGCACTTGTATCAAGAGTTAGGAACCTCGGATAGAGGGTGAGCCAATCGATTGATTGAGCTCGATAGGAATTGTAAAATTCGGGAAGATTATTTTTAGTGAAATACTCGGTAGTAGCGAGGAGAAGACGTAGGCCGTTTGCCGAACCTCTATAAATCACGGTGTCATTTTCTTTCCCTTACTTTTACTTTCCGCAACTTATACTTTTGCTTATTATCTTGCTTGCGTTTAGTATTTATTTCATTCCATTAACTTTATTAATACGCTTAAGCTTAAAATTGCATTAGTTGGGTTGTTAGTTGCCATTAGATTTTTAATTAGGCGAAAAGCGCCAAAACCTTATTCACCCCCCCTCTAAGGTTAGCACACGGGCCAACATATATATAAAGCCATCACATGTGAGTGGTACAGTGTGTAGCCTCATAGATGTGTGTAGACAAAAACACCATACACGTGCTCGCTCGGTCGGTCTCAGGCATGGGTCTCGGGCGTGAGACTTGGCACCTAGGACTTGGGACTTGGGAAATGTTTCGGTTCTGGTTCTGGTTTCAAGAAAATTAGAGAGTTTTGAATAATCACAAAATAGTCCCCAAATTTACAGTAAGTTTGTAACTGATGCAATTAATAAGAATAATTGCACAATTAATTCAGCAGTTTCGATTGCTGAATTAAGTGACCATTTATGACTGAGATATCAGCCTAGCCTATAAATAGGCCGGCCCTCCTCCACTCTCAAACACAATATTTTTTACATTCTGCATACATAGCATTTTAAAAAGAGAGAGAACCACCCACCAACAGGTCGATCTTGACTCGTCGTCAGTTTCCGACGGGTCATCCGAAACGTTGTACATTGAGATCGATATGTCAATGCAACCAGAAACCTTAAGGTGGTTGGACGAATATCGGTTAATGACAGACTGTTTAACAGTCATCTCGTCTTTTATTTTTTTGTCATTTCATTTCAGTAATTTCAATTCTTGAATTCCATTTATGTATTTTAATGTTCTGTACCTAGCTGTAGTATTTCAATTCTGTCTTTTATTTTCTGTAATTTATTTATAGTAATGTTACCATTTTTGTAATTTCATTTCTGTAATTTAGTATAGTTTCATTTCAGTCATGTAATTTCTTTTTCCAATCAGAACAGTCCGGCTGTTAAGTTTCTACTTTACAGTGTGACAGTTTCTGTTTATTACAATTCAGTCCGTCAGATTATTATTAATCTGACTAACAGTTTGTTTTAATTACTAGTCAGACCGTACACTTTGTAATATGTAATTTCAGTATCCATTCTGAATTAATAAAGGATTAAACTGTTTGTTATTTATACTTTTAAGTTCTTGTATTATTTATTTATTGTTATTTCGTATATGGAAACCAACAGTAAACTGGCTTAGCTCCTAATTTAATCAATAAAGTTTGTTTTAATTAGAAAAAAAAGGATCTAATAAATCATTAATGTCCTATTATGACGAAGATTCATCCTGTAAGAATGAAATATGCAAAATAGCTGGTTTGGGGGAAGAGATACATTATATGATTATATCCATGATATTCACAAATATAAAAGAGACTCACATATTTAATAGATAATTCATATGCAAATATATACGAGATTACGAGTAATTCTCCACATTTGGATGTGATAGATATCTTTACGAGATACTATTAGTTAATACGTTTGTCCATGAATGTGGAAGTATGGGTGTAGGAGATCATGAAATATCCCTACACGGGGGTAGAACGTTCCCTCCATGCAGGACTCTCAAATGAACCGAACGAACGAACGCGGGCTTTGTATATGTTAGTTTGTTAAATCATAATGTTGGATGAAACCATGATTAGTTCACTAACTGTTAGTAATTGAGTTTAGACTCGATTACAAAGTTATATATACTATCGTTACAACATCAGTATTCATAAGTGCTTAGAAAAATGTGTTAAAATTTTCAAGTTTTCGACTTACTCAGTATGTAAAGGATACTCATTCTTTTGCAAATATGGTTCCTATACGGTAATTTTTCATATAATGTGAGTTTTCAAGATTTTTCTTCTATTTAAATGTTATGTCATAATCATTATTTATTTATTAATACATATCATAATCTATAATACTAATCAATCTAACTTATTTTTTGAACTCTTAATGAATCGAGCTCTTAACGAAGGATGATGTCGTGTTCGTTCTGTTCATTTACTGAATGAACGTTAAATTTATGTTCAAGTTTGGTTCTTAATAAACGAACGAACACAAACCGGGTTGTTAAGGAATCAAACACGACATGTTCATGAACAATTGAGTTCGTTTACAGCCATACTCATAGGATGAAATGTCCTCTCGCTAGGTTATAGTTTTCTCTCTATTGAAAATGTCCCCCGCTAGACGAGAAGAATTTACATGTGCGCTAGGGGGTAAACGCATGCACCTGCATGCACGAGAAAGTAACTTTATTTTCCCCTTATTAAAGTATAAAAATTCTACTATTCCACAAGAGAAGGAAAATATTTTTAAATGCTCCAAGATATGATTGAGTTTTGGAAAAAAAAGTTTGAGATTCATTAAGGAAGTGCTTGATCTAATTGATCAAAAGTTAAAATGGGAGGTGCAATTCATCCCAAAGTTACGAGGATAGAAAACAGAAGCGAAATGGAAATCAATTTATGAAGCATGAAAAAAGAAATGTAAAATTTAAACGTGAATACCGGGAACTAGACGCGGAAAGGGGGAAACAGAAAATAGAAAACGAGATTTTCAAAAAACAAAATGACTTTTTGTTGGCAACCGTGGTTCGTTTTTTGTCTTTAATTACTCAAAGAAAGAAGATATTAGTCGTCTGTTATGTCATAGTAGCACGGATGCTTCGGAAATGTTCACGTAGCCGTATCAGGTATGTCCCCGCTACTGTTGTCTACGTATTGGGTACTCACATTTGTATGAAAAAAAACAACTATGAAAAATAAGAGACAAAGAAAACTGAAACAGATTACAAGGAGGTAATAAGACCAATGTGACATCTTTTTACTTATAAGCCGTACAATAATTTAAAATCATTTTTAACTTTGTCCGGAAAAAAAAATTCATGTCATAATGAAGTAAATATCGACTCTTACATAACAAATTTTACAATCAAAGAGAACGAGTTCTTATATATTCTATTGTTTCAGGTGGAAAACAACTTCGATCTGCTAAAAAAAAACCCGAAGTTGCGGCATTTGGGAACCGACACCTAAACTGTCTGGTTTGGGTTGCACTAGGAACGCCCGTGGGCATTGATCAAATTCAGTACACCTTTTTTTTTATATATATCTTTTTACTAGTCTTTTTTTTATATATAAAGAGCACATAACTATAAATACTTGTGTCATATTTTTCTCGTACTTTTTTTGTTTGATAAATATTTGTGTCATATCTTTCTCATACTATATTTTTCTCATACTTATAATGTTTTAAGGACAATATATAACCATGATGTTAGGACTAGTGTGCTTGATTTAATTTTTCTCCCCTTCATATACAATTGTTAGTATGGTATTTTGTAACTGTTAACATTTATATCGAAAAGATAATTATGCCGCAAACATACCATATTCAAGTTTTTCAAAAAAAGTTTATACCACTATACGGGGTGTGTTACTCGATAGGAATTAGTATATTCACATCCATGACCGTGCAACTCAGGTGCCGACAGGCCGGGTAATCTTTAAAATTTCATCGTGATGGAGATAGATCATTGCAATTATCGGTCTTAAACGAGGAATTCCTAGTAAACATGAGTCATCAGCTCGCGTTGACTACGTCCCTACCATTTGTACACACCGACCGTGGCTCCTACCGATTGAATGTTCCGATGAACTGTTCGGATTGCGGCGACGTGTGCGGTTCGCTGCCTGCGACATCGCAAGAAATCCACTGAATCTTATCATTTACATTTAGAGGAAGGAGAATCCGTAACAAGATTTTCTCTAGTTAGGTAATGTTTCATATATGCTGGTGTAAATGTCACTCTTAATTAAAATAACGGTTTGGCATTGTTTAAGCCTTATACATGTAGTTTTTTATAGCTGATTGATTACTTAATCCATCAATTAATAGTTTATGATAATAGTATTTTACAATTGATATATTTTATGATTTTGTAAACTAAAAACCATTTTTCCAACACAGTAAAACTCAAATAAAAACATGAAATCCTAGAAAAATCTACCTTAAAATTAAATTCTAATTAAATAAAAAAACTAAAAAGTATTTTTTCAACCCAATAAAACTCAAATAAAAATATAAAAGTCTAGTTGAAACTATCATAAAATTTAAAAAATACTCTCTAATAATATTTAGAATTGAAATATGAAAATAAATGAAATAAAATATTGATACATTCATTTGCTTAACAAATTATTCACTATCCATGTACATAGATTTTCTCCAAATCTCCTTTCAAAAAGTAATTCCATATATAATTACAAATATTAAATAATTATGTTTCTTATCTAGTATCTTGAGGCACTGTTAGCTTTGCCTTAAAATAAAACTTCCATTAAGAAAATGTGGAAGTTGTTGCATTAGCCTACAAAAGTGCATACTATGATATATGGTCCATTTCACAACATATTTCACAACATATTTTTTTACTTTATTTTTGTATTTTGAATTTTAAAAATCTGTGTGTGTTTTGCAAGCCAGATTATTCAGCTTATAAAAATCTGATTTTTAGGATGAAACAGCTAAAAAAATCTAATTTTTTAGTGGATTTTTAAAACAGATTTTTAAAATATAATTTTGCACTAAAAAAATTTGTTACCAAAAATACCGATAGGCAAAATGTTGCACTTGTAGCCTAATGCCTTGTTTGTTTAGGGTGGGATAAGCGTTGTATGAGATTTGAAATACAGTGGATTTCACATATTTTTAGTCTAATAAGATTCCAAATGATGCAAAAGAGGGTCATTTCTAATGGGGTGGTGACATTAAATGAATTAGTCCAACTCCATATTAGTAATTACCTAAATACATTTTAAATAAATAAATAAAAATTAATAAATGTTAAAATAAATAGCAACTAAATAAATAAATAAGTAAGTATAGGTAAACACCAATATTTTATTTTCAATAGTTCGAGCCAAACAAACACGATTTGAGACTAGCACTATGAGACTATGAGTGCTCCCACTCTTTTCATCCAATCCTAATATCGAGGGAATTTATAGTGCCGAAATTACAAATACAGCAACCAAACGAGGCCTAACGGTATTAATATGTCTTAGATGTACTAGAAAACTTGAGACACCTTATAAACGTCGAGTGAATTTATGGTGAACACCATTTGAAACTACATATTTAATAGTTAATATCATTTACAAACTATTTATTACAAATTAATACTCATTTCTAATACACATAAGCCCAACACATTTGGCCAAATAAAACTTTGACCAAGACTAAGACCATCGACCGGTCTTCGGTGTTGACTATCAGTCTCCGGCGTTGACTGTCGATCCGACGTTGACCCTCTCCAGTATTGATCAAAAAATAAAAAATGTAAAAAAAAGGAAATAGTCAAAAAAAAAACAGAAAAATTAGAATATTTGAAAAAAAAACTAAAAATATGGAAACAAATTAAAAATTTAGAATTTTTTTTAAAAAAATCTAAAAAATTCTCAAAAAAAAGAGCTATATTTTTACAAAAAAAAATAAATAAAAAATAAAGTAATTTTTTTTAACAATCTAATAGGCGAGTGAATTTGTGGTGGATACCTTTTGAAACTACCTATTTAACAGTTAGTAACATTTTGAAACTATTTATCGTAAATTAGTACCATTTTCCTAATACACATAAACCCAACACATTTGGCCCAATAAAAGTTTGACCAAGACCATTGACCGGTATCCGACGTTGACCAACTGACTCCGGCGCTGATCGCCGGATGCCAGCGTTGACCGACGGACTTAGGTATTTACCGACGTAGATCGCAAAATTAAAAAATTGAAAAAACTCAAAAAAGAGTAAAAAAAATTCAGAAAATTTTTAAACTTCAGAAAAAATTTAAAAATCCAAAAAATTATTTTTTCAGAAAAATTCAAAAAATCCAAAAAAAAATCAAATACTTTTATTTTATAATCTAATATAATTTTTTTAACTATCTAATACAATTTTTTTTACAATCTAATGCAATTTCTAAGACAATCTAATACAAATAATTGACAAATTAATACAAAATATTCACAATCTAAGGCAATTTTTTTGACAATGTAATACAACATTTTTGATAATCTAATACACAATCTAATGCAATAATTGCAACAATCTAATACAAAATTTATGACAATATAATACATTTTTTTTACAATCTAATACAAATTTTTTGAAAATCTAATATAATTTATTTGACAATCTAATAAATAATTTTATACAAAAAATTTGACAATCTAATACAATTTTTTGACAATGTAATGTAATTTTTTTGAAAATCTAATGATTTTTTTGACAATCTAATACACTTTTTTGTTTGACAATCTAATACAATTTTTTTTTGAAAATCTAATATAAATTTTTTTGACAATCTAATAGACAATATAATACAATTTGTTTGACAATTTAATACAAATATTTTGACAATCTAATACAAATTTTTTGACAATCCAATATAATTTTTGTGACAATCTAATACAATTTTTTTGACAATATAATACAATTTTTTTAACAATATAATATAAAAAAACTTGACAATCTAATAAAAGAAAATTGATAATTTTTTATGACAATTTAATACAATTTTTTTGACACTCTAATACAATATTTGTTGATAGTGTCGTTCAATTTGTTGGGTACTAAATTTAATATGAAACTAAATTCGAGGAACTGTTTAAAAATTAACAAATTCTATTAAATTTGCAAAACCAGTCCATGTTAGCATTTATAACCATTTTAGTCCACTGTTATGGAAACCAGCGGTTAAGTTTTCTAACCTAACCGCTGCCATCACAGGTAAAGCACGTCGAAGAGCTACGACGAGTGATCGAGAGAGATAGAAACAGGCGACGAGGAGAGGGGGATGAGAACGGAGCACTTGCAATACATATATATATACAGATCGTAAATATAAACAAGGAGAGACAGATCCAGCGAGAAAAAAACAGAGTGAACAAGAGAACTCCGCTAGAGAGAGAGACGCGGTATAGAGAGAGATAGCGCCGCTTCCGTTGTCGTCACAGTGGTGGCGGAGCTTCGGCAGAGGCGATGACGTGACGTTTTTTGGACGGAGCTATATATTGTAGCAGATCTAATTTTAGAGAAATAAATTGTTTTTGGGTGAATAATGGAGCAAAAAATTGAATTTGGACCCCTTTTATATTTAGAGTAAATGATAGCAAAAACAAATTAAAATTTTTGAAAAAAATATATTATACTAATAAATAATACAACCGATAGTAAAACCTAATAATTCTGCTAAAAGGGTAGGAACCCAATTATTTCTATAAAGGTCATGCGTGTGATGTTTGATACGAAGATGAACACATGATTTTTCTTTCGGAACTAATTGATGAACACATATATGGGTCCCATGAAATTGACACAAAGTATAGTTTGGTGTTTGTTGAGCCAATATTCTTGCAGGTAATCTATTCATGATTTCATGTTGAATATATTTGGTTCATTATCATATAAATTCTTGTTTTCATTGGTTACAGGTTGGGTTAGTTCAACAAACCAAGACTTTGGTGAATAAGTACATTTCCATTGATGATGATGGTTATGTATAGGTTTTCAAATTTGTGTAAAATTATCATGGAAACTGGAACTTTGTAGTCACAAGTGGTTATTTTGCAACTTTGGAGTGTTCTATAGGTTTTTTATGCCCAAAACGTGATTAACAACCACTAGGAAGCCATGAGTATAAGTCTACAGAACGAAGCTAAACCGACCGATCCAAGCAGAGCTGACAAGAAATTGAACCAAATAGATTGCTATTCTGTTTGTTTTGATTTAAAACTTCAAAAACCATTTTAATTGGTTTAATTTTTCATTTGCGCGTTTTTGAACTAATAAGATAATGCACTACTCATAAGTGACCGTTTAAAACAAGAAAAAAGGATTTTTACAGAAACCCCCCCAAAAAGGTAGATATCAATCTAAAAAAAAAACTTGACAATTCAAATGGAAACACCAATTTTTAAAAGCAAAAGTTGTCAAAAAAGGATTTTCCAAATAAATTGCATTCAAACAATGAAAAATAAAATTTCCAGCACAAGAGGTGTCTGCGGAAGTGTCCGCATGGGAGTTGAAGCGTCTGACATATAGAATAGAGTGTCAGGTGTCGGACATGCACACAGATACAAACATATCCGACACGACAACTTTACTTTTTTTAGTGTTGGTGCATCATAGATGACGGGGATCTAATTCACACTATGAAAAAGGTTACAATCAGAACGGTCAAATCTGTTACTGAATGACAATATCTGTCAGTAAAATTGAAATCCGTCGCCATGCCATCCTCGATTAGGGCATTGAAAACCAAAATCTCTTACTAATTTCGTATGCCATAAGGAGAAAATGAATAGTAGCTAGTCTGTTGAAATAAATAACTCCAAGTCTCCAACAGCCCATGGATCAATTTGATCCAACCGTCTCCCTCCACCACTCACTGTTTATTGGTTTCGTAATTTAGAAAAAAAAACATGTGAAACAAAACTGTTACTTTTCTACACTTTTCTATTTAATAGGAACTTTTCTATTTAATAGGAACTTTTCGTCCTTTAGAATTTATATATATGATAATGGATAGAGGTTGGATTAATTTACTGCAGTAATTCTGTTTAAACGCGTAAATCGTAGAAAAAATCTACGGTTTACAGTGATTAACTGTAAACCGTAGATTTAATCTACGGTTTGTATTAATTAATACAAACCGTAGATTAAATCTACGGTTTACAGTTAATCACTGTAAACCGTAGATTTTTTCTACGGTTTGCAGCATTTTTTTGCTTAAAAAAAAAAAAAAAAACTGAGAATTAAAATTAAAAAACTGAATAATTTTTTCAAAATAAATATGATTTTTTTAATAAAAAAACTAAATGCCTTATTTTTAAAATTTTACATAAAATAAATTACCAATATTCTAATAATCTATCAAAATAAACACAAATTTTACACAAATTTACACAAATAAAGTTGATTTGATAAATTTTATGTTTGATATTTATTGTATAAGTTCAAAATTTTACATGTTATATTTTTGTCAAGTGTATAAGTTGATATTTATTGAATCATTAACTAAATCGTCATTTTTTGTGAAGTACCTTTGGTTTGTTTTTAACACTTGTATAACGCAATATGAAACATTAAATAAGTCGTCAATTTGGTGTCAATCATCAATTTTGTTGAATGAAACAATCATAAATTATATAAATTTCGTAAAAAAAATCAACTCAATATGCGAACATGAATATGAACTTATAAATTTCATAAAACAAATTTATTAAACAAAATTTACAACAAAATTTCATAGAACTAAATTTCAGAAAACAAATTTATTAAACATTTGTTTACATCATATAAATTTACAACAACTTGGAAAAAATAGTAATTTACATAAAATTAAAAATAAAAAACTGATTATGGACTTAGATCTATAGCTTGATCTTCATTTGCTTTTTTCTTTCCCGATTTCTTTTCGAGCGCCATATATAACTTGAAATTAGGTCGAAAAAGTTCCTTCCATGGCGCAGCTGTCTCAGTGCGTGTTTGTTCCCACCGTGCTATAATTCCTGGCATTGGGAAGATCCCTTCTTCTTTAGGAATAACCTGAGCATAGTGACAACTGTTGACGAACACCATTACAGTCGGGATGTAATGTGTCGTTCCCCGAGGCGGACCAGTATAAAGAGGTAAAAAAGTACTGTTCCACACGTTTACCTCTCCATTTTGATTTTCCCATAAGGACAACAATACAATTGGCATATTGTAATGAGAAGCAATTAAAAAACCATAGGACGGAAATCTCATCCATTTCTCAGCAGGTGCGGGATTTGTAGCATGATAAAAATTTAAACTTGATAAAATGTAATCATACCGGTAAGATTCAAAGTCAAGATTCTCAAACAGCTCATAATAAACACCTTTCATTTGCTGCAGCTCTTGAAACAATTCACATCTTACCGCGTACCAATCATCTTCCCCATTCTGTTTACCCGTCGCATTTGCAAGTACCCGGAACCCACAGTTACCATCCCCACGCACATCATAAACCGTTTCGATGTAACTATGTAACATGAACCATATTTGGTCACTGTACAGGAAGGTTGGCCTATTGGGGGTGGGTTTAGGGTTCTAGTTTCGCGGCCTCATAGTTGGGTTTACCCTTACCTCCGGTGTTTCATCAGCCTTGCCTTTGCCCTTGTCCCTACTAGCACCAGCACCATGTTCCTCCTCCACATACTCCCATCCCGACTTATCCCTCTTACTAGATTTGTCGCCTTTTCTAGGTCTCCCCCTATTTACTCTCACTTCGGGGTCACTGACGGATGTTCTGGCTGGTACGGTTATCTCTCGGAGTTGTGTTTTCATACGCCGTTTTTCAACATTACTTTTCCTAGCATAAACACTTTTAAACTCTTCTAGATCACCCTCTACCCCATAATCATCGGTGTTCCCATTATCATCAATTACGTCTAATTTTTTCCAGAATGGATGAATATATTCTAGAGGAAGAGGCTTCCCGAATAGAATATGTTCACTCATAATATGATGACAAGGTAAACCGTGAGACAATTTGAAACCGCAAGAACAATTCTCATCAGCCTGGCCATCACATTTTTTATGTTCTTGAAATAATAAATCAAAGGCATAGTGTGTGATATACGACCTAAGATTTATAAATAGAGGTGTTCGTTCAGAATGTGGAAAATAAGACTTGCATTTATCCAACTTCATCTTAATATCCTCAAACTGCTTTTCTAGAATTCTATTCACCTCTACCCAAACAGTTTCAAGCGTGCCAGTATTTGTGGAAAGGGATCTTTTCAGCTTAGCATGTTGTTGTTCGGCTCGATTGCTAGTTCTGTTACCTAGATGTGTTGTGTGGTTGGTATAGCATGCAACAAACTTTTCAGCATAATCATTTAAAAGCTTGTCTACATACTTAATCACAGCAGGGTACGATTTGTAAGAGGAATTGAAATAAGTTCGGTTATGATTGTACTCCTCTATCGACTCAGAATCAACCAATAAACCCCAATCATCTAGAAACGTCTGCCACTCCTCATCAGGGATCTTTTTACGGCAGTTTTTCAAAACATTTTTTGCAATATGAAAAGTGCACAAAATATGATGAGAATCGGGAAAAACAACGGACAAAGCATTTGATAAGGCCATTTCCCTGTCGGTTACAAAAACCCTAGGTAGTATACACCCCTCCAATGTAACTTTAAATTTTTCCAATGCCCATATATAACTTTCCTTTGTCTCGTCACTCATGAAAACAAAACCTAAACAATATGTTTGGTTCGTTGATGTCATTCCTACGACTTCTAGAAATGACATATTAAAACGGTTTGTGCTATATGTACAATCCATTAACAAGACATCAGGAAAAGCTTTGAACATCCTTATAGAATCGGGGTGTGCAAAAAACAAGTTCTCAAGGGAATGGGTTGATGGGTTCATATTATAGTAGAACGTGTAGCGATGGCTATCCAACAAATTAAACAGTTCCTGTATCGGGTTTCTACCATCTCGTTCTTTAAATTTCAGTCCGGCCAAAAAATTATGTATCGTTTTAGCGTTTGATACATTGTCAGGATTTCTATTTTTTATGGCCTCTAATATTGCACCAACTTTAAAACTGCTTTTCCTTAAAGTTTTAACAATTTCTTTTTCATCTTGGGTTAAACGAGCACGTCGTGCTTGCCCTTGGAGGTAAGTTGGAGGTGGGTGGTTATGTTGTCCATTTTCTACGTGACACATCCATTCACCATTAACTACGTAACCTTTAATGAAAAATGGGCAATCTTTTTTCTTTGTACCTGATTTTACGGAAGATGGTTTCTTTTTTTCGTAAACCCCCGATTTATCACATACAATATCAACATACGGTGTTCTGCTCCCATCACCCCCTCCAGACCTACGAATCGTAAGAATGAAACCCCAATTTCCAGCCACATCAGCAAGATCAGCAAGCATTTCAGCCCTTGTTTCCCAAGTCAATTCATCGACTTCAAAGTGCTCCGAATAATCAGTTAGCTCATCGTTTGAGCCACTGGATGAATTTGCATTGTTGTTGTTATTCCATTGGTTGTTGTCATAACCATAGTTGTAATTCATTTTCGAAAAGTGTTTGTTTGTATATTTTATTGGGGAGGAATGAGGATTTTTTTAGAGATTTCCGAAATGTGTTTGTGTTTGATTTTATGGTTTGTTAGAATTGGCAAAATTGAGTCATATTTATAGTGTAAGTTTACACTACAAACCGTAGATTACTTTTACGGTTTGTAGTGAATTTTTGGTGTAGTCATTTCCAAACTTTAATAATGCATTGAGTAGTCATTTTCGGATAGGGTTGTCAAATCATAATAATTCAAAAGTGATAAGGTGTTGTCGGAATTATTTTGATAGAAATGGTATCCAATGTAATTTACACTACAAACCGTAGATTACTTTTACGGTTTGTAGTTTTTTTTTTGGTGTAGTCATTTCCAAACTTTAATAATGCATTGAGTAGTCATTTTCGGATAGGGTTGTCAACTCATAATAATTCAAAAGTGATAAGGTGTTGTCGGAATTATTTTGATAGAAATGGTATCCAATGTAATTTACACTACAAACCGTAGATTACTTTTACGGTTTGTAGTTTTTTTTTTTTTTACGTTGTTTACGGTGATTCAGTGCAAAAAGTACATTCGTAAAACGTCGCTGCTCAAATCAGGGGTGCAAACCGTACATTACTTTTACGGTTTGCACAAAATACATGCAAACCGTACATTTAATGTACGGTTTGTATGAAATCTGTACAAACCGTACATTAAATGTACGGTTTGTATGTAAATTTCAGAATATTTAGGGTTTTTTAGGGTTTAGGGTTTAGGGTTTAGGGTTTTTGGGTTTAGGGTTTGTAATTTAGGGTTTTTAATTTAGGGTTTAGGGTTTGTAATTTAGGGTTTAGGGTTTGTAATTTAGGGTTTAGGGTTTAGGGTTTCTAATTTAGGGTTTAGGGTTTAGGGTTTTTAATATAGGGTTTAGGGTTTAGGGTTTAGGGTTTTTAATATAGGGTTTAGGGTTTAGGGTTTAGGGTTTAGGGTTTAGGGTTTAGGGTTTTTAATTTAGGGTTTAGGGTTTAGGGTTTTTAATTTAGGGTTTAGGGTTTAGGGTTTTTAATTTAGGGTTTAGGGTTTACGGTTTGTAAAAACTCAATATTGGTCCTATCAATTAAAATACAGAATATTTTTTACAAACATACAAATCAAACATACGAATCAAATTAAGTTTACGAAATTATAACGTACAAATCAAACATAGAAATCAAATACAAAAACAGTGCATTTATTTTTTTTTGTAACGACTAAATGTTTTAAAGTTGGACATAGGGAGCATCTTTCCCGCCGATGTTAATCTATCCGATGACGGCTCAGCAGACTCTTCGATTTCGTTTAGCTCCGTACGCCGTCTTTGTCGCTGCTGCGATTCTGGATGCGGCGCACGCTCGTGGGATGTAATCGTCAACCCCCGACTCCAACTGTCGGTGGACTGATGAGTAGGATGATGCTCGTACGAACCAAATGATTGTCTATGATGATCGAACGGAACATCGGTCTGAACGTAGTCCGACCCAGCAAAAGAAGAACGACGACGATGACTGCTTGAACTCAGACCCGGACCCTGATCTGTAGTCGGGTGTTGACCTCCAGTCGATCTTCTACCCCCGCTACTAGATTCGCCTCTTTCGTCGGGACGCCGACAACTTGAAGCCCTAGTGTAAGTTCGTGGGTCGTAACGTAGGTCGTCATCACCGTCCTCGTCGTCGTCGTCGTCGTCATCCCCCTCCGACTGTTCATCAGCTGACCCATACGGATTCATACCCATTTCAGCGAACTCCTTACGTAGTAAGTCCACGTCCGTTCTCATTTTCGCCCGTTTGAACGATTTGAAACTGCGGCGCAACATCGCTTTCTGTAAAAAAAAAACAATAAAAAACGATTTATTAGTATTGAAATATACATAAAAAGAAGTAACGATTTATTAGTAAAAAACGATTTAGTACTTACCATTTTATTGAAGACACCCGTATTCTCCCGGAAACCGTGAGGGGGCGGGGCAAGTTCAGGTGGGTTTATGAAGATGCGGGTCCGCTCTCTATACCATTTCATGTAACCCGGTGACGTCCCCGTGCCATATTCGCCGTTAATAAGACGGGTGTGGCGGTCATTCCACACGGCTATAAATTCTCCGGTTAGTAAAGGCCAGTCGTGTTTTTGCCCAGTCCCATATCTTCTATCCTTGCCGTGACCCTGTCTTGGTTTCCAAATATACGTAGGGACCCGCTGCACAAAACCGAACTGCCTCATGAACCTGTCCGCGGGGTGGTACTCAATCTTCTCATTACAAATGAGAGGCACAGAACAATGCCACATATACCGGCCCCGCGTGCAGTATTCCGGATACTGATTGAGATCCCCGTAAGGTTGCCACACTATCTGTAATCATCAAATTAGAATATATAAACAATGGTTTAAAAATAGACGAGTAATAAATTCTGCGAAGATAAGACCAATGCAAACATATACAACATATAATACGTAAGTTACATGTAATACGAAAATTAAAATTTACCTGTTCAGGCGACATATTGTCAAACTGGTCACGTATGTGGACCACATTATGTCCGTAGACATATGGCGTAAGGTTAGTTTGCCGCCACATCTTCCATCTGTAATATACAAACAAAAACCGATAAACAATAAAATATAACCGGCAGCTAAGTAAATGATAGATGACACAATAATATAAAAAAGCAAATCCAATTCAAAAACTAAATAAATATCATACCTGTAACCGAGGGGGAACCTAGGCCAGCCCTCCGGTGGCTCGACATCTTCCGGCAGCTCTTCACACGGTCTAACCGGCAGTAGTCTGGTAATCGCCCACATATCCAGAAACATCACCGCCCCGCTTACTCCGGTTGTCTTACAACGTACCACCCTGCATAGATTAGCCTCTAACCAGGCCAGAAGAGCTGATCCCCAACTATACTCAGCACATGTGTCAAAATCCTCCAGAAATGGCAGAGGCCAGAGTGGAATCTGATCACTGCTCTTATCCGAAAACACATGTGCAGCCAGTAATAATAGCATGGCAGCCCTAGACTGATATAGTAAACGCTCCTCACTAGGGTTGGGGGGTAATTCACCGAAGGTCTGTAACATCCAATCAAGTCTAACTGTCAGACAGTTTAGATCGACTTGATTGTCAGCCGGCCTAACACCCAACAAACTCTCCATCATAGCCAACCTGCTCGCCTTCGTGTCATTCCGCTCCGACCGGGTCACAGCAAGACCATCCACCCTCAGACCGAGCATAATCTCTACATCCTGTAAAGATATCCCCAACTCTCCACCGACAAAATGGAACGTGTGCGACTCATCACGCCACCTATCAACTAAGGCTGTAATCAACCCTCGGTCTACGGTATAATTACCTATACTGTAAATACCGTAAAAACCAGCCCTAATGATATTTTGAACTACCCTTTCCGGCGTCGGTATCTGCCAACTATAATTATAAACCCTAATCTTATTGGCATCTCCTCTACCCGCTTCTCTGCCAGCATCCCAAGTCTGACTAGAAATGTGACCAGTCTGTCGTAAAATACCCAACCTCCCTTTAATCTGTGGACCTGGGTCTGTCATCCTAACTATGATAACCAAATATAAGTCAATTAATGATAACCAAAAAATGATAACATAACCAATTAATGATAACCAAACAATGATAACTCAATCATAACCAATTAATGATAACCAAACAATAATAATTTAATTTTTTAATCATAACCAAACACACATTTTTTCATAAACCAAACAATAATAATTTAATTTTTTAATGATAACCAAACACACATTTTTTCATAAACCAAACAATAATAATTTAATTTTTTAATCATAACCAAACACACATTTTTTCATAAACCAAACAATAATAATTTAATTTTTTAATGATAACCAAACACACATTTTTTCATAAACCAAACAATAATAATTTAATTTTTTAATGATAACCAAACACACATTTTTTCATAAACCAAACAATAATAATTCAATTTTTTAATCATAACCAAACACACATTTTTTCATAAACCAAACAATAATAATTCAATTTTTTAATCATAACCAAACACACATTTTTTCATAAACCAAACAATAATAATTCAATTTTTTAATCATAACCAAACACACATTTTTTCATAAACCAAACAATAATAATTCAATTTTTTAATCATAACCAAACACACATTTTTTCATAAACCAAACAATACTAATTTAATTTTTTAATGATAACCAAACACACATTTTTTCATAAACCAAACAATACTAATTTAATTTTTTAATGATAACCAAACACACATTTTTTCATAAACCAAACAATAATAATTTAATTTTTTAATGATAACCAAACACACATTTTTTCATAAACCAAACAATAATAATTTAATTTTTTAATCATAACCAAACACACATTTTTTCATAAACCAAACAATAATAATTCAATTTTTTAATCATAACCAAACACACATTTTTTCATAAACCAAACAATAATAATTCAATTTTTTAATCATAACCAAACACACATTTTTTCATAAACCAAACAATAATAATTCAATTTTTTAATGATAACCAAACACATATTTTTTCATAAACCAAACAATAATAATTCAATTTTTTAATCATAACCAAACACACATTTTTTCATAAACCAAACAATAATAATTCAATTTTTTAATCATAACCAAACACACATTTAATCATAACCAAACACATTTAATCATAAACCAAACAATAATAACTCAATTTTTTAATCATAACCAAACACATTATCAACAATTCAAATTAACCAAACAAAATAAAAAAACATGCAAAAATGGGCCAAATATCAACAATTAATAAAATTTCTATAATTAATATAAACAAACAACAAACAATTATATATAACTAAGTGAATTATGGTTTTGCATATTTTATATATTTTTTCCTATTTTACAAATTGAAATTACACAAAAAAAATAAATAATGCAAAAAATGGGACAAATATCAACAATTATTAAAATTTCTATAATTAATATAAACAAACAACAAACAATGATATATAGCTAAGTGAATTATGGATTTGCATATTTTATATATTTTTTCCTATTTTACAAATTTAAATTACACAAAATACATAATAAATTAGAGAATAAAAGATATACCCTTGAATTATGGATAAGTTTGATTGATGATTTGGGGTTTTTTGTTAATAAATTTGATAGTTAATGTGGTTGATTGATTTGGGTGATTTTTTGGGTTGAAAATTGGGGGTTTTTGAGAGAAAGAGAGAGAGTGTAGAATAAAATTTTCTTTTTTTAAAAAAAAACGAAAGTTTCTGTTTTTTCCAGGGACTGACTGTGTAATTTCGCGCAGGGACTGACTGTGTAATTTTAAAAGGCAGGGACTGACTGTGTAATTTTGAAAAAAATTACACAGACCGTAGATTATATCTACGGTCTCTGCGTAAATTGAGAATTTTTGTAGTGTAATTAGTGCACCTCTAATGGATATCTATACTTCAAATAATGTACTGCATTGGGCGTGTGTGTAATTACCAAAATAAATAAATTCGCATGTACATGTAGAAATCAAGCACCTATTACAATAAGGTTACAGAACGGTTTTAAATATTGCTGAAACCATGGAAACCAAATGTGAATTGACTTCCTATTTATATATATTTCTTGTTTGTTTTAAAATCATTTTTGTATTTTGGTTCAACTACTAACTTGTGCCTGCAAATTTTGTAGTACTATTTTAAGTAGCTCTAAATGATTTAAAATTTAAGATGGATATTTGATGAAATGTCCCTGAGACGTGAGAACCATAAGTCGTTAACATTAGTTGAGATTATTTTTCGGGTTCAATTCTTTTTGTGGAACAGCTAATTAATTAAGCTTGAACTTAAATTGACGTCTCAAAAGCCAAATCTAATTGTGACTTAAAAAGAAATGGTTAGCTACAGAAACGGTTTCCCATCATTTCAATTGAAACATGATAGTCCCCAAGTCATGAAACTAATTGCATGCAGTTGATATATGTGTTTGGGTTAGTGTGCCTATATTTTAGCATGAAGACTGTTAATTTACAACATCCAGATAATCTTAAGAAAGAACTTCAATGCCCATTACCGACGTGATAAGGTATCTTGACCACTCAATGATTGAAAGTAAATTTAACAAATTTACGATTGATATTTACTTTAATTTTTTAGTCTTTCTTCTCAGCCGCGAAAATGTCTTTGCACAAGAGTTTTACGATAAAGAAGAAGCTGGAGATGAAGATGAGGCAGAATAGCCCTATCCCTAATTGGATCCGTATGAGGACCAATAATACCATCAGGTACAATGCGAAGCGTAGGCACTGACGCTGCACCAAGCTCGGGTTCTAAGTTGAGGATGCATTTAATTTCTCATTTTCTTGTTTCAGCCCTTTTTGTGGGATTTGAAGATCACTCAAATTTGGCTATAGACGTCGTTGTATGCAACTCGTGAAGAGTTAATATTAAAAAAGTAAAAAATAAATAAACATATGTATTTACTTGATCAGGCCAAAATGCGCAGTATGATATGGAAATGTTTGTTGTATATTAATAGTCTCGTTTTGTTGCATCTTATAAGTAAAAAGTATACTTATTTGTTATAGGTAAAAAAATATAATTTTTCTGAATACTTTTAATAAGTAAATGTTGTTTAGTGAACACAATAAAAATACACTTTTACAGAAAAATGGTGTTTGGTAAAATATGTTTATTTTTTAGTAGAAAATGATTAGTTGATCTACTCTTTTATCTTAAAAGAATCACCCAACCAATTCATAAAGTCGTTATAAACAACTTGATAAACAAAAATTACGATAATATTACGAGTAATCAAACTTAGTGATGCAAATAAATGTGCAAAGCCGTAAAGTTCTAATCAGGATGATTGTTTTCGAGTATCATATAAAGTCATATCCATCAAAGGGCACCATCACAGTGAGGCTAATTCGATTTCGTTTGGTGTGGTGTGGTTTCTGCTTTCTACTAATTTTTATAATCCCAAAACTAAATAAAATTGATGAAACACAAAGAAAAACAAATTATAAAGTGACAAAGAAAAACAAATTATAAAGTGAAAATTAAAAGGATATATAAAAACATGTGTACAGATAATCTACATTAATTGGTGCATATAGTGAAACAAATCAGTGAAATTAAATCATGCATTAAAATACAAAGTGTAGGATAAAAAGTTTTCAAAGAAAAATAAGAACAAGTGCTGACAAAAAGGAAAAGATATGAAAGTAAATAAATTAAAACTCACTCAAAGACAACAACTACAGACAGTACCCATATTCTACTTTTCAATAATTAAGTAACAAAAGTGTTACTTTTCATAAGTAAGCCTATTGTTCTTTACTAATGATAAAAAGTATACCTATATAGGTAACACAAAACACAATTTTTTGCTTTTGTACTTATAAGTATTAATAAGTAAAAGTAGAGGTATTACATATATAGGTGACCATTTGGAGCAATTTGCAACTTTTTAAAGTGGCATTTCAACAGAATTGAGTTTTTTTTCCGGCGCACCTTCTTTTCTAATGAGGGCACCAGTCTTAGGTAAATTAGATGAGTTGGGCAATGTTCTAAAAAACCGAGTTTATGTCCAGACAAGGTTTTATTGCATTATGGACTAGATTTTCACAACTATTATAGATCTCCGTAAAATGTTTCTTGGCCAGGGGGGTTTAGTTAATTAGGAACTTAGGAATCACTCTATATGTTTAATATTCATAGTTGATCAAAATTTGGACCATGAAGATTATGGATTTTAGTTAAGTAGTTGGTATATATACGGAAAAATTATTTCTGAATTCAAGTCTCTATTTTATGCTCTACAAATGGGCACAAAGGTTAGGGTTCGTCTTTTGGGGTGTTTGTCTCTTTATCAGTGTGCTATCTATTCCAGGTGGTAACTGGAGTTATTACAGGATTTCACACATGCGGCCCCCAGAGTTTCAAAGTTTCCTTCCAATCAAGACTGTTCTTTTAATTTGTTACAAGTTTTTCAAAGTTGATTTTCTTTTATTTTTGGTCCTTTTTTTTTCCAGACAGTTGTTGTATTGATACGCTGCTTTCTTAACACCCACCCACCACCCACCACCACCACCACCACCCACCCACCCACACACACACACACAATCAAGACTTGCATTGAAACAACATGTACAATGATACAAACTTTTCGGCCTAAAAGCTACAACAGCTTATAGGCACTATGAGATCTAATAAGAAAAAACTCAACTAATCTACGCTTCTAAGTACTAAGCAGATAAAACATCAAGTTTACCACTTTGTTTGCACTCTATGTCCTATGGTTTTCATTGATTGTCGATTTCTTTTGCGATTCCAATTCACTTCACTAAAACATAGGTTCGAGTGAGTTCTTTCATCATCAGTTGAAAATTTTCCATGATCTAAACTGTCACGCCCCAAAATCCGTAAAGGATGGATATCGAGGCATGACCTTTTTAAAACAAAGAAAAGTGAAACCTGTTGGTACAAAATTAAAATTTTAAAAGAAAAGACTTGTGAGCTAAAGGAACAAGTAAACAATAAACAAAAATATTTGCCAAACGCGGCTACAAAAACGAGATAAACTAAACGAATGTAAATTGCCCGTAGGCTACAACCTCAAAATAAAATTTACATGAAAAGAAAGCAAAAGCCCGAACCCATGTGATGCCTTGCTAAAGCTCTTAACCATCGCCTCAACCTAAGTTGTACCTAAAATACAAAAATGTAACGGTGAGTCCCACGCACCTAACTAGACGGGACGGCACCACATACACCGTCACTCCATCTCATAAATGCAAGAACTCACAAATTCTACAACTACGATAAACGACGTATAAAACGAAATATAATGACATTCTACAACTACGATAAATTAAATAAATTAAATAACATCAACACACATCTATAGCATACATGGACCTCTCACGCCACCTACCCCGGTCCGGAAGGTAGGTCATTCCCTATCCCTTCGGCCGTCATATGCCCCCGGAATTAGGGAGAGACATAGACCATTGCTAACATAAAAGTAAATAGTGCACACTGGGACCTCTCACGCCACCTACCCCGGTCCGTAAGGCAGGTCATTCCCTATCCCCTCGGCCGTCTTCTGTCCCCGGAATTAGGGAGAGACAGAGACCATTGCCACTACAGCTAAAACACAAGGCCTCGGCCAATAATATAAATCCACGCAAATAACACATTCTCATACGGCCTCGGCCAATAATATAAATTCACGCAAATAACACATTCTCATACGGCCTCGGCCAATAATATAAATTCACGCAAATAACACATTCTCATACGTCACGTAACGTAATGCAACATAACACATAACCATATGTACTAAATTCGCAACTAGCCGAACAACTCCAATAACGTTCACGTAACACATAACCATATGTACTAAATTCGCAACTAGCCGAACAACTCCAATAACGTAATACAACGTAACACATAACCATATGTACTAAATTCGCAACTAGCCGAACAACTCCAATAACGTTCATGTAACGTAATACAACATAACACATAACCATATGTACTAAATTCGCAACTAGCCGAACAACTCCAATAACGTAAAATCCCATTCGGGCATTTTAACAAACACCTTGTATGCATAAACAACAATTAACCATTATTCACCATAAATTCATCCAATACCATCAACAACTATATAATCCCATAAACAACTAATAAATCATGCAAACCCATCCATAATCTCGCTAATTCGAAATGATCATATCTAAGGCTTCAATCTCCACAATATAAATAATGGAACCAAAACTACAACGAGTAATCCCAATTAACAATTTAGGAACACAATTAATATAAACGGCAAAAACCCCCAATTTATAATAAACACAAAAACCAAAACCTAACATACACCCTCGTCTAGTCGCAATGGATAACCCCCGTTACCTTAGAGCGTAGAGGAGATGCTTCCGGTATGAACCCGCTAATGGTGGTTTCCTTTTCCTCTTCTTCTTCTTCTTCTTCTTCTTCTCTCTCTTTCTCTCTCTTCTTCTCTCTTCTATTTGTTTTACTGATTTTTTTGCTTTTGAAAAGTGACTGAAAAATAGGTTTATAAAAGCTGTTTTGAGATAGTTTGAGGTAACGAACTATTTGGTCCCCAAAGTTCTAATAAGTAACTCCTAATCCAAAAATATAGTTTTACTACTCAAAAATAACAAATCTTTAGAAACAAAACTATTGGGTCCTTTTTATAAGTAAAATTAGTCGAGTGACCGGTTTTTGGTAAAATTTTTAATAAAACGCTTTTGGATAAATTAAATCATAAATAAAACCATTTATAAAAATACGGGATGTTACAACTAACCCTCCTTAAAAGAATTTCGTCCCGAAATTTCCTATCTAAACAACTATACCCAGAAGTGATAAAATTACAATAAGACCATAAGAATGTAAACGCTCAATTCGTGTGATAATTCAAAAATAAAATACACAGGGTTCACAACCCGTAACAACTCCATAATTCAATACATGAACAACATGTAAGAATCTCAAATAAGGTAAACACCTATATGTAATATCAAACATAATAAAAGACAACTCAACGACTCCGTAACTCTAGGCGTTACAACCAAAAATAAACTCCAAACTCTAGGCGTTACAACCAAAAATAAACTCCAAACTCTAGGCGTTACATAAACTCAAAGCTGAGTCAATATGAAAAATTCTCACCTTCATTGTCTTTTACTGATAATCTAACAAGAGTAAATGAATTCCTTGATCCTAGAATATTGTTGTAAATATATGACTGGAACCTAGATTCCTCATTTCATATAGATAGTGAAGGGTACTCATCCGACGAATGAGGTATGCATTCCGATCATGGCTTAGGTCCTCATAAGATGGAGAAAATTTTTGCAGTTCCCTTTACAATGACCACTCGTAGTCGTAAGGCACAAACCAAATGGTAAAATGATAGCTGGATCTTATGGAGGTTTGAAGCCATTTGGTAGGCATTGTGTGTTATGTGTTGTATGTTGCAACAATTTCAGATTAAATGTACGGTCATAGTTTTTACCCTTTGTTGTAACATGCATCTAGGGCCTATTTGATGTATTATCATAGTTTCTGATATCTTAATGGTATTGTTTTTTTTTAGTCACCGTGGAGGTTATTGTTCCATGGACGATATTTTAAAATTTGGATAATAAATGGGCCCTTTAATTAAAAAAAATATATATGCCTGGAACTGTGTTCTGAATCCATATGAAAATATTATGGAAATATTATTGTGTTGTGTTTATGGAATAAATAAATATAAATGAATTTATGGTGAATCATATATTGATTAGTAATGTAAGATTTATGTCCATATGAAAATATGATGGATATATTATTGTGTTGTGTTTATATATGGAATAAATAAATATAAATGAATCTATGCTGAATCATATATTGGTTAGTCAAACATATAAATATATGATTTGATACTACTAATTGATAATCCTATATTCATTAATATATAGTAATATATGATTTGATACTAATTGGTAAATATTATATTTACTTAACATATTGATGGACCATTTAATTATGGTATTACTTGGAGAGTAGAGCCTCTCTTGCCTATAAAAGAGACAAGTCCCTTATTGCTTTTCCATCCGGTGTATCTTTGCGACAGTCACCTTATTTGAATGTTTATAAAACAGTTACCTTAACCACCGTTATATTAAAAAATTGTTGATTAGATAATGTTTTTCAATAACTAATTTATTTTTTCTATTTTCAACAAATTAGAATTTGATAAATTAAAAATAAATTGTACAACACACTAAAAACACAAATAAAAATATAGAACCCTAGAGAGACCTACTATAAACTTAAATATTAATCAATTTTTTTTTTATGCATTTGACACATTTTTATACTAACGGATTGTGAGCCAGTTATATAACCTGACTGCTCCCTAGTCATTCCCTTTCCATCACAATAGAATTATTCATATTCATTAAGGTCGGTCGCAAGGCTAGACTAAGAGAGATAAACTCTGTTTTATTCTAGTAATTCCCTTTCCATCACAATAGAATTATTCATATTCATTAAGGTTTGTAGCAAGGCTAGGCTAAGAGAGATAAACTCTGTTTTTCCATAACCATATTCACCAATAGCACAAGCTACACAACTCTATTTAATTATAGCTCTATTTCATGTGATTATTATGAAGTTATAAGATTCATGTGATTATTATAAAGTTATAAGATTCATGTTATATTAACATTGTGTGTTTTGTAGTGTTTTGTAATGTTTCAGGAATACATGGACTTGATTGAACTACTCAGTAAACTATAGGACAGCTTGTGATACATTGGACCAGAAGTGTTAGATTATAGAATACAGAAGACCTATTTGTAATTGCTGTAAACTATAGTTATATAAGAGTCCATGGGACTAAATAGAACATTAACTTTCACTTTTCAATTGCTCTCTCTCTCTGTAAACACGAATATATTCATATATATGTAAACAAGATCATCAAGTTATATTGATGATCATATTATTTGATGTTTCTATAAGTTCTACATGGTATCAGAGCAGGTTATAAGCTCGTTCTTCCGCTATTTATAGTTCTCACGAATTTAGGGTTTCCACAGAATTGGGGATTTAGGGTTTCTTCCACAAAATTGGAAAATTAGCCTGGTTTATATCTTCGAAAGGGGTTTTCTTCTCTCAGAAAATCGGGTAATATCTATATTCATATTCTCCTTTTATTTTTAGGGTTCTTGGTTCTTGATCATGTCTGGAGATAATATAGATTTAGGTGTTAATCAGTCTATTAATACAATGAATCCATATTTCATTGGTACTAATGAGAATATCAGTACTAGTTTAGTAAACCCTAAATTAGCAGGGTCTAATTTTCATTCTTGGAAAAGGGCTATGGAGATTTCAATAGGGGCCAAATCCAAATTAGGGTTTATTAATGGTTCTTTAAAGTGTCCAGTAGAGGGAGATGTCTGGTATGGTGCTTGGATGCAGTGTAACTTGATAGTAATGAGTTGGTTAATAAATTCTGTTAATAGTGAGATTGCTCAGTCTATTTTATATGTTGATACTGCTAGTAAAATGTGGAGAGAGTTAACAAAGAGGTTTTCTCAAGGGAATGAAGCAAGAATCTATGAACTGCATCAAGAATTACATAGTACTATTCAAGGAGACATGAGTGTTGCTTCTTATTTTACTAAACTAGAAACTTGCTGGAATTCTTTAAATATTTCAAGGAGACATGAGTGTTGACATCAATGATAACAGTTGTATGAATAATGATGATGTAGTTTGTGAGTTTTGTCATTTTTCTAAGCATCACAGGTCTTCTTTTCCTGTTAGAAATACTATAACTACTTGTGCTTTTGATATAATTCACTGTGATTTATGGGGTCCATACACTGTTGCTACTCATAATGCAGAACAATATTTTTTAACAATAGTTGATGATTATAATAGATGTACTTGGATTTTCTTGTTAAAACATAAGTCTGAAACTGCAGCAATCTTACCTATTTTTCATCAAATGGTTTTAACACAGTTTGGTTTAAAGATTAAAGTATTAAGATCTGATAATGGTAGTGAGTTTAATTTATCTTGTTTTTATGCTAACAATGGTATTCTTCATCAGACTAGCTGTGTGGAAACTCCACAGTAGAATGGTGTTGTTGAAAGAAAACATCAACATATTCTTAATGTTGCCAGAACTCTTAGGTTTCAGTCTTCTTTACCTCATATTTTTTTGGGGGAGTGTGTTTTAACAGCTGTTTATTTAATAAATAGAATGCCAACTCCTTTGTTAAAAAATAAGTCACCATATGAAATGTTGTATAATAAGAAACCAACTTATAATCATCTTAGAGTTTTTGGGAGTTTATGCTTTGCCAGTACTTTGTCTAGAAATAGAACTAAGTTTGATAAAAGAGCAAGAAAGTGTGTTATGGTTGGGTATGGCACTAGTACAAAAGGTTATAAACTGTATGACTGGGATACACAAGTTTTTTTCCTTAGTAGAGATGTAGTTTTTTATGAGCATATATTTCCATTTCTTAAAGACATAAATGTTGATAATTTGTATGTTTTTCAGAAGAAGGAAGTCCATAACACAAATGATAACAGTGGTATTAATGATGTCAGTCAGATTAATAGTCCCAGCAATAATAAAAATGTTAGAAGTGTTAGAGATGATACAGTTGCACAGGTACAAAGGAGGTCAAAGAGGGAACATAAAGCTCCAGGCTATTTGCAAGAGTTTCATGTTCAAATGAACAATGTTGTAAGTCACAAAAGTACACCTACATATCCTTTATCTTCTGTTTTATCTTATAATAATATTTCCAGTAATTATAAATCTTTTTGTCTTTCTATTTCTGTTAATATAGAACCTAAAACTTATAAGCAAGCTCAAACTAATCCTTTATGGATAGAAGCTATGGGAAAAGAAATAGAAGCCTTAGAGGCTAATAGGACATGGATTTTAACTGAATTACCAGAAGGAAAACAACCTATAGGATGTAAGTGGGTTTATAAAATTAAACATAAGTCTGATGGGACTATAGAAAGATACAAAGCTAGGTTAGTTGCAAAAGGTTATACTCAGTTAGAAGGAATAGATTATGATGCTACTTTTTCACCTGTTGCTAAAATGACCACAGTTAGGACTTTTTTGGCTGTTGCAGCAACTAAAGGTTGGTTTTTATCACAAGTAGATGTAAATAATGCTTTTTTACATGGTGAGTTGGATGAAGAAGTTTATATGATGATTCCACCAGGTTTTCAGAAAAATGAATCATCATCTTTGGTTTGTAAATTACAAAAGTCCTTATATGGTTTAAAACAGGCTTCAAGACAATGGTTTTCTAAATTAAGTATGGCTTTGATATCTTTTGGGTTTCAGCAGTCAGTAGCTGATCATTCTTTGTTTACTTATAGTAAAAATGGAGATTTTTTGGTTTTACTGGTTTATGTAGATGATATTTTGTTAGGTAGTTCTTCTGCTAATTTGGTTGAACAGGTAAAGAATCTTCTCAATACCAAATTTCAGCTATTTTCTTGGACTTGGGTCCACTCAGGTATTTTCTTGGACTTGAGGTAGCTAGAAGTAATTTAGGAATACATGTTTGTCAAAGAAAATATGCTTTAGAATTGTTAGAAGATACAGGACAATTGACTGTTAAGCCTTCTTTGTTTCCAATGGATACTAAGGCTAAATTTACCTCTTATAGTACTACTTTGTTAGATGACATTACTAAGTATAAGAGATTAATAGGAAGATTATTGTATTTAACCATAACAAGACCTGACATTAGTTATGCTGTACATGTTTTAAGTCAGTTTTTGTCTGCTCCTAGTACTGATCATTATAATGCAGCAATTAGAATTATAAGATATGTTAAAACTGATCCATCACAAGGTATTTTCTTTCCTACTGCCTCAGGACTTAAGTTGAAAGCTTTTACTGACTCTGATTGGGCTGCATGTTTAGATAGTAGAAAGTCAGTAACTGGTTTTTGTGTATATTTAGGTGAGTCTCTTATTTCATGGAAGAGTAAAAAGCAACAGACTGTGTCTAGGAGTTCTGCAGAAGCAGAATATAGGGCTATGGCTACAACTAGTTGTGAAATTGTATGGTTAATTAGTTTACTTAAAGATTTTGGTATAAGTCATGATGAACCTGTTATTCTTTTTACTGATAGCAAGTCTGCTTTAGCTTTGGCAAACAATCCAGTACATCATGAAAGAACTAAGCATATAGAAGTAGATTGCCATTTTATAAGGGAGAAGATTTTAAACAAAATCATTCATTCAATGCATGTTTATTCCAGTAATAACCTAGCTGATTTGTTCACAAAAGCTCTTGGAGCTCCTATGTTTAACAGTTTATTACTCAAGATGGGTGTGCTCTCTTTGCACAATCCATCTTGAGGAAGGTATATTAACATTGTGTGTTTTGTAGTGTTTTGTAATGTTTCAGGAATACATGGACTTGATTGAACTACTCAGTAAACTATAGGACAGCTTGTGATACATTGGACCAGAAGTGTTAGATTATAGAATACAGAAGACCTATTTGTAATTGCTGTAAACTATAGCTATATAAGAGTCCATGGGACTAAATAGAACATTAACTTTCACTTTTCAATTGCTCTCTCTCTGTAAACACGAATATATTCATATATATGTAAACAAGATCATCAAGTTATATTGATGATCATATTATTTGATGTTTCTATAAGTTCTACATGTTATTATATGAATTACAATTAATAGTTTACATGTGGTATCAAGAGCTCATGTTTAAAAACTCAATACTTTTCCATTAAAGTTTATTTACTAAAATTCAGATATTGTAACCTATGTATTCCGGTGCTAATGTTTATGTGAATCTGTATATACGTGTTTACAAGATAGATAATAATTGTTGATGTCATTGGTAAAAGACAAAGAAAAGAAAACAACTGAAAGTGTATCTTCTAGCAAATAAAATAACTTTATATATATGTGTATCCATACGTGTGTACTCTGCCAATTGAACAAGTTAATTCTACCATACACGTTATTGTTTAATATATACTGAAACTTTTATAGATGGTGAACTATTTTTACAAGACCCGTAACTCAGGATATGTTTATTTAATTTGTCAATGGTTTTTATGGAGAATTACATGCATAGGAGTTTTATATTGTTATCGCTTTGTGGTATATGGTTATAGTCCTCCTTTTAGAGAAAGAAAGGCGATTATGGTGACTTAGTCTACTTATGCCCCCACTTTTCTCTCTACATCTCTATGTATCTCTTCTCTCTTTCTATTCTATTTTCCTCAATTATATCACTCCCTAGAATTATATTTACTCTCAGCCTATAAACATCTATTTTATTAAAAAAAAAATGGAACCTAATAAATAGTAGATCGACAAAAAAAAAAAAGAGAGGAGGTCTCCCACACCTCTTATGCCTCTATATATACTGCTAGGTAAGAGTACCGAATCTACTTCTAATAAGGTTGATTTAAGTACTATTAAAATTTGTTATATTCATCTTTACAGTAGACAAACTAGTTCGAAACACTCTAAACCCGGCCATCATTTTTATTGACTTAGAAATTCATAGATCTGAAGCCATGCATCAGTATGTGATTATTGCTAAATTTAGTAGAGGCAAACCTAATATTGAGGTGATACGTGATCATATAGTTAAGAATTGGGGTTTAGCTGAAGTCCCAATTGTTGGAGTTATGGATTTTCGTCATATTTTCATTAAAACTACGAGTGCAAAGATGGAAGATTTATTTAATTCTGCTTTTATGTGGGCTGTGGCGATGATGGTTTCATTATTTATTTACGCAGGTTTTCGTACCTATATCATCTTTTTCTTTTTAAAATAAAAAGAGCATCTAGAACACACTCGTCACGCCCTAAATATGTTATCTGCAGCGTGCATTTCTACGCTGTCAATAATGAGTAATATTTACATCGCACTTAAACTGCTGTTAATGTAATTATGTTTTCGCAGCACGCAACTCACCATGTTAATATTATTTTTGACAACGCACAAAGTCTGTTGTAGACAACGTCTAGCAAAGACAACACGGCTCAGAACATTGTGCAATGTGCGTTGTGATAAACATTGTTTGTTATAGTGAGGGATTAGACGGTTATGAAGAGTATTATAAGCGAGGCGTTAGGCGACCCATTTTCGCTTAGAAACCGAATGGCGCCTTTTATAACATGGCATGTAGGTATAAGGTTATAAATTAGCTAGTATTATATGTATTGGAAATGTTCACATGCGTATGTGCCATAATAATGCCACATATCTAAATATTTAATGGGCTTTTATGCCATTTTGAAGCATTTTCTGGCTGGTTACTGGTTAGTACCTGCATATTTGGTTGATACAGCATGGTGTATGAAATGCCTCCACATACATAAACTTCAACTTTTGGTATATTTCAACAAGAAACAGATGAAGTTGCTCTCACATTGGGGCAGGCCCTACTATGAGGCACAACATACCTTGAGCTTAGGTGCGGCTAGTCGATAGGCGCTAAAAAAAATCGTAATTTTAGGAATTATATAGAAAAATTCAGCAAATCTGTCTATATATTTATGTGCTTGTTGTAAGATTATTGGACTCTTGGGCTTTTACTTAATGGGCCCAGATGGGCTTGTAACCCTAACCCTCTATCCATATAAAGAGGGCTAGGGGTCTTGTATTTTATATACATTCATATTCCTTCATTAATAAAGATCATACTGTTATCCCCTCTCTCTACTTCTGTCTCCCTATATACGTAGCTAATAGTGTATTACAACACGTTATCAGCACTGCTCTCGGAGATTGAAGTACGGATTATAGATTCAATAAACCTTGAGGTTTATCAGGGTTTTTATTAGGATTTTGCTATATCGACCTTCACCAACATACCGTGCGTAAGGTATCCGGATATAATTTTTTTTAACTGTACAACTTTTACATGTTAACGGTTGATAAAAATATATTGCTATGAAACACGGCTGTAAATTGCATGTTCTGTACTACTTGTACTCATATAAATAACATAGCTACTGTGATACGTTTGCATATATAACATAGCTACTGTGGTACTAAGTTACTTGTTGCTTGCTTGATTGAATTGTTTACTGGTGGTTGAATTGTTTACTGGTGGTACATGTATTGGTACATGTTATTGAATTGTTTATACTCTGCTGCGAATTGCATGTTTGTACTATTACTGTGATCATGCATAGTATTTGAATTAATTGATTCTGGAATGATTACATGCATAACAGTACATATAACCGACCATATACTGACCATATTAACAATATTGATTCTGGAATTGTAAATTGATAACAGTAGCATCAATGAGTTGTGTACTTATTACATGTATAACCAATTTGTAAATCGAAAATCTTGTAAATTGTAAAACATGTATTAATCTGTCGGATTAAATCTGCAACAAACTGAAACGTATGTACTGAATTGTAATTTTCTGAAAGCTGTAAAATTACTCAAGGACTAAACTAAAACTTGTCTGAAATTCTGGACTGTATATGTAATAATGCTGTAAAATAGATATATAGTTTGCTGTAATTACACGCATGGTCCTGTAGTATAATACTTATACGAAAATAGTACATATGGTTGATAAGTTATAATATTTGGTAAATATACACACACATGCATATAAATTTTTTTTATTAAAAGGCAAGCGAATAAAAATTGCATGTTAATTGAATAAATTGATATGTTTCCATGTAAATTTAACCTTTTGCATGTTAAAATATTTTTTTACCATATATAGAATTGATTGGTAATTAAAAATATATTGCTTCCTTGCATGTTAGAACTACCATGTATAGAATTATTTATATGGCAATAAACCGTAGATAATTGATTGATATCTTATTAGTATAATCAACATATCTTTTGATATTACCATAGATATAAATATACCATATGGCAGTTAATTGATTTGATTTGATTTGGTATGATATAATTTGTGTGATTGATAATCCTGAATTGATTTAGTTTATCACCAAATCTACTGCATGATTAGATATATATCATGAATATATTTTATACTGCCTTGTATATATGTGGTTATCTAGAAAAGATATACCTGTTATTTATTGCCATGAATGGTAGAATTGCGAAATCATATATATTCACATTTAAGTTGGAAAAATTATGAACCTTCCCTAAATAGGCTCACCTATTTGGATACGATGTCTAGGAAAGATATAGGCGGAAGTCGATATCCTAATGAGGTCGGGTTTTAAGTGGCATTCGTGCCCTCCACCCTCACCGTCTTTCCTGGTCGTTTTTCAAGTAGAGCTACCGAAAGGGGTTGACTAAATAATAATTTCCCCGAATGTGTTTATATAGTGATGTATGTTTCGCCGAATTGGTGTCTCTGTATCGACCTGTCGTTCGATCAATGAGAACCTATTCACATTAAAAGCAAAACTATTTTTCGAACCTGTCGTTTCGAAATAAAGTTTATGCTTGTGCAAACCATAAACATATAAACCAGTCGTTTTATATGAAAAATAATCCAGAACTCCCAACATATGTTGGATGCCATCTATGATGAGAAAATTCGTAAAACATACTTGCGAAATGACTGTTTAAACATTGATTTTAATCTGTCACCACATGTTACTCACCCTGATGTGTGAAAATGTGATGTCCAAATTTTTTTTTTGGATGCCATCTTTGATGAGTAAAACACGAGTTTGTTGTTACCTTCACGATGAATGCTAAGGCGTTGATTTTATTCCGCCGCCACATTTGAGACGTGATGACGTCTATGGTGAACAAATGTCTGAAATTGACATATTTGAGCAATCCTTCACCAAAATACTAGCTTGGAAATTGTATTCCATAAGCAGTATCGTGAATTTATATTCACCATATTCCTTTATCGCCCATTTGTTATTGGATAAGAAAATTACCCCGGTGAGTAGTTTTAATCCTATTGGGTCAATGGCGAATTGTTTGCCTGATATTAATGCTCTTCGTGTATATTTTTTTTCCACGAATCGAGAACCGTGACAAGTGTTATTTGTCTCGAACTGTCGCGATCCCGATGAATCGCCTAGCCAAGCGAGATTTTAGACAATCGTCAAAATCTAAAACCTGTGGCTCCAAGACAGTAATTGAAAGGAACAATATGGCCCGTTGTCACAAAGAAAGAGATAATGCTCAATGAGGCAACTCTATGCTATAAACACAAAGGTCATGCACGGTTACTCCTTAAATAGTTCAAAACTATTATAAAGATGAAAAAACCGATGCTAACGTGGTTAAAGATAACTGAAAGGAAACTCTTGAGACCCCCGGTTTTGTGGCTCAAATAAGTTTGGTACCTTTCTTTATTGATTTTGATAAATCATTGAGCCATATTTTCGCTCATCTGGATTATGTTTTTCCATTTGGATTATTATTTTTCCATTTGGACATACTTTTGGATTATGGTTTGCCTGTTTATGAAATTTCTCGAAATAATTTAAAGTGTTTTGAGCAAATTCCTTTGACAAATGTGACCAAACTTTAAATTATGAAATTTTAGGCAATACTTGTGGGATAGTTGATTTTTTTGGAAATAGTGGGTAACAGTGTACCACATAATTTCACCAACTATTTGCCTAAAAGAGTACTCAGTGACAACGATTCTGGACCTGTTGTTCCAAAATCAAAATCTTTGGTAAAACCAAATTGATTTGTCAAATATGAACTCTTATACTCATGTAGGTCCTGCCGTACCTTGTTGAGTTATAAAATATTCGAGAAAACCAGTGTTATCTGGTAATAGCTCATGAAAAAATTAAAATTTTTTTACATAGCCTCCATTCAATACGATCAAAAGTGTATTTTAGAGGAGTTGAAATGTCTTTCAAGTGGTTGCTACCACATTCTTTAAAGCATTTAAAGTTACCTTATCATTTCGCCTGTCGTCGAATGATAAATGATTTAGATGCTAAGACATGATTGTCTATACTATCATTCGCCTGTCGTCGATTGATTAGAGCATTTTGATATTGTGGCATTGACCGGATGAGATATTCCCGGGTCAAAAGACGATGCTTGATTTATAATCGCATCGCATTTGGATTCTCTCTGAGAATATATTTCGCGATTAATCCGAAATTCATGCCATTATTGCTCACTTTGAAAGACTAGTATGTGTAAAGATCACGAAATGAACTCGTAGAATTCTTGTAAAGAATTGAAGGAGTTATTGTGGACTTATCCAACCATAAGACGGACCATAAATATAAATGGTTATGGTTGATGCATCGACAATTTGGTCACATTTTAATGTTGTCCACATAAATGCAGCACTTTTCCAAACTTTTAGCCCTATCATTAAGTTGATGGCTCATGATCCGGATTATCCTGAAAAGTCTAGTCGACTTGATAATACCGAAGAGTAAGAATCGAAATTTCGATTTGAATTACTTGAATTTGGAAATTGAAATTGAACATCCTGTCGATTATGTTCAGACCCAAAATGGACTCACGGAAAGCTTGATGATGCGACTGCAAATGATTGCACGCATTTCTTGGTCTTGCGCACCAAGATTTATATTTCCGTATGGGGTTATGCTATTTTGCTGCATTGGTCCGTCATGAGGCCCATAGATACTCAAACACCATATGCGTACCAGCTGGTTACTGGTTATGAGCCAGAAGTCTCATATTAACGCGTGTTTAGAGTGATTAATTAATATTTTGATTGAGCCGCTCTAGCGTTCAAAATATGGACCTCTGAAGGGGACATAAGTCTATTATGAATCCCCTGCCTATCATTTGATAGAGTAACCTTGGCAAGCGATCTCTTTACTGCATGATATGCGAAAGTGACATCGCTAAGACTGTTATCCCCGTCGTTAGGGGGAGATTTGCACGTTACCGTTGATAAGGAACGACGTGAAATAACGTGGCATAACCCACTCAGTCTTAGCTTGATCCCCAAAACTGCACTTAGTGATAAGTAAGTGCATAGACTCCCTCAAGTCTACCTAAATGCCAGACGCATTTAATGACTTTATGAGATGTCACGAGATCATTTATACCTGCTGCAAAATTCTTGCAAGGATAGACGTCCCTGTCGGACGCCGTGTTCCTGTCGTAACACGTTGCTTTGGCCGAACCCGCCAAGCAAAGGACGCTGCCGTCGGCCGTCAGTCTGTCATCCTTCCTAAGATATGAGGAAGTTGACCGGTTCTTAATTCGTTCAGCCCCAGAGGTGGTGAACTGAAACTCGTTTGTCGCACGAGATTATAAAGGATCAAGGAGATGTGTGATTTCCTCCTCATCCTAAGAATCTCGAAATATCTGTCGATCATGATATCTTAGACGATATTGAAGCGAAACAAAACTGTCATTGATTATTTGTTCATATATTCGGTGACGACTGATAATATGAACAAATTATGACAGGGAACCATGTACCGTTGCCTGAAGTCAACGGAGAATAGACTGTACTAACGGAAACTTGAAATCCAAGTAGACTCCTTAGCGAAAGTGTGTTCGGACCTGTAGATCCAACACCACCAATGTTAAACGAGTTCGTTTATTTGGTTATTCGTAAGGAAGAGTGATGAGAATAATGAGATTGTAGAATGCTCGCCTAGTAGCGCAAGGCTTCTCTCACACCTTGGAATTGATTACGAGATGGTTGATTTCTTCGTAATGGACATTATAACAGTCCCCTACTTTACCAGTTTAGTAGTTTCCGAAAAACTGAATATGCAGCCATGAATGTGGTCACGGTTTTATCTCTATGGGGATTTAGACAAAGAGATACAGATGAAGGTCCCTGTGTGACTTCATATGCTTTAATCAAGTAGTTCCTGACCACGGAACACGATCTCAATTAAATGAGACGTTCACTATATGGATTAATATAATCCGAGCGGATGTGGTATACCCGCCTAAGTGAGTACTTGTTTAGCTTGGGATACTTGAACAAGTATTATGCCCTTGTGTGTTTTATTACGCGATCCATTTTTGGATTTGCCTTCGAGATGAAGGATCTTGGGAAGACACGGTAGTGACTCGGCCCGATGATCGAGTCCCGTAAAGATTGAATCTAAGTCCATGATTCAGACTACATCCAGAAGGTGTTATGACGTTGTAGTCATCATGACGCTAAGTTGTCAGATTCTCCCATGATCGTTCGATCACTAGACATTGATATAGACCCAGTCCGTCCCTGATGAGACGATGAAGAGATATTGAACCATGATGTTCATATCTAAGTACAATATGCGCATCATTGTACTTGGTCTAATGTGCTAGGACGAACATCTCGTCTGCTGTGAATGGTATAGCTCGACACAGCATCGCGCTAACACGCTGCCATCGAAATGGTATAAAAGACATTTTCCCATTACCTTAAGATAACTGTGGATGAGGGCTTGTCTTATCCCATTTGCGTCATCGAGTGTACCTACCCCCTTCGGTACTCGAATTAACGCAACCCTTTTTCGGTTATACCGATGCCGGTTACTTATCAGACCCGCATAAGGGATATTGCTAACATGGTCTGTCTTTACCATTAGGAATAAGGCAATATCTTGGAGTTCTTGAAATGACTCCAAACGAATCACTCTGATCTACTCGTGCTCTATGAGACGATTAGAGAGTGTATATGGATTCGAGTTTGTATTAGCCATATTTGAATTACGTATGCTCTGTCTCACGATCCAGATAAAACACTTGTCTTATTTGAGGACAACTTGTTGTTATCGATCAAGAGAGACATGACTAAATTATGCTATTTAGCATTTCTTGCCGAAATAAATCTTCACATATGAAGTTTGAGAGCATCCTGTCGAATGCTCGTTCTATTCCACGTTATATTTTCTTGCATACAGTCGTGTGCAAGTAAATGAGCCATCCAGTCGAATGCTCGTACTCTTTCTTGGAATATGAAATCTTTGCACCCAGTCGTGTGCAAGTGAGGGGGAGCATCCAGGTGAATGCTTATTGCACTAATTACTACTTAGTCGAAATCTTTGCACCCTGTCGTGTGTAAGTGAGGGGGAGCATCCAGTCGCATGCTCGTGTACTCTTTTTGTCCTTAGACCAAGGTTTTTTCCCACTGGGTTTTCCTTGGCAAGGTTTTTAGCGAGACACGTTCCCATCATATCTCACTTAAGATTGCCGAAATTAGGGGGAGTATCCGGTTGTATACTTCTTACCACTGTGTACTCTTTTGTCCTTCGACTAGAGCTTTTTCCCACTGGGTTTACTCTAGCAAGGTTTTGATGAGGCACCTGTTTTGTGGTTGATCCCCTACTACTACCACTGTTGCACTCTTTTTCCTTCGATCAGAGATTTTCCCATTGGGTTTGCTCCGACAAGGTTTTGATGAGGCACACTGTTTTGTGGTTAGTTAATTACATAGAATTTCGGTCTATATCATTCGGCTACACAGTTTCTCCTAGGTACCGGTTTTGTCCCACACTGGGTTTTCCGTCCCTAAGGTTTTTTATGTCTTTAGCACTGCAAATGAACTCGACTCAGATCGACTGCATGAAGACGAAGAATTCAAGACGTCCAAAGGGGGAGTGTTGTAAGATTATTGGACTCTTGGGCTTTTACTTAATAGGCCCAGATGGGCTTGTAACCCTAACCCTCTATCCATATAAAGAGGGCTAGGGGTCTTGTATTTTATATACATTCATATTCCTTCATTAATAAAGATCATACTGTTATCCCCTCTCTCTACTTCTGTCTCCCTATATACGTAGCTAATAGTGTATTACAACAGTGCTCATGTTATAGCATAAACTGAAGAGTAGTCTAACTATGATTCTCCTTTTTAACTCCTAACACTCCCATAGAGGTCAGGGGTTCGAAACTTTTCAAGAGTTTGAACTTTTTCTGCATTAAAAATATTGTGTTAAACTAAAAAGAAAACTGAAATAATACGTTGTAAGATTCAAACACTCTATTTTGAATAACTTAGTACACTTTGACTATACCATCTCAACTATGAGACTTATTTGTTTAATAGCTACCCTTTTAATACTTATTACTCCTTCCTACCAATGATATTGGGACATATAGAAGCAGTACAACTTTAATCGATAAATATCTTGTGTTTAAATTGTTAAAATATAAATTTTTAAAATTTGTTAATATAATTTAACATTTAAACTATGGGATTAAATTTTGAAAAATTCGATTTCAACAAGTTAGATATGAGTTATTTGTCGATGAAAAATGAACGTAGTTTCGTATATCCCTAAAAATTTGGGACTAGGGAGTATATAGTTTTTTTCTTGGATATTTCTTGTCCTGAATAAAGAAACATGCGCCAAAATTTTACAAAAACTTAGGTACCAAATTTATAAGGCCGACCCGGTCTCAAATAGAGCAATCTGGTAGGCCATATCTATTTTCTCTAGACATCACCTAATAAAATTATTTAAACACAAACAAAGATAATTTGTTGCACTAATACACCCTTGCTACTACACATTCTACAGGTCCGCATGTACGAACAAAGTATAGTGTGTTGAACGAGTCATCTAAAAGAACACAAGTTCTCGAGCGCTAGGCTTTGCCCCGTGGCTTATCAATTCAAGAGCTCTACCAAGTCAAACTCCCGAGTGACCGAGTCACGGTAAACCTACTCTTGTGCTCTTTTATTGCATACACCACATCTTCCAATCTCACCTCTGAGGACGTACATACCATGCGCTCCGTCATACTCTTTCGTCCTTGAACAGGATTGCTTACGTTACCCCACCGTAATTCTCCGCTGCAGCTGACAAACTCACACGTCACCATCTCCTCCACCTCCGACGGACTATAAATGTACATCGTATTCCCTGAATAAGAAACCCCGATCGATGAAACAGTCCCTAGCTTTTCGACCAATTTTTTCGGCGTCTCACCCATAAATTTACACTCGAAGCTTGAAGTGTCGACTTGCCAGAGTTTTATCTTCTGAACTTCTGCCCCCTCGAGGCCGATCAGAATAAGCTGACCAGCCACGTAGGCAGTGACCAAGAAGAACACCGCCTGGTCGGGACGTGTAACATGCGGTCCTGACCATGTGTTCTTTCCAGGGTGAAAAACATGTATATCACCAGATCTCTTTTCGGTAATATACATCTGCTCGTTGTCGCAAGCGACAGAGAGAAGACATGCCACACCGATGTTACGGAGCGACTCTGGCATGCTCTGGCACATGACCCACGTGCCAGAATCAATGTCATAGGCCTCGACTGCAAGATCATTGTCCTCGAAGTCGCACACTCCGCCTATGACTACGATCTTGCGTCCTACCATCACGACCACCGGGTCATCCCTCCATATGGTCGGAGAAGGAACTTGTTGCCAAGCCAACCGGAGTGGGTCAGTCGAGAAAGACAACTTCATGGGAGTTATGACATAGAGGAGATTGGAGTCGGATGACCGGATAGCGGAAGAATGTGTGATGGACGTTTGGGAGTTAATCTCGATCCATAGATTGGAACGAGGGTCGTACGCGTGTGTAGCAAATAATCTGGGGGACCATATGTTTTGCGTATGGACTAATAGCCACGGTTTCGGCTTGTTTAGGTAACGGAGGGACGAGTTAACGGAGATGAACCAGGATTTGGATACGTGTGAGGTGTGGGCGAGGTCGATCAGTGGTACGTGTGAGAGGATAGGCTCTAATATGTCTTCATGAAATAAGGTCCCTTCACCATCTTTTATTTCCACCATTTTTGTTTATGAACAATTTGTTTATGTTGAAAAAAGTGTGTTTTTGTGGTTGTTAGTTAGTTTGTGTTGGGTCTAGCTAATATTGGGTACATATTTATAACCAAAGAGGGCATAGAATTTGGTGGCGCCAATGGGTTAGGTGATGTCTATTTCTAGTTGAGTGTTGGTGTATTTTATTTCAATTATGTTAATATAGTATAGTAGGACAATTAATATTTAATCGGTTAGTTATGCAAAATTTCTAGAACATATGCCTTAATCAAATATTGTTTGCGTACACGGTCCACTCTTTGTCTAGCTGTCATCTTATCACAATAATGTTCAATTTTTTTAACCAGCCAATCGGTATTTGGTTGCCCACATATCCAGCACTCCTGATGACTGAGTTTGGTCCGTTTCGGTTCGGTTTTAGTTTTTCGGTTCGGTCTTTAGTAAAACTAAAAACGAAATCGAGCATATTTTTTGGTTCGTTTTTTTTCGGTTTCGGTCTTTTTATTTTTTGGATCGGACCGGACCGGTTTTTTGGTCCAGTTTCGATTTTTTTCGGTTTGATTTTATTGAAAACCGAAATCGACCCGAATTTTTTTCGGTTTTTCGGTTTCGGTGTTTTTTGGTTCGGTTATCGGTCCGGTTCGATTTTTTCGGTTTTTCAACCAGCTCCACTGATTCCTCTTCTATTTTCTTAAATTTAACAAAAAATTACCTATAAGTTTACTTATTTTTTTCTCTCTCTTTTTAAATAAGAATAAAAACATAAATGATTAGAGTTATAATATTAAATAATTATAGATACATGTTCTTTTTCATTTATGCAACATGTTGTAACACATCTATAATTTGATGTTTCAAAATAGTAAGCTATGGAGCATATTTTTTTGGTAAAAGTCAAAATAATCTCCAAATTATGGATAAAAAAAATGATATAGGGAGTCTACGATACTTGCTCTTAAGCCCCGACGAATCGACAAGTATTTCTATTTTCCATGATATAACAAATTAGTATATCACTAATACGAAAAGAGGATGGATTTTTAAACAGCAATTTTTATGAAAATACGCACAGACCGTAGATTTAATCTACAGTCTACAGTGTTTCACTGTAAACCGTAGATTAAATCTACGGTTTACAGTAAATGCTGCAGACCGTAGATTTAATCTATGGTTTACAGTGTTTACTGTAAACCGTAGATTAAATCTACGGTCTGCAACAATTTTTCAGATTTTTTGAAAATAAAAATAAAAATAAAAATTCTAATAATTAAAATTAAAATTCTAATAAGTAAAATGAAAATTCTAATAATTAAAATTAAAATACTGAATATATTTTTTTCAAATTAAATATGATTTTTTTAATAAAAAAACTAAATGACTTATTTTTAAAATTTTACATAAAATAAATTACCAATATTCTAACAATCTCTCAAAATAAACACAAAATTTACAAAAAAAAAGTTGATTTGATAAAAAAAGTGTATAAGTTGATATTTATTGAATCATTAACTAAATCGTCAATTTTTGTGAAGTTTTTTTGTTTGTTTTTAACAAACACTTGTATAACGCAATATGAAACATTAACTAAGTCGTCAATTTGGTGTCAATCGACAATTTTCTTGAATGAAACAATCATAAATTATATAAATTTCATAAAAGAAATTAACCCAATATGCAAACATGAACTAAATTAATAGAACTAAATTTCATAAAATAAATTTATTAAACATTTGTTTACATCATATAAATTTACAACAAATTGGAAAAAATAGTAATTTACATCAAATTAAAAATAAAAAACTGATTATGGACTTAGGTCTATAGGTTCTTCTTCACTTGCTTTTTGCTTTCCCGATTTCTTTTCCAGCGCCATATATAACTTGAAATTTGGTCGAAAAAGTTCCTTCCATGGCGCAGCTGTCTCAGTGCGTGTTTGTTCCCACCGTGCTATAATTCCTGGCATTGGGAAGATCCCTTCTTCTTTAGGAATAACCTGAGCATAGTGACAACTGTTGACGAACACCATTACAGTCGGGATGTAATGTGTCGTTCCCCGAGGCGGACCAGTATAAAGAGGTAAAAAAGTGGAGTTCCACATGTTTACCCGTCCATTTTGATTTTCCCATAAGGACAACAATACAATTGGCATATTGTAATGAGAAGCAATTAAAAAACCATACGACGGAAATCTCATCCATTTCTCAGCAGGTGCGGGATTTGTAGCATGATAAAAATTTAAACTTGATAAAATGTAATCATACCGGTAAGCTTCAAAGTCAAGATTCTCAAACAGCTCATAATAAACACCTTTCATTTGCTGCAGCTCTTGAAACAATTCACATCTTACCGCGTACCAATCATCTTCCCCATGTTGTTTACCCGTCGCATTTGCAAGTACCCGGAACGCACAGTTACCATCCCCACGCACATCATAAACCGTTTCGATGTAACTATGCAACATGAACCATATTTGGTCACTGTACAGGAAGGTTGGCCTATTGGGGGTGAGTTTAGGGTTCTGGTTTCGCGGCCTCCTAGTTGGGTTTACCCTTACCTCCGGTGTTTCATCCGCCTTGGCTTTGCCCTTGTCCCTACTAGCAGCAGCACTCTGTTCCTCCACATACTCCCATCCCGACTTATCCCTCTTACTAGATTTGTCGCCTTTTCTAGGTCTCCCCCTATTTACTCTCACTTCGGGGTCACTGATGGATGTTCTGGCTGGTACGGTTATCTCTCGGAGTTGTGTTTTCATACGCCGTTTTTCAACATTCGTTTTGCTAGCATAAACACTTTTAAACTCTTCTAGATCACCCTCTACCCCATAATCATCGGTGTTCCCATTATCATCAATTACGTCTAATTTTTTCCAGAATGGATGAATATATTCTAGAGGAAGAGGCTTCCCGAATAAAATATGTTCACTCATAATATGATGACAAGGTAAACCGTGAGACAATTTGAAACCGCAAGAACAATTCTCATCAGCCTGGCCACTACATTTTTTGTGTTTTTGAAATAATAAATCAAAGGCATAGTGTGTGATATACGACCTAAGATTTATAAATAGAGGTGTTCGTTCAGAATGTGGAAAATTAGACTTGCATTTATCCAATTTCATCTTAATATCCTCAAACTGTTTTTCTAAAATTCTATTCACCTCTACCCAAACAGTTTCAAGCGTGCCAGTATTTGTGGAAAGGGATCTTTTCAGCTTAGCATGTTGTTGTTCGGCTCGATTGCTAGTTCTGTTACCTAGATGTGTTGTGTGGTTGGTATAGCATGCAACAAACTTTTCAGCATAATCATTTAAAAGCTTGTCTACATACTTAATCACAGCAGTGTACGATTTGTAAGAGGAATTGAAATAAGTTCGGTTATGATTGTACTCCTCTATTGACTCAGAATCAACCAATAAACCCCAATCATCTAGAAACGTTTGCCACTCCTCGTCAGGGATCTTTTTACGGCAGTTTTTCAAAACATTTTTTGCAATATGAAAAGTGCACAAAATATGATGAGAATCGGGAAAACAACGGACAAAGCATTTGATAAGGCCATTTCCCTGTCGGTTACAAACACCCTAGGTAGTATACACCCCTCCAATGTAACTTTAAATTTTTCCAATGCCCATATATAACTTTCCTTTGTCTCGTCACTCATGAAAACAAAACCTAAACAATATGTTTGGTTCGTTGATGTCATTCCTACGACTTCTAGAAATGACATATTAAAACGGTTTGTCCTATATGTACAATCCATTAACAAGACATCAGGAAAAGCTTTGAACATCCTTATAGAATCGGGGTGTGCAAAAAATAAGTTCTCAAGGCAATGGGTTGATGGGTTCATATTATAGTAGAATGTGTAGCGATGGCTATCCAACAAATTAAACAGTTCCTGTATCGGTTTTCTACCATATCGTTCTTTAAATTTCAGTCTGGCCAAAAAATTATGTATCGTTTTTGTGTTTGATACATTGTCAGGATTTTGATTTTTTATGGCCTCTAATATTGCACCAACTTTAAAACTACTTTGCCTTAAAGTTTTAACAATTTCTTTTTCATCTTGTGTTAAACGAGCACGTCGTGCTTGCCCTTGGAGGTAAGTTGGAGGTGGGTGGTTATGTTGTCCATTTTCTACGTGACACATCCATTCACCATTAACTACGTAACCTTTAATGAAAAATGGACAATCTTTTTTCTTTGTACCTGAATTTACGGAAGATGGTTTCTTTTTTTCGTAAACCCCCGATTTATCACACACAATATCAACATACGGTGTTCTCCTCCCATCACCCCCTCCAGACCTACGAATTGTAAGAATGAAACCCCAATTTCCAGCCACATCAGCAAGATCAGCAAGCATTTCATCCCTTGTTTCCCAAGTCAATTCATCAACTTCAAAGTGCTCTGAATAATCAGTTAGCTCATCGTTTGAGCCACTGGATGAATTCGCATTGTTGTTATTCCATTGGTTGTTGTCAAAACAATAGTTGTAATTCATTTTCGAAAAGTGTTTGTTTGTATATTTTATTGGGGAGAAATGAGGATTTTTTTAGAGATTTCCGAAATGTGTTTGTGTTTGATTTTATGGTTTGTTAGAATTGGCAAAATTGAGTCATATTTATAGTGTAAGTTTACACTACAAACCGTAGATTACTTTTACGGTTTGTAGTAAATTTTTGGTGTAGTCATTTCCAAACTTTAATAATGCATTGAGTAGTCATTTTCGGATAGGGTTGTCAAATCATAATAATTCAAAAGTGATAAGGTGTTGTCGGAATTATTTTGATAGATATGGTATCCAATGTCATTTACACTACAAACCGTAGATTACTTTTACGGTTTGTAGTGTTTTTTTTGGTGTAGTCATTTTCAAAATTTAATAATGCATTGAATAGTCATTTTCGGATAGGGTTGTCAAGTCATAATAATTCAAAAGTGATAAGGTGTTGTCGGAATTATTTTGATAGATATGGTATCCAATGTCATTTACACTACAAACCGTAGATTATTTTTACGGTTTGTAGTTTTTTTTTTGTTACGTTATTAACGGTGATTCGGTGCAAAAAGTACATTCGTAAAGTGGCGCTGCTTAAATCAGGGGTACAAACCGTACATTACTTTTACGGTTTGCACAGAATACATGCAAAACGTACATTTAATGTACGGTTTGTATGAAATCTGTACAAACCGTACATTAAATGTACGGTTTGTATGTAAATTTCAGAATATTTAGGGTTTTTTAGGGTTTAGGGTTTAGGGTTTGTAATTTAGGGTTTAGCGTTTACGGTTTGTAAAAACTCAATATTGGTCCTATCAATTAAAATACAGAATATTTTTTACAAACATACAAATCAAACATACGAATCAAATTAAACTTACGAAATTATAACGTACAAATCAAACATAGAAATCAAATTAAACTTACGAATTTATAATATTCCAACCCTAGCTAAGAATAAAACTGATAAATCAAACATAGAAATCAAATACAAAAACAGTGCATTTATTTTTTTTTGTAACGACTAAATGTTTTAAAGTTGGACATAGGGAGCATCTTTCCCGCCGATGTTAATCTATCCGATGACGGCTCAGTAGACTCTTCGATTTCGTTTAGCTCCGTACGCCGTCTTTGTCGCTGCTGCGATTCTGGATGCGGCGCACGCTCGTGGGATGTAATTGTCAACCCTCGACTCCAACTGTCGGTGGACTGATGACTAGGATGATGCTCGTACGAACCAAATGATTGTCTATGATGATCGAACGGAACATCGGTCTGAACGTAGTCCGACCCAGCAAAAGAAGAACGACGACTTCGACCGCTTGAACTCGGACCCGGACCCTGATCTGTAGTCGGGTGTCGACCTCCAGTCGATCTTCTACCCCCGCTACTAGATTCGCCTCTTTCGTCGGGACGCCGACAACTTGAAGCCCTAGTGTAAGTTCTTGGGTCGTAACGTAGGTCGTCATCACCATCGTCGTCGTCGTCGTCGTCATCCTCCTCCTCCGACTGTTCATCAGCTGACCCATACGGATTCATACCCATTTGAGCGAACTCCGCACGTAGTAAGTCCACGTCCGTTTTAGATTTCAGCCGTTTGAACGATTTGAAACTGCGGCGCAACATCGCTTTCTGAAAAAAACAACAATAAAAAACGATTTATTAGTATTGAAATATACAGAAAAAGAAGTAACAAACAAATATTAATGAACTTTAACTAGTAGTTAGTTACCATTTTATTGAAGACACCCGTATGCTCCCGGAAACCGTGAGATGGCGGGGCAAGTTCAGGTGGGTTTATGAAGATGCGGGTCCTCTCTCTATACCATCTCATGTAATCCGGTGACGTCCCCGTGCCAAATTTGCCGTTAATAAGACGGGTGTGGCGGTCATTCCACACGGCTATAAACTCTCCACAAAGTAAAGGTCAGTCGTGTTTTTGCGCAATCCCATATCTTCTATCCTTGCCGTGACCCCGTCTGGGTTTCCAAATATATGTAGGGACCCGCTGCACAAAACCGAACTGTCTCATGAACCTGTCCGAGGGGTGGTACTCAATCTTCTCATTACAAATGAGAGGCACAGAACAATGCCACATATCACGGCCCCGCGTGCAGTATTTCGGATACTGATTGAGATTCCCGTAAGGTTGCCACACTATCTGTAATCAGCAAAATTAGAATATATAAACAATGGTTTAAAAATACTAGTAATAAATTCTGCGAACATAAGACCAATGCAAACATATACAACATATAATACGTAAGTTACATATAATACGAAAGTTAAAATTTACCTGTTCAGGCGACATATTATCAAACTGGTCACGTATGTGGACCACATTATGTCCGTAGACATATGGCGTAAGGTTAGTTTGCCTCCACATCTTCCATCTGTAATATACAAACAAAACCCGATAAACAATAAATATAACCGGCAGCTAAGTAAATGATAGATGACACAATAATATAAAAACGCAAATCCAATTCAAAAACTAAATAAATATCATACCTGTAACCGAGGGGGAACCTAGGCCAGCCCTCAGGTGGCTCGATATCTTCCGGCAGCTCTTCACATGGTCTAACCGGCAGTAGTCTGGTAATCGCCCACATATCCAGAAACATCACCGCCCCGCTTACTCCGCTTGTCTTACAACGTACCACCCTGCATAGATTAGCCTCTAACCAGGCCAGAAGAGCTGATCCCCAACTATACTCAGCACATGTGTCAAAATCCTCCAGAAATGGCAGAGGCCAGAGTGGAATCTGATCACTGCTCTTATCCGAAAACACATGTGCCCCCAGTAATAATAGGATGGCAGCCCTAGACTGATATAGCAAACGCTCCTCACTAGGGTTGGGGGTAATTCACCGAATGTCTGTAACATCCAATCAAGTCTAACTGTCAAACAGTTTATATCGACTTGATGGTCAGCAGGTCTAACACCCAACAAACTCTCAATCATATCCAACCTGCTCGCCTTGGTGTCATTCCGCTCCGACCGGGTAACAGCAAGAACATCAACCCTGAGACCAAGCATAATCTCTACATCCCGTAAAGATATCCCCAACTCTCCATCGACAAAATGAAACGTGTGCGACTCATCACGCCACCTATCAACTAACGCTGTAACCAAGCCTCGGTCTACGGTATAATTACCTATACTGTAAATACCGTAAAAACCAGCCCTAATCATATTTTGAACTACCCTTTCAGGCGTCGGTATCTGCCAACTATAATTATAAACCCTAATCTTATTGGCATCTCCTCTACCCGCTTCTCTTCCCGCATCCCAAGTCTGATTAGAAATGTGACCGGTCTCTCGTAAAATGCCTAACCTGCCTTTAATATGTGGACCTGGACTTTAGTCTACCATCCTAATTAATGATAACCAAACAATGATAACATAACCAATTAATAACCAATTATTGATAACCAAACAATGATAACTCAATGATAACCAATTAATGATAACCAAACAAATGATAACTCAATTATAACCAAACAATGATAACTCAATGATAACCAATTAATAATAGCCAAAACAATGATAACTCAATTATAACCAATTAATAATAGCCAAAACAATGATAACTCAATCATAAACCAAACAATAATAACTCCATTTTTTAATCATAACCAAACACACATTTAATCATAAAACCAAACAATAATAACTCCATTTTTTAATCATAACCAAACACACATTTAATCATAAAACCAAACAATAATAACTCCATTTTTTAATCATAACCAAACACATTTAATCATAAAACCAAACAATAATAACTCCATTTTTTAATCATAACCAAACACACATTTAATCATAAAACCAAACAATAATAACTCCATTTTTTAATCATAACCAAACACACATTTAATCATAAAACCAAACAATAATAACTCAATTTTTTAATCATAACCAAACACACATTTAATCATAAAACCAAACAATAATAACTCCATTTTTTCATCATAACCAAACACACATTTAATCATAAAACCAAACAATAATAACTCAATTTTTTAATCATAACCAAACACACATTTAATCATAAACCAAACAATAATAACTAAAAATTTTAATCATAACCAAACACACATTTAATCATAAACCAAACAATCATAACTAAAATTTTTAATCATAACCAAACACACATTTAATCATAAACCAAACAATCATAACTAAAATTTTTAATCATAACCAAACACACTATCAACAATTATCAACAATTGAAATTAAAATTACACAAAATAAAAAAACATGCAAAAATGGGACAAATATGAACAATTATTATAATTTCTATAATTAATATAAACAAACAACAAACAATTATATATAGCTAAGTGAATTATGGTTTTACATATTTTATATATTTTTTCCTATTTTACAAATTAAAATTACACAAAATAAAAAAACATGCAAAAATGGGACAAATATGAACAATTATTATAATTTCTATAATTAATATAAACAAACAACAAACAATTATATATAGCTAAGTGAATAATCAATTTGCATATTTTATATATTTTTTCCTATTTTACAAATTCAAATTACACAAAATAAATAATAAATTAGAGAATAAAAGATATACCCTTGAATTATGGATAAATTTGATTGATGATTTGGGGTTTTTTTGTTAATTAATTTGATAGGTAATGTGTTTGATTGATTTGGGTGATTTTTTTGGATGAAAATTGGGGGTTTTTGAGAGAAAGAGAGAGAGTATGGTATAAAAGTTTATTTTTTTAAAAAAAAAACGTGAAATTCTGTTTTCAAGGGACTGTCTGTGTAATTTTTGCGCAGGGACTGACTGTGTAATTTCTGAAAAGCAGGGACTGACTGTGTAATTATGCAAACCGTAGAAAAAATCTACGGTTTGCATTAATTAATACAAACCGTAACCGTAGATTTAATCTACGGTTTACGCGTTAATCCAGATTTTTTGTTGTTAATTAATCCAACCTCATACGAAAATTGATAAATATTACCTAATTAAGGACTAAGCATAAATATATATTGTTGAAATCCAAATACTATGCTGGCAAATTTGATAACGGGCAATATGCATGAGAAGGGAGAAAGATAAAAACTACATGATTCAAGAATCCGACTTATCACTAATTAACTTGTTAATATCTTATATACTAGCTTAAATCTCATGTTACTTTACAAATGCACATAAACTGTCTATACATGGAATATAGCCCCCAGTGACTAGTATAACTCACGACATTTGTGACAAATGCACTTGAAAAAAAAAAAAAAAAACCCGACCCGATCAGAAATTTTTCGACCCGGAAATGTCGGGTTTTGTCCCGGTCCGACAAACTTCGGGATCGGGTGACAATTTTAATTTCGTCGGGTGTCCAGACCCGACCCGAATTTTTAATTAATTTATATTTTATATAAAATTATAAATTAATTTATATCAAATGGAAGTGATGAGAATCAAAACTTATACCCATAGCATACAATGTAAGTATTCTACCATTTGAGCTACAATCCATTTTGTTTTATATATTAGTTATAATTATATAAGTATAATATAAATTTGTAATTTTGAATATATGAAACTATTAAAATAAAAAATATACTTAAATTAAAAAATTATATTGTTATTTTCAAGAAAGATAAATGATTATTATTTTCCGATTATTAAAATTATAATGATAATGTATCTCATTTAATATGATAATTGTTACTTGTGTGAATAAAAGTAAATACTAAAAGAATATGATAAAAAACGTATCAATTTTTTATTTAGTCAATTATTTGTAGTTTCAGACTATTTTTTCTACTATATGTTAATTTTTTTTTTCATTTATTAGGAATGTTATTTTTAAACTATGATTATGTTTCGTGTTAATAACATGTTTAAACTTCTCAAATGAAAATTGTTAATAAAAAATGACGTCGTTCTAAAATAAAAAAATATGTCGAGAGATTCGGGATAAAACTATCCCGACCCTACGAGATCCCAAAAATTCGGGTCCCGAAAAATTCTGAATAAATAAATAAATTGGACTGTGTCTTATTGGTGTTGTGCCTTATACGAAACCGTCTGGTTTGTCCAATCCACTGGACCCATACTAATTACTATCCTCCACAGACGGTGATGTGTGCTAAGAACAATTCAAGATAAAAACAGTTCCGCTTGAATGCAAGGAAACTTCTTCTTCTAGAAAATGATGACATGATATATAGTTCTCTGACTCAGATATTTGTTTATAATCACGTATTCATATGGGGTAATATCGAGTGTAACGATTTCAGGAGTAGTTTCATACTAAGTGTGTAACTCATACCGGTTATGTCGACATGGATTCATGTTTCCGACCCTACATGGCACTGATAAAACGGTAAATTTTTAAAACTGAGGACACTATAATTAAATAATAATTAATAAATATATTATTTATATGTGTTTATATTTATCTAGTTAAGAAAAATTATAAAAATATAAATTGCAATAAACAAATCTTAGTCTAGTAGATGATATAGATAAATTTTGTTTCCATTAAGAAAGAAAATCCTCTGGAGAAGAAAATATAAATATTATCGCACCTTATTGAATTTATTAATGATGGTCAACTAGCTAGTAAACCACATTTTTTAATTCAAGATTCCAGAATGCCATCATAGAATAATTAGAAGTAAACTCTCCTTTTTCTTTTGTGGCAACAAACATATACTCCGTAGTCACAACATTTAAAGAAAGAGTATATGCACACATTTAATTTTTTATTTTCTATCATTAAAGAAAGTCATAACGAATTTGGACATGTACCGCACGAGAGAGTAACAATGCCAGCTAAAATATGAGCTAAAATTTATATTTATATAGTAGTAGACTTAATTTCCCAAATAGTGTCATTCTTTAATACAGCGTTGATTTTTCCATGTATAAATTAATGATATATTTTCCCAAATGATATATAAATATTAAGTGTTCAAGATGAACAAAATTATGTTGAATTGAATATAGAAAAGGGTTATTCTTCGATCCACCGTTGATATCATTCCATGTATAAATTAATGCAATAGCCGGAGTCCAAAAGTAAGAAAATATATGCCTAACTCTTAAGAAGAAACGTTTATTTGGAATGACTTAAATATTTTTTCTGAAGGGTGAACGATCGTATATATAAAATTATGGGAGCCGGGGACACTAAAGAGTACACCGAACAAAGAGCTTAAATATTTAGCACATTTTACTTTAATTCCATGATATTATTCGACGAACAATGTTCCATCTTGTTCTACTCACATACTTTATCCAATTTCTTTTCCCCAGACAAGTTTATTAGATTGCTACGTGTGGCTTTCGAAAGTATTTATATTTGAGGTGGTGGTAGTTAGCTTGGATAGTTAAACTACTTTTGTTATAACAAAATTTACTAAAAAAAAATGTCAACCGTACCACACCTACTTAGTTAGTGGCTAGTTGCTAATATGATCACCATATCATGACAAGTTTTAATAATTGTAAAAAAAAAGTCAGCTCCTTCATGTTTATTTACGATATGATCACCATGTGACAAATTACAAGTAGGATAAACACAGATTTTTAATTTATTGTTCTATCTGTTGAGTCATTTGGAAAATTAATATGTTTTGCTTGATAATATCTGTTGGGTTTGACTATAAAGTACTTTTTCTGTTGTATTTCATGTTTCTATTATTATATGATCTATTTATTAAGTTATTGTTTGTGTTTGTCTTTAGCTATCTTTTCGAAATGTAACGCGCTACTAATTATAACTTGATAACATCTTTAACAAGTTGGAGAGGCTAATTGTTATTTACACCAATTTTACGATGGTATTGTTGAATATTACTACATGTAATGACATCATTTACATGAGTCAGGAGACAATATTTAAAAGCTAATAATGATGTCTGAAAAATACGTTTGCCTGGTATTTTGAATACTGTTACGTGTTACAGTTATAAGTGAGATCATTTTTCAATTATAACTGAACAGATCTGACAGAATAGTAAATAACAACATGTGTTTAATAACGAAGTTCGATGTGCTCACCATATCTACGTATCCGAGCCACCCAACAAGTATTTATTTATATTGTAAATGTTACAATAGTAGACTCAAGTCTTACAAAAATCAATGACTCTCTCACTAGTATTTGCCTATCAAAATATTGTTCCTAGCTAAAACTTCTTTATATCTAATGACATCCCGTCACGAATTTTTCTTAAACAATAATTTTCTCTCTCTAATATTTCGTGGATCTCTCTCTATTTGCTGTATAATTTATGACGTATAGACACAAAATATTATAGTATAATTGACTTTATTTATATTCTTACAAAAAATCTAATTTTAATCAAATATGAAGTAATTCATTTTTCTCTATTTCCTTTTTTTACTAGAATTCTTCTTTACTTTTTAAGTTTTCTAATCTAACAACGAAACCTCTTTATTCTTTTCAATCTAATCTTCTGAGATTGCACGAATTTTTCTCGACTTGCTGCTCACGCTTGGACCTTCTATAATATATTTGATTTGATTGTCAAGTAATCTGTCTGCCAGTTTCAGTTATAACTGAATTTATAACTTCAACTTATATTTAACTACAACTTAATAAGCGTGTTACGCATTAACTGTTAACATAATAAGAGTTTAATATAAGTTAACTCAATATATTTTTAACAATACGATGACAAACAAATATGGTACAATAAACTTTTAATTTATACCTAACAATCTCCCAATTTGTCATTATTTTGGCAAAAACATTGAGTTGTAAAACTTTTGAAAAACAAACTCCTCCGTAAGCTTTTCAACACAGTTAAAACAGAGCATCAATACTTTAAGCACAGAGCTTATCAAACACCCCCACCACCCAGTCAAATCTCAAAAATATATAAAACACTTTCAAAATCAGAGCATACATCCTTAAAAACAGAAATATAACCAATCATTCTCAAAATCAAGTTCATTGCTCTCATTGCTCTCTCACAAGTCATCAATTTACTCCCCTTTTTGTCATAAAAATGACTAGTTGAGAATGCACACTCTTATCAGAATCATTAAAAATCAACTAAGCACTCACCAGAATCCTTACATTATTATCAACAACACTCTCATCAAAACAACCACAAATAGATTTACCCTCACCAATATCCTTAGATAACTCACAAGACATTTCATAATCCAAAATGCCATACAATCATGAGGGTTTAATCAGATGTAACTCTTCTTTTAAATGATAAAACAAAGTTTAAGAGCATATAAGTTTAAAAAATGATGAATTTTCAAGTTTAAGAATAAAAAAACCAGTTTTAACTATTAATCCAATCCATTACTTTAGAACCGCAAAACTTAAGTTTTTAGCACAATAAAAATTATTGACATTTCACTCTATTGTTCAGAACATTTTGCATAAGAAAACAATGGTTTTTTCAGTTTTAATCAAATAAACAATTTATCATTCACTTGAGCTGCATCTCAGTTACAACTGACACTTCAAATTGTATAGGAAACAAAAACACATAATTACTTTTTACAAGAAAAATGGATCAATCTTACTTTTTTTATTAAGAAATTGACACTTTATAGAACACATCATCATTAATTAACTGAACATTAATCCACGACACCTTTTTATTATTAGTCAGACCATAATACAACTGCAGTTTTAACTGAGATTTGACTCGTTTTGCTGCCATCCGGCTGCGTGTTCAGTTCTAAACTGTCCAGCCGATGGGAAAAAAAGGATAAAAAAAATATATCTATGCAAGCAGTGAAAGACATGGTTCCAGAGTCATCATTTTACAGCATATTCAGCAGAATTATTAAACAGATTATTAGTGTCAATGCCCCTTTTTATTAAGCAAAACTTCACACTTTTTCAGAAAAATTATCTGCAGCTCATGCAGATTTATTCAATTGTTTGTAACTGATTATTCTCATATTAATCATCAATTTCTTTACTCAGATAGATTCATAATAACACACTCCAATATCACTTTTTAGGGATTCAAACCTTTTAACGTCCAATGGTTTTGTAAATATATCTGCCAGTTGTTTCTCAGTTGCAAGATGTTCCAAAGCTAGACATTTTTCTTCAACAAGTTTTCTAATAAAATGATATTTTAAGTCTATATGCTTTTGTCAAGAGTGTTGAACTGGATTATTAGCTAAATCAATAGCACTTTTATTATCACAATATAAAGTAAAAATATCTTGTTTAACATTATAACCCTCAAGCATTTGTTTCATCCATAAAAGTTGAGTACAACTACTAGCAGCTGCTATATATTCCGTCTCTACAGTAGATAAAGAAATACAACTTTGGTTCTGTTGAACCATGAGTTAAATAATTGATTTTGATTATAAGTGTTATTATGATTTAATGATTTTATAATTCGATGATATAATGTTGGATCTTTTCCAAAAAGAGAAAATGTATATTTCAGGACTTAAAATGATATAGCACTCAATAATGAAGCCAACGGTTCAAACGGAAGTCGATTCGGAGTCCGAACGAGCAAATTACGAGTGTTTCAAAAAGTAGGAAAATCAGTCCAGAAATCTCGATCGATCGAGATATAGTCTGATTGATCGAGATTTAGTCCAAAAATTTCCAGTGAATCTCGATCGATCGAGATGCAGTCCGATCGATCGAAATTATAGCAGTACAATTTTTCTCCAGAAATCTTGATCGATCGAGATCAGTCTGATCGATCGAGATTTAGTCCGTTTCAAAAAAGTTAGTTTTTGCTTTTTCGAAAACAAGCTTTTACCCATTGAATAAAAGGCACAACAACTTTCAACGGTCATCTATGGACCATTGGTCATTTTGCCTCTTCAAATACACCCCAATCTCTCTCCAAAACATACCAATTACCAACCTTCAACCTCTCTCTATCTTAAACACTTAAAATCACCATTGTTGAGAAAAAGCTCGAAAAGAGGAAAATTGAAGAGAAAGCGATTCAAGCTCAAATCAAGATCAAACATCGTCACATCTCACAAATTAGCTTATTTAGAAGCAATCAAATTGTGAGTATTGTTTTATTTTCGATAAATTTGTAAAGAGCAAATTATAAGCTCATTTGTGAGTGAGTGTTTGGGTAGAAGCTTTTAAGCCAAAGTGTTGGTTAAAAGTTCTATGTTAAACATTTGGGTACTCATAGATTGAGGGGGAGTCATTGACTCGTAAACGTATTCGCTTGCACTTGTATCAAGAGTAGGAACCTCGGGTAGAGGGTGAGCAAATCGAGTGATTAGCTCGGTAGGATTTGTAATCTTGGAAAGAAAACTATAGTGAAATACTCGGTAACGTGAATACTGAGGAGAGGACGTAGGCGGGTTTGCCGAACCTCTATATATCGTGGTGTCAACTTCTTCCCTTACTATTTACTTTCCGCCAACTTATATTATTTGTGATTGTGCGCATGTTTTAATTTATTCATAGATTATCATCGTATATTTATTGTCGCAAATAGATATCGAGCTAGTTGGGTTGTTAGTTGCGCTTAGAATTTTAATTCTGCAAAAAACGTCTAAAAGCTTATTCACCCCCCTCTAAGGTTTAGCCGCACGGGCCAACAATTGGTATCACTGTTACAGAACTTATTCAATCATTAAGAAACATAGTTCGGAAATAAGTTGCAGAACAAGCATAAAGCCAAAAAGACTGGCACAAGATAGTTTTAACACACAATTTACAGAAATTGAAATTAAACATTAAGCATAAACTCTCAATTTTCTCCCCTTATTTGTCACATCCATAATAAACTAGTTGTTGTTACTTGACACATCAATGTCTAGGGGCTCTTGAGTAAACAAGTTCATCTCTTACCACATCATCATCTTCACTACTTAAGGAGTACCCACTATCACTGTCACTCCCATTGTCACTTTCCTTGAGGTTTCTGAGCATTTTACTGAGGTCATTGTCATGGGTGTCTAACTCAGCTCATTTCTCTTGATTTGCAGCTAGTTGTTGTAGCAGATACCTCTAATACCCTTGTTGGTCTGTAGGTGTCTAAACCTTAGACGGGGGTGAATAAGATTTTCGTACGTTTTTCGTGGAATAAAAACTATGGGTTATTAACTAAGCTAATTAGTGGATTTTATAACTTAAACAATTTTGTTAACAAATTGATGCTAATTTAATCTACGCAAACAATAAATATAAGCAATATATAAGTGCGAAAATTAAAAGTTGAGGGAAAAGAAATAACGCAAGAGTTATAGAGGTTCGGCAAAACGCGCCTACGTCCTCTCCTCGGTACTACCGAGTGTTTCACTAGAATCTTCGTTCCAAGGTTACAACCTAACGAGCTAATCGACCGATTAAGCTCCCCCTCACTTTATGAGTATCCCGAATGAAAATCCTAGAGCTTTTAAGCTACACTTGCTTGAAAAGCCTCTACCCAATCACTCGCTCACAAAAATGAGTTTATAAATTACTCTTACAAGTTTGAATTTGAATTGATCACTCACTAACAAATAATATCTCGAAGTTTATAAGATTACAATAATAATACACTCGAGAATATTTTATGAATACAAGTGAGAAAATTAGGTAGTATAAGCTTGTATGATCTTTGAATTTGAAAGCTTGAAGTTGTGTGAATTATTGGTATGTTTCAACAAAGGATTTGGGGCTATTTATAGAGCCAAAATGGTCCATTGGTTAATAGATGACCGTTGGCAGTTGTTGAGTAGATTAGCCACTTGTTTCCAGCAGTTCGCCCAATTTCAGGATAAGCTAAAAAGCTGTAATTTGAAATTCTACAGAAACGATCGGTCGTTTCTGAAAAACGATCGGTCGTTTTTCTTGTGGACTCTCTGGAAGAAATCAGAGCCAAAACGATCGGTCGTGTCTGCCTTACGATCGGTCGATTTTCTGTGAACTCTCTGGAAGAAATTATGCTCTGAAAAAATCGGTCGTTTATACCTTACGATCGGTCGTTTTTTGTTCTGGCAATTTCTCGGTTTACTCGACATAGTTCGAAGGCTCGTAACTAGTTCTTTTTAGGTCCGATTAGGGTTCCGCTTGAACCGTTGGCTTCATATTTGTGTAATCTATCATTTCAAACCTTTGACATACTTGACAAAAGATTAGTATGCAAAACGAGCTTTTATCATGTTTTTCAAATATTGTTATCATCAAAATAATCGATTAGAAGAACATCGTTCAACAATCTCTCCCTTTTTGATGATGACAAAATATTGACTTTAACATACTATAAGCTCTTTTTGCTTAAACAAGTATAACCGAGATGTGTAGATGACGTTTTACTTGGATAAAAGTTTTAGTGAAAAAGCAAGTAAATGTCACAACATCTGATTAAAACGAAGCTTAACAAAGCTAAACATATGAAATATAAAGAACGAACATAAGTAAGCGAGCAAAAAATTTGCCATAGTTTTGGTTAAAAACGATCAATCGCCACAAATGAAAAACAACGCAAATAAATCCCAATCAACAATATATCATGCGCACAAGTTTAAATAACAAATATTATAAGAGAACATTTCTTGAATTATAAAATCGCAATCTCATAACGTCATAGAATATAACAAGTAATGATAAATAGCAACATAAAACCGATTCATAACATAAATGCAAAACGTTTGCTACTTATTACATCAAAAACGTTGTTCAACGAAAATGGAAATAATAGAAATACTACGCAAAAGCAAAACAAAAAGAGGGTATTTCTCCCCCTTTGACATCATCAAAAAAAAAAAAAAAAAAAAAGAGAACCGCCTAGTCGCGGTGGGAGGTCGCGTCGTCTTTTTCGTCTTCGTCGTCGTTAGGACCGGCAAAGTCAGGAAAGAATTCATTAAATTGCGCCCTTTGCTTGGCGCTTTCACGATCAAGTTGGTCGAGCTCTACTTGACCCGGTTTCAAGAAACGAAACATTCGACGGGTCATTTGCGCATTTCGGTATTGGTTGATGTAGAGAGAGTCGTAGAACTTGTCGGAGCGCGGGACACGGGAGGAAGATCCTACTTGGGCTTTTCCTTTTCCTCGACCTCGAGAGGGACGAGAGGAGGTAGGGATATCGGTGGGGGAATGGAATCGGAGGAGATAGCTACGTCCTCACGAGAAGCTCGCGGTGTGGCCTTGGGGCCGACATACTCTTCCTCTTCGGGGGTAAGAGGAGCATAGTCGGGGCCGAACACCCGTTTACCGGACCAAGTAATGGTCTTGTCGGTATTGTGGAATTTAATGGACATTTGGGAGAGATATGCGTATTCCAAATGTGTTTGTCTTTGTTCTTGAAAAACGTTCCATCGGGAACGAGGTTGATGTCTATTAGGATGGCCGAAATCAAGGCACCGTAAGGTAGTCCATTCTTGGATTTCGTTTTGATCGAATCCATCTTAAAGAATATGAGCGTCACGAAGTCAATTTTTACCTCGCGATGGATGCACCCTAGAAGAAAGATGTACTCATTGGTAACATCCGTGAAGTTTGAGGTATGAGGGAGGACTATATGAGAGAGGATATGGTAAGCTAATTTATATTTGAAAAGAAGGCCATGAGCCTTGTTTGAGCGATTTTGATGGATGGGATGAAAAATTTCATCTTTGAGATCGTTAAAGTTATCAATCTCGAGAAATTCACAAATGTCGTCATTTGACTCATGGATACCATCGCTATCTAGGCGTAATAGATTTCGTAAACGGTCTATACCGTAAATGAACGGTTGGCCATTCATAGATGAACGCAAACGAAGTGCGTCATCATGATCCCTATCAAGAACTAGGTTATGGTAGAATTCATAAACGTTTTCTTTGTAAAAAGGCTCTTTTAGAGTAAGAATTGTGTCGAGTTTGTGAAATTTGAGAGATTGCATGAGAATTGAAAAACGTTCAAGGAATAGAGGCATGTCTATGGTAAAGTTAGACAATATACCTCTTTGAGCCATTGTAGATGGATAGAGAGGAGGAAGAGAGCCGGAAGAGGCACCGGGGCCCGATGGTGGAGCGGTGGAGGAGCCGGTGCGCGGAGCGCAAGGAATAGCCGGGCGGCGAGGAGATGGAGGCACAATCTCGTCCTCTCGTTCATCGACGAGTGCGGTTTTTGATTTCTTAGTACGAGCCATATTTGGATGAAAAATTGGGGGTTTTAAGAAATTAGAATTAATCGATAATCGATTAGACGGATAATAATAGGAATTGGGGTATATATTTAGAAAATTGGGATTTTTAGAAGATTTTGATAGAAGGAGGCGAATTTGGAAAGAGAGAGGTTATGAGAATTTTTGAGAGAATGAAAAGATTAGGGTTTGAGAGTAGTTTAAAAAAACTGAGAAAACAGAAAAACTAGCGGTCGTTTTTATGTTTCGATCGGTCGTTTTGGAACGAAAATGTTCCAGAGAGCATACCTAAAAAACGATCGGTTGTTTTTAAGAACAATCGGTCGTCTGTATAAAAACGATCGGTCGTCTGTATAAAAACGATCGGTCGTTTTTATAGACGATCGATCGACTGTAAATAGGTTACAGAACAGGAATTTTTTGCACTTTACGACACTGATTTGGCAAGAAAAATATATAAAAATACTAAAATATATATAAAATTAATAATATATATATATATATGTATATTTCACACATCAAACATGCCTAATTCTCGTCGAATAAAACAAAATTGTTACTCGTTAAGGGGTTTTGTAAAAATATCAGCTAATTGCCTATCGGTATTTATATATTCAAGTAAAATATCCCCTTTTTGAACATGATCCCGTAGAAAATGATGTCGTAAATTAATATGTTTGGTACGAGAGTGTTGGATCGGATTTTTCGAAAGATTTATAGAACTAGTATTATCACATAAAATAGGTACACTATCAAAAGATAATTCAAAGTCGTTTAGTTGTTGACGCATCCAAAGGATTTGTGCGCAACAACTACCCGCGGCGACGTATTCCGCCTCCGCCGTAGAAAGCGCAACCGAATTTTGTTTCTTGCTATGCCAAGAAACTAAGGCGTTTCCTAAAAAATGGCAAGTGCCACTAGTACTTTTTCTATCTAATCGACAACCGGCAAAGTCGGCGTCGGAATAGCCAAGCAATTCAAAAGAAGTATCATGTGGATAAAACAATCCTAAATTGCATGTACCTACAAGATATCTAAATATGTGCTTAATGGCTATAACATGCGATTCCTTAGGGCAAGATTGATACCTAGCACACAAGAAAACACTAAAAATGATATCGGGTCTACTTGCGATTAAATATAAGAGGGATCCAATCATACCTCTATAGAGCTTTTGGTCCACGCTTTTACACGATTCATCATTGTCTAGTTTTGTTGCCGGAATCATTGGAGTTCCTAGCGGCTTTGCATCGCTCATGTTGAATCGTTTGAGCAAGTCCCTTGTATATTTGGCTTGATTGACGAAAATTCCGTCATTTGTTTGTTTGATTTGCAATCCAAGGAAGTAGGTAAGTTCACCCATCGTGCTCATCTCGAATTCACCTTGCATACACTTAGAAAACTCCTCGCACATGCGAGCATTAGTAGCACCAAAAATGATATCATCAACATATATTTGAATTAAAAGCATGTCCTTACCATCTTTTTTAATAAAAAGCGTAGTATCCAAAGTACCACGAGAAAAGCCTTTTTCAATCAAAAATTTACTAAGTCTTTCATACCAAGCCCGGGGTGGTTGTTTTAAACCATAAAGTGCTTTTCGAAGTTTGTAAACATGATCGGGAAACTCGTGATTTTCAAAACCGGGTGGTTGTTTTGCATAAACTTCCTCATTTATAAAACTGTTTAAAAATGCACTTTTAACATCCATTTGAAACAATTTAAAGCGTTTAAAAGAAGCATAAGAAAGCAACATTCTAATGGCTTCTAGTCTTGCTACGGGTGCGTAAGTTTCATCGAAATCGATGCCTTCTTCTTGGTTATACCCTTGAGCTACTAGTCTAGCCTTATTTCTAATGACTACCCCGGATTCATCCATCTTATTACGAAATATCCATTTCGTACCTATGATGGTTTTCTCACGCGGTCTAGGAACTAAAGTCCATACGTTACTACGCTCGAATTGATTTAATTCGTCATGCATAGCTAATACCCAACTCTCATCGAGTTCCGCTTCATGAATGTTCTTAGGCTCTAATTGAGACAAGAATGCAAAATGATTAACTATATTTCTCAAAGATGAACGTGTATGCATTCTTTCTCCCGGGTTACCCAAAATTAATTCTTGCGGATGGTGATTGGCAAACCTCCATACTTGAGGCAAATCCTCATGAATGTGTACACTAGATTCTAAGTCCGTTTGAAGTCTCTCTATAGTGACTTCTTCAACAACGGGTTCAACCTCTATACTAGGCGTAGACTCTAAGCTAGATGTACCATGATTAGAAGAAGATGCATTATGAAAAATATCATCATTAATATTATGAACAATTAATGGCTTATCAATCGTCGGTAAATTCTCATCAAAGGAAATATGTACCGATTCTTCCACCAATAAAGTTCTTTTATTAAAAATTCTATAAGCTTTACTCGATATATCATATCCGATGAAAATTCCTTCATCGGACTTAGCATCGAATTTTCCTAGATTATCCTTACCATTATTATGAACATAGCATTTACAACCAAATGCACGTAAATGAGAAATATTGGGCTTTCGCTCATTCCATAATTCGTAAGGTGTCTTTTTTAATATGGGCCTAATTAAAGCTCTATTTAAAATATAACAAGCGGAATTTACGGCTTCGGCCCAAAAATACTTTGACAAATTATTTTCACAAAGCATGGTTCGTGTCATTTCCTCCAGGGTTCTATTCTTCCTCTCTACTATCCCATTTTGTTGGGGAGTACGAGGGGCCAAAAAATTATGATCAATACCATTTTCATAACAATAAGTTTGAAATGGAGTATTTTCAAATTCCTTACCATGATCGGTTCGGATACTTTTGATCATATAACCCTTTCGTGTTTGGAGATTTTTGCAAATAATAGAGAATTCTCTAAATGCTTCATGCTTGTGAGTTAAAAACAAAACCCAAGTGAAACGACTAAAATCGTCAACCATGACGAACGCATATGCACGCCCTCCAAGACTAAGTGTCCGGAAGGGGCCAACTAAGTCCATATGAATGAGCTCCAAACAACGAGTAGTAGAAATAATATTTTTAGACTTAAAAGAAATCTTCGTTTGTTTGCCTAATTGGCAAGCGTGACAAAGTTTGTCCTTTATATAAGGAGCTTTTGGTAAACCAATTACCAATTCTTTTCTAGAAAGTTTAGCAAGTAAATCAAGACTTGCATGACCAAGTCGTCTATGCCACAACCAACCATTCTCGTTGATAGTAACAAGACACTTAACTTCATTATCCACCGAACTATTCAAATCAATCATATAGACATTATTTTGTCTTTGACCCATGAGAATAGTTTTATTATCCGAAATACAATGAATGATGCAATGCGATATTTCAAAGATCAATTTGTGACCCAAATCGCAAAGTTGACTTATACTAAGCAAGTTATGTTTAAGACCATCAACAAGCAACACATTATCAATAACAACATTAGATGGTTTAGAAATGCTACCAATACCAATGATTTTACCCTTGTTATTATCCCCGAAAGTCACAAAACCTCTGTCTTTAGGTGCAAGAGTAGTGAATTTTGTTTTGTCTCCCGTCATATGTCTTGAGCATCCACTATCCAAGAACCATTTGTCCTCGTTAATTTTTGACCTCAAGCATACCTACAAGACAAAATGATCACTGGTACCCTAATCCACTTTTGGGTCCTTGAGGGTTAGTGTCTCGACCCTTAGGAATCCAAACCAAGTCATTTCTATTTATTTTATATCTATAAGGGCAATAAACATAATCTTCATAGTGATCACTACAGTTGCAAGTAATACATTTAACATGCATGGTTGGTTTAACAAAATGATTATAAACTAAGTTATTTTTATACGAGTTGTTCTTACGAGAGTAACTTGGTTGTCTATTTTCATTTTTCGCCATTTGTTTGGTGAATAGATTTTTATGCTTTGCCGTTAAGAGTGGGTTGTACCCTACACCAGTTTTATCATATGCGCCTTGTTGAGAAGCTAATATAGTACTTAGCATTTTACTTCCCTTAGTGAACTTCGCGAGAGTAAGTTCGGCGCTATCCGCCTTGAGTTTACATGAACTAAGGTCATTAACTAACTTATCATTTTCAATGGTAAGTTCGGTATTTTTAGAGGTGAGTGAGTCATTTTTTAAAGCTAAGTTTTCAAGTTCATCTTGTAAAGTAATTAGCATTTTTCTAAAATATTTGTTTTTACCTCTAGCTTTTTCTAAAGATGCTAACACATCATTTATATCAAAATCATCATCACTAGAAATAGAAGAGTTAGAGGAGTGATAGCTTACATCCTCGGTATCGTCGTCTCTAGCCATGAGACATAGGTTTGCGACTTCTTCATTGTCGCTATCGGAGCTATCATCACCGCTCCCCCATGCGGCCAAGAATGCCTTCTTGTATTCCTTTTTCTTTTCGAACTTGTCCTTTTTCTTCAAGGGACATTCGTTTTGCATATGGCCGGGTTTGTGACATTTATAGCAAATGATTTCATCCTTCTTGTTTGATTTGTCGGAAGGCTCTCCCTTATACTCCTTTTTCCGAAATCGTTGTCCGCCCTTCTTTTTCCAACCTAGGAACTTGTTGTAGCGTTTGGCGAAGAGTGCCATTTCATCATCCTCAGTAGAGGAATCGTTGTCACTATCGTTGTTCGTTGTGCTTTTGAAGGCGATGTCTTTCTTCTTTTTCGATTCATCCTCATGTTTTCGAGTTGTCATGTCGAGTTCATGAGTGCTTAAGGATCCTATGAGGTTGTCGAGAGAGAGAGAGTGTTCATGTCCTTGGCTTCTTGTATAGCCGTCACTTTTGATTCCCATTTTCTCGGGAGACGTCTTAGGATCTTTGTCACCATCTCCTTGCTAGAATACACTTTTTCCAATCTTTTAAGATCGTTAGTAATTTTGGTAAAACGAGTGTACATAGAAGCAATAGACTCGTCATCATCAACTTTAAACAATTCATAATCATGAATAAGCATGCTAATTTTAGAGTCCTTAACTTGACTAGTTCATTCGTGCATAATAGCTAGCTTATCCCACATTTGCTTAGCGGTGTCACAACCGGAAATCTTATCATATTCACTAGGCGAGAGCGCACAAGTTATAGAGGTCATAGCTCTACAATTTAGAGAAAAAGCAAGGCGTTCATCGGTGTCTAGTTCCTCTACAAGTTTATCTAAGCCATTTCTCCTAGGCGTTTTATAGCCTTTACTAATGCTAATCCATTGGTCTATTTCGAAACCACAAAGGAAATTTTTCATGAGATCTCTCCAATAGGGATATGTTGAACCATGGGGTTCAATAATTGATTTTGATTATAACTTTGATTATGTTTTTAATGATTTTACGATTTCTCTATTTCGATGATATAATGCTTGTTTTTTCCAAAAATAGAATTTGTAAATTGCAGAACGCCAGAAAGAAAGATAGAGCTCGAAAAAACGAAGCCACAGGTTCAAGCGGAACCAGAATCGGAGCTAAAACGAAGAAGTTATGGGTTTTCGAAGAAGACCGGAAAAACTGCCAGAAGAACAGTCGACCGATCGACTGAACAAAAACGACCGATCGTTTTTGTACAAATTTCTTCCAGTGAGTCCAGTGTAAAAACGACCGATCGTTTTCTGTAAAACGACCGATCGACTGTAGAAAACGACCGATCGTTTTCTGCAGTTTTCGAAAACAGCTTTTCAGCTTATTCTGGAAAAGAGCTGTTATGACCCTCAAGGGTCATAACCCAGAAAAATAGACTTTGCTGTTATATAAACTACCTCAAATCTCTCTCAAAACCAACCAATCATTACACTAATTATCATCCTTCAATCCCTATATACAAAACCCAAAATATCACCATTTTGGTGTATATACTCAAAAGAGGAAAAATTGAAGAAAAAGAGAGTAAAGCGCAACCATCATCATTCTCACCAATTAGCTTATTTAGAAGCAATTAGAATAGTGAGTGTAGTTACATTATTGTAACAAAAATTGTAACGAGTATTTTATAAACTCATTTGTGAGCGAGTGATCGGGTAGAGACTTTGTAAGCAAGTGAAGCTTAAAAGATCTAGGTCTTTTCATTCGGGTACTCATAGATTGAGGGGGAGTCGTTGACTCATTAGACGTGTACGCTTGCACTTGTATCAAGAGTTAGGAACCTCGGGTAGAGGGTGAGCCAATCGATTGATTGAGCTCGATAGGAATTGTAAAATTCGGAAAGATTATTTTTAGTGAAATACTCGGTAGTACCGAGGAGAGGACGTAGGCCGTTTGCCGAACCTCTATAAATCACGGTGTCATTTTCTTTTCCTTACTTTTACTTTCCGCAACTTATACTTTTGCTTATTATCTTGCTTGCGTTTAGTATTTATTTCATTCCATTAACTTTATTAATACGCTTAAGCTTAAAATTGCATTAGTTGGGTTGTTAGTTGCCATTAGATTTTTAATTAGGCGAAAAGCGCCAAAACCTTATTCACCCCCTTCTATTCTTTTATGAATGAACTAACCTATGAAAACGATTTTGATTATGCCGTATTGTTTTTGGCTGTTGCTCTAGTCTTCAGTCCTAAAATGATTTATATTGCTCTTATTTTCAAATATTGATGCCTAATTTTTCGGTTATTATTAGGTGGAAGACTCTGGCGTAGTACAGAAGCTGAGGAGAGAGTGTCCATCTGCAGAGTGTGGTACTGGGTCTTTCATGGCTAACCATTTCGATAGGTACTATTGTGGCAAGTGTGGTTTGACCTATGTTTACGAGAACGTCGAGATGGCTGGTGGTGATTAGTGTGCTTTCTATTTCAGTTGTTATTAAGACTTTGAAATTTGATCTTTTAGTTGAGGAATGGTTTGAATTCTATTTATATTTGGATCGTGATGTCTGAATTTTCCGTTTAGGAGTTTTGCTTAAATAAACCTAGTTCTGTCTCTTATTGGGTTGTGTTAATGCTTTATTTATACGATTTCTGTCTTTGTTGATGCAAATAGCATGAAAAGTTCTTTTTGGTATGGTTAAAGTTGTATTTCTGTATTTAATATGATTGGTTATGGTTCTTAAACTTGTTCATAACAGGTGGTTTCAATTGAGATATGTCACTGCTGTTACTGAATTTGGTATAATATAATATTACTTATACCATGGAATTATCGTCTTGAAGTAATATTTTTCTAATAAAGGCTATAGCTGTGTCCACTATCCATTATTTTTCCGTCATGTATCTCTGCATCTGAATCTTTTGATTCTTGTTGATGGTACAGGTACTTCTAATTTAGAAGTGCAGCGAGTAAAAAGACACATTTTCTACTGTTTTAGCATGGCCACTTCTAATTAATAATAGTTATAATAACATTTATATCATATATGCACCGTCAGACTCCGTTTCATAGTAAAAGTTTTACATGTGAAAAGTATTTTTATAGAAAATTTTTATACTTAAAACTTTTATTTGACTTTCATTTACGGGTGTTTATTGCATAAAATATTTTCCAATTGAAATTTTATACAAACCCAAGTTTTTTTATAATTTTTTTTTAACAAATAATTGGTAAAAATGTCAACATAGCAAACTTTATCTAAACACTTATTTTCTTTCATATACTTACTTTTAATAAGTTATAAATTTTCAACCTATAAACTCATAAAATTAGAAATATAGAATATATTATTGACTTTTTTAGCCTTTTCAAAATTACTTAGGTTTTTTAGATTTTTCGTATTTTTTTTTCCATTTTTTTTTCCATTTTTTGTTATTTTTTTGTTATTTTTTTATTGGTTAATTAGATAAAATTATTGGTTAATTAGATAAAATTTGACTAATTATTAAATAAGTTTAAAATAGTAGACCTATAATTAGTAATAGTTATAATAATAGTATTATAAAGAATATACAGAGTGGCTCCGTAAACCGTTTATAACTTTATTTGTCGGGTAATCGTTTTTTCTAATTTTACTGGATATGTAAAAAAAAAAATCAATTTCTGTTTTTACGATAAATTAATTATTCAAAAAATCCATTTTATCCGTAAAAACAGAGCCCTGCAAGTGACAGTGACATATCCTATTAATCAAGCCTGCAATTATGGATGGCATTATTAATACGCGTGGTGCTATTCGGTGGTAGTTCAATTTGAAAGAGAAATAGTCCTAATTCTTAAACATAAAGATTTCTAGATCTTATTGATAACTAAACTTGAGGTATGAGTTATAACTAGTATTGATATAGTAAAATAAAAAGATGGATACTAATCAAAAAGTTTGACCAATTTCGCGTTCATCACATCAAATTAGAAATATGATGATTATCAAAATATTATTAGAAAATGTGTCTCAGTGTATGTCCACATTGTCGTTAATATGATGTTTGGAGAAATAGAAGAAATTAAATTGATTCATCCAAACTTTGTCACTAATAGAATATATTATGGGCATGTTTGTTTGCACAACATTATAGGTTAAATAGCCTTATATTACTAGTAAGTCGTTACAAATAGTCCGAATTAGAGGTATAAGATATACAAGAAAAGTTATACTTTTCTTAATCCTAGTATCATGTTTGCCAAAATGATTACAAAACTGGAGTAAAAAACATTTAAATCAAGCAATTGCACACCTGTAGCATTTACAATACTTCAAACAATAACAGCATAATTTTCCTAACTACTCAATATAATCAACAAAAATTACCAGAATAATTTAATGACAAAATAATTTTATCAAACAAATAAATTAAAGAAAATTTTATAATTTTTAAAAATATTTTCTTGGCGGGTATTATTTTATTCTTGATTACATTTTTGCGGTAGATCCTCTCTTTTTTCATATTAATAAATCAAACATATAGACCTTGTTTGGTTGGGGTATTTATAGTACCGGGACTATGAATTCAATGAGATTAGACATGTATTATAAATAACCCTTTCACTCCAAATCCTAAGGAGGTGTTTGGTATGGTGGGGCTATTGTAGATATCATTTGTTGTCCAATAACATGTTTGGTTCCAAGTTTATACAATTTATGGGACTAATTATACACCAATTACCATTGCACCCTTTCATATATATTTTTCATTAAAAATGCTAAGTAATAAAAAAACATGTGTGAAAATATAACAACATACAATGACCGAAACTGATCATACGTAATTAGAAATTAAATAAATTTGTTACACATAACCACCGCAGATAAAAATAAAATTGGCATAGCAATGCCGTCTGATGGTAAAATTCAAAGTGAGACCATGTCAAATCCAAAAATAACATATCAAAAGAAACATTAAATAAAAAGGCAACAATGAAACCACATTATTCAAAAGGAAACGGATCCTGCGAGTAGCATGTATGCCCATTCGACGCGTTTTTCAGGAGACCGTATGTTCGAAAAATAGTCGACTCTCGATTCATTATCGCATATCATACTTCCAGTTTTAAGTCTACTTGTAGTGTCAAGTAGCATCTCCGCTAACTGATCATAATTTTTTTTCCTTACCTTAGATAGATCATGTTCATAACCCATACGTTGCGCTATCATATTCATGGAACCAACCGATTGTTCACAAAAGTTACTAAATTGCCGTTGAACTGATGGTAGGCCAGTGGAAACGCCTTACTCACGATTTCTTTTGTTTCGACTCCTTTTTCTCCCACTACTACTTCCCGTATTCATAGGAGTTGGTACAATAGCCGAAAATTCAGTGGGTGAAAGCCTAAAAGAGTCGACATTTATTTGCATTTGCTCTTCATTCATTGCATTTAAGGCCGAGTCATCATTTATTTGCGTTTGCTCTTCATTCATTGCATTTAAGGCCTCCTCGGGTCCCTCGGCTAGTTCTCTGGTTGCTCGGTCTTTGCCAAACAAGATGCACCAATTGTCATATTACGGAAGGGCTTAGTACTCCAAGTTTTTACACTCTTATCATTCTGCAAAAATATCAGAAATGTCTCTAACATCTTAAGTTTTAACCCAATTAAATTCTCGGCGTTACTTAATCATGAATTTGATTGGTTTACAACTAAATACAAAAACATGCAAATAAAATGAAGTTGGGTGATCAAAAGCCAACAGATAAATTCAAAACAAAAGGTGGAAAGTTACTGATGCATTATATATTTTGTGGAAGTTGAATTGTAGAATGTAGACCAACCATTCAAATAACTTCTACATGAATCATTAGTTTATCTAAATTCTGCTTCTCAAACAAAAACTCTTAACTTAGAATTTGTTCCATGATAAGCATCCTATCCAATAAAAAGCAACCGAGAACTTTTAAAATTTAGAACTTTTTATTGTTATGTGACCCAATTTGTACTAGCACTAAATTTTACTCAATAAAAATCATATCTTCACATATTCTTTCCATACTTGATCACTTTCAACGTTTATAGTTTTTTTCGTATCGTTCCATCCAAATCCACTTGTTTGCAACATACCCAAAATTATGCCATAATATTGTCGTTTCCACAATTTCACTTTTAAATCAATATGAGGATTGGCGCACAAATCAGTTTCTGGAAAATCAAATTTTAAGTTTTGTCTCCAATTATGAATAAAACCCCCATTTATATCCATTCTCATTACGCCACTACGGACTAGTAAGTTCCATTATCATTTACATTAGCACATCCTCCTCCTTTTGTTGCGAAGCTCGACGTGAAATAGCTGAGTTGTTTTTACCCCTACCTCGTCTGTCTCCGTGTCGGTTGGTTTCAATGTTTTCCGTTCCTACATATCCAAAGGCCCCGCATCAAATGGGAACAAACTATATTCAAGCACGACACATATATATATAACAGTTCTGAAAAACAACAAATGCAAAAACAAAGCAAATTTAACAACAGCAAATGGAAAACATAGCGATGAAATAACAGTTTTGGAGTAAAACTACAAGGAACCATGCATATTTAAGCATAACACATATACCATGCAAAAATACAAAAACATAAAATTCAGAATGTTTTCTAATTTACATGGATCAATATATTCAAAATATTTAAGCATGACTGATAGAACATAAAAATTAGACCCGAATATTCTATTCGGGTAGCAATCGACCCACACTTCAAAAACGGGTATCCAATGCTTTATGGGTCATCACATGCCTTTTCTAGATATTAGAGGAAGATGTTAATAAAAGCCCAAGCCCACTTAACTAGGGACCCATACTTGGAAAAACCCCTGAGATGAAGACATTTGTCAACATCCTACAAGGCATAGTTGCCTATAAATAGCCAACTACCCCTCCTAGAAAACCCCCGAAAAAATCTATTCAAAAATATAGAGAGAAGTTGAGAAAAGAGAAAAACTAGTCAAAGCTTATCCAGTGAAGAAACAAACCGAACAGAGAAAGAACCGAGCATCGAAGAAGAAGGAGAACGACCAAGATAAGAGTTTAAATAGTTAAATCGAGCGCAATTGTAGTAAATTAATAATAATCCGAGCAAGTGTAACAATCCGAACAAGTGTAATGACCTGATCAATAATAAAGACCAAGAGGTGTTCATTACTTGCAGCTGATTTATCATTATTTTATTGTTGAAAAGCCTAACGCGACCGACCAAAGTTATGGTTTTATCAAATGGCGCCGTCTCCGGGAATCATCTAGTCCCCAACTAGTTTAGAATTCGAATACCAATACTCTACCAGACGAGCGACAATGGTGACCAATGTAGAAGAAACCCATCCCGAGATAGTAGAAACCAATAACCAAAACGTGCAATTCAGCCAACAAAACCTCGACGATCTACTCGAAATCCGTGATAGAAATGACGCTATCCAGCCCGGAAATCAACCAACAACCTTCTACATCAACCAAGAACCACCCCAGCAAATTGAAGGGATTGTTGACGAACCCTCCTCGTCCTCGGATGACGAACAAATCATGCCCGTATTAAGGCGAGCACGAAGACGCCAACCCGGATCCCAAGCAGGGCCGAGCTCAAGAGTCCCGTTGCCAACAGCCTCGGTCAACTCCGACGCTCGTTTACAAACGAACGAAGATCGCCGATATGGTATGCCCGGGGGTCATGTACTTGAACAGTTGTACCGACCACCGACTCTTCCGCCGAGGATAATTACACCATCCACGGTGGAAGTACAACACGTTGTCCCATCAGCCGATGAAAGGAACTATGCCCAGCTGCAAGCTCAACTGGCGGCATGCATGACGGCCATGACAGCTGCCGGCATCGCATTGCCAATTACCCAGCTCGCCAATACAGACAAAGATCTACGCCGTGAAGCGGAAGATTCAGCTTACAGGGCCGCCCTGGAAGCAGCAGGGCGACGAACCAACACAAGACTGCCCCATCAAGGGGGCAGTGTTCCCGAGATGATCCCTCCGATAGTCGTCCACCCAAACACTCATAGGGAACGCGTCATCGATACCCACACGAAGGACGGTAGATATTCCGAACACATGATCGGGGAAAGTTATGGACCACCACCACATCAACGGGGATACCCCCCTACCAAGCCTCGGATGACGCGTTCCAACAAGCATGGAACGTATGCCAAGAAACCCCCTGCGCCGAACAGATCACGAGGTATCGCAATCCGGCGGGGTTCGTCATCCCTGAGTTCAGGCTTTATGATGGAAGGAGTTGTCCTATCGACCATCTAAGGCACTACAAGACGAAGATGGAATTGTGGAGTGATGACCAGGCACTCATGTGCAAATTTTTCAAAAACAGCTTGGGCCAAGAGGCTTCGTCGTGGTATCACAACTTACCACGGGGCTCCATAAGAGACTGGGCAGAGCTGCTAAGAGCGTACTCCACACGATACGCCGCCCATAGGAAAAAGAAGGTTAGCATCGAAACCCTTCTGAAAATGACGATGATGCCGAATGAGAGGCTCAACGACTATTGCATACGCTTCCTCGACGTAGCAAACCAGATTCCACAATACGCCAATAATATAGCCATCCAGAACTTTATCAATTCCATCCCTAATGGCTATTGGGCGAGAAGGAAGTTCATAGGCAAAGACTTTCTGACCGCGGATTCTCTACTGGCCTACTGCACCCACCTCACCGATAAAAATGATGAGATTCGTTTCCTCAACCGAACCCTACCAAGAAGAGAAACGGTTCGGGAAGTACAGGTGGGTCGTAAAAGAGCCAGGAACAACCATGAAGAAGCATTCAAACCGACCAGGAAGGACAAAGGTACCGAGGTCTACAGGAGAGACGAGCGACAACGAGAACCTGAGCCTAAACCGCTCCAGATCGCATACCCAACCCCGATCAACGAACATAAACCGCTCCAGCTCACTTATCCAATACCCCCCAAACCGATCCAACAAGATCGGTTCCAAGAGAGGGAACGCCGAAATAACTACGGACCGGTCGAACTACGATACACTTTCAACATGTCCGCTGACGATATCCTAAAAGATATATGCAGGGAAAGTTGGTACTCCCGACCACAACCGATCAATTCTCCCCCCAATATGAGAGACTCCAAGCTTTTCTGCACATATCACGAGGATCACGGCCACCTCACCGAGCATTGCCGTCACCTGCGATGGAAAATGAACCTGTGGGGTGATGCGGGATACCTAGCTAAGTTCATCAAAGGCGCGGGGAACAAAGGCAAACAACTGGCCATCGAGGGAGCCGACAACCGGTAGGGGAAAACGATCAACGTCGTTCATATGTCACGACCCAAGGGAACAGGTGGAGATCGATCTCGACAGCGGCAATTGGCGCACTTTGACCGGGTAGCCAAGGCGTCACAAGCGTCGACCTCTAAAAGGCAATGCACGTCCCGACGATATCCACCCATTTCCTTCTCGGGTCTTGACGAGGAAGGGGTGATTTATCCCCACGGGGACGCCATTAATCTCTGTGTTCAAATTGGCCTCGACACGGTCAGCAGGGTGCTTATCGATCAAGGAGCCTCTTGTGACATCATGTACAGAGAGCTTTTCGACAAAATGGAACTCAAGACACAAGATCTCCAACCTACCGATGTCACATTGATCGGGTTCATCTCCGAGACGACTAAACCTTTGGGTAAGATCGTCCTCAACGTCACAACTGGATCCGTTTCGGTTCCCGTGGAGTTCTTAGTAGTCAACGACAGCTCCGGCCACAACGCAATCTTGGGCCGACCTTGGCTGCATGCCATGCGGGCCATACCCTTGACCTACCACCAAAAACTCAAATACCCAAATGACAGGGGGGAGATCGAGACAGCCAGAGGATGTCAAGAAGATTCAAGACGCTGTGAAGACATTACCGCAGCCCTACAAAAACAGCTGATCGTTGTCGAACAACCCACCAGCACAAAGAAGCTGATCAACCAAATATCCAAAACCGAGAGGGTTGTTGAAGAACAAGTAGGAGAAACACTTAGGAAGGTGTATATCCCGGATATGGACGAGGGGCATTACTTCCTCCTCGGGAATAACCTTCCAAAACGGGAATCCGAAGAGTTGGAAGCATTCCTATTCAGCAACGTTGATAAGTTCGCCTGGAGTCCCAAAGACATGCCCGACCTAGACCCCGAAACGGCATGCCACCACCTAAGTGTTAATGCCGAGTACAAGCCGGTAGCACCAAGGAGCAGAAAAGTGTCTGTACAGCACAGAGCAGCTATAATCGCTGAAGTACAAAAGTTATTAGAGACTGGAGCCATAAGGGAGGTTTTCTATCCGAAATGGTTATCCAATCCAGTCGTCGTCCCAAAAAAGAACGGGAAGGAGAGAGTCTGTATAGACTTCACCAATCTCAACAAAGCCTGTCCGAGAGACCACTTTCCCCTTCCGAGGATAGATCAACTGGTGGACGCGACTGCGGGAGCAGAAAGAATGACCTTCCTCGGCGCATATTCAGGATACCACCAAATTCCCCTAGCCCACGAAGATCAAGAAAAGACGTCGTTTATATCGCCTTTGGGAAATTATTGCTACACGGTAATGCCGTTCGGCCTGTGCAATGCGGGAGCAACATACCAAAGGATGATAACGAGGGTATGTAGAGATCATATAGGGAAGACGATGGAGGTGTACATAGACGACATGGTCGTCAAAAGCGAAAAGGCTACGTCCCACCTCCAAGATATAAGAGATGTCTTCAGTACGCTGGGCGAGCACAAATTGAAACTCAATGCGAGCAAGTGTGCCTTCGGAATCAGCAAAGGAAAATTTCTGGGGCACATGGTTAGCCGACGAGGAATAGAGGCAAATCCCGACCAGATCACAGCACTACAGAACCTGGCAGCGCCCAAGAATAAGAAACAGGTACAAGAGCTCACGGGAATGATGGCCGCCTTGAGCAGGTTCATCAGTCAATCCGCAGATAAGGGATGACCGTTTTTCGAATCACTCAAGAAAGATAGAAAATTCGTATGGGACCCGGAATGTGAGGCTTCATTCAACAATCTCAAAGAGTACTTGAGGACGCTGCCACTGCTGGTAAGGCCGAACAAAGGAGATATTCTGGCATGCTACCTAGCAGTTTCCACTACAGCTGTGAGTGCAGTCATCTTCAGAGAAGAGGGTCGCGAACAATTTCCGATCTACTTCGTCAGCAAAACTCTGGTCGAAGCCGAAACACGTTACCTACCCTTGGAAAAGCTGTGTCTGGCATTGGTCGTCGCAACCAGGAAGTTGCCACACTATTTTATAGCTCATCAGGTCCGGGTATACACGAAGTTTCATATCAAAGAGTCACTTCGACGGACAGACATAAGCGGTTGAGTTGCCGCCTGGGGGGTCGAACTATCCCAATTTCATATCGAGTTCGTACCCCGACATGCCATAAAAGGACAAGTCTTGGCCGATTTCGTCGCGGAGTTCACCGAAGGCTACGACGAGCCATTGGCACTCTCTCCGCAATCACATTGGCAGATACATGTCGACGGATCAGCCACCAAGGACGGATCCGGAGTAGGGATCGTCCTAAAGTCTAGAGAGGGAGAAATCATCGAAAAAAGCATAAAATTGGGCTTCCGAGCTACCAACAATGAGGCAGAATACGAAGCCATGATAAATGGCATGCTCGTCGCCCGGTCCCTCGGATGCTCCCACTTAGTTGCGAGTTCAGACTCCATGCTCATTGTCAATCAAGCCCTCGGCGAGTACCAAGCCAAAGATGACAGGATGATCCTCTATCAAGAGAAAGTCCAAAGTTTGATGGCCACCTTCGAACAGTGCGAGTTAGTCAGGATCAATCGCACCGAAAATGCACATGCCGATGCCTTGGCCACCTTAGCCTCGACCTTAACATTGACCGATAACCGGTCGATCACAGTAGAACTATTGATGACCCCGAGCATAACTAAAAGGATAGACCGAGTGACGTCAGTACAGTACAAACTAGGTTGGATGGACGACATGACTCATTATCTGCGAAGTGGAACGCTCCCGGCCGACAAGATAAAAGCGCTGAAAATTACGAGAAAAGCTCCTCGGTTCTGGCTATCCGAGGACGACAAACTGTACAAATCCAGTTACCGGGGACCCCACCTACTGTGCGTGCCTCCCGAGCTACAATTGCCGGTCCTGGAGGAAATCCATGAAGGATCCTGCAGAGCACACATCAAAGGGCGATCCCTTGCGAACAAGGCAGTTACCCAAGGGTATTGGTGGCCCTATATCAAGCGAGATGCTGCTGTGTATGTCCAACGTTGTGATAAGTGCCAACGATTTGCCAAAATACCACGACTCCCCTCGTCTCTAATGGCCCCCGTATCGGCTCCATGGCCGTTTGCACAATGGGCAATAGATCTGATCGGAAAACTCCCAAAGGCTCCGGGGAGCGTGGAATATCTGATCGTCGCGACGGATTATTTCACCAAATGGGTTGAAGCTAAGCCCCTCCGAGAAATCAAAGCGAGCAACGTCAAACAATTCATCTGGGAATACATCATAACCAGGTTCGGAATACCGTACGCTATTGTCGCCGACAACGGAACCCAGTTCAAAGATGCACAATTACAACTGTGGTACGAGGAACTAGGAATCCGAAAGTTCTATTCGACGCCGACATACCCACGGGGTAACGGCCAGGTAGAGGTATCGAACCGAACAATACTGGACGGCATCAAGACGACCCTTGAGCAGGGAAAGGGGAGATGGCCCGAGCGGCTACTCAACGTCTTGTGGTCGTGCCGAACTACGCCGAAGACGGGCACCAAGGAAACCCCATTTAGCTTAGCATACGGTGTTGAGGCCATCATACCAACAGAAATTGGGCTACCCACGCTCCGAACAACTTTAGTCGAGCAGGGAAACAATGAACAAAGAATGAGAGAAGAACTTGACATGATAGACGAGAAACGAGAGATAGCAGCTCTTACACTCGCGAAGTATCAACAAGGCGTCAAACAAGCATATGACAAGAGGGTAAAAGGGACTAAGGAGTTCATGGTCGGAGAATTGGTGCTACGACGAGTAACGGTATATACCCGAAATGAAATACATGGTAAATTGAGCCCCACCTGGGAGGGACCATACGAGATCGTCAAAAGAACAAGCCCAGTTACCTACAAACTCAAAAGCATTATGTTCGAAAATAGTAGAGGGGAGAAAAATTCTTGGAACGTGGCTAACCTAAAGAAGTACTACATATAAGCCAGACCGTCAGTACAAATACAGGTGCCGCCTTATCTCTCTAACCTAATGTCCTTGACTTTTGAATAAATAAAGAATCATATCATGCTGTCTAACCAATGCAGATGAAATTCCCAACATGGCCGAAGTGCCTAGGAATACTATGAAATTCGCAACATGGCCGAAGTGCCTAGGAATACTATGAAATTCCCAACATGGCCGAAACGCCTAGGAATACTATGAAATTCCCAACATGGCCGAAGTGCCTAGGAATACTATGAAATTCCCAACATGGCCGAGTGCCTAGGAATACTATGAAATTCTCAACATGGCCGAAACGCCTAGGAATACTATGAAATTCCCAACATGGCCGAAGTGCCTAGGAATACTATGAAATTCCCAACATGGCCGAAGTGCCTAGGAATACTATGAAATTCCCAACATGGCCGAAGTGCCTAGGAATACTATGAAATTCCCAACATGGCCGAAGTGCCTAGGAATACTATGAAATTCCCAACATGGCCGAAACGCCTAGGAATACTATGAAATTCCCAACATGGCCGAAACGCCTAGGAATACTATGAAATTCCCAACATGGCCGAAGTGCCTAGGAATACTATGAAATTCCCAACATGGCCGAAGTGCCTAGGAATACTATGAAATTCCCAACATGGCCGAAGTGCCTAGGAATACTATGAAATTCCCAACATGGCCAAAGTGCCTAGGAATAGTATGAAATTCCCAACATGGCATGTCTAAAAGAATGCCTAGGAATACTTATGTATATGCAGGTACACGTTGACCCAATGAGCAAGGATGAAAAGCAATACCGCAATGGGGAGAACAATTCAGGCCCACATTCTGGGGATGATAAACTACCAAATGGCGAAAACAATGAAAAGAAATCAATCACAACAATGAAATAGCAGCAACGGGAATGTCCAATACACGTATAATGAAATGACGCAGATAATAAAGGCCCACATTATGGAGGCAACACCATGCCAAACGAAGAAATCAGCAAAGGAAAATCAATCCACTCAATGAAATATCTGTACGACAATGAGAAGATCCGAACACAAGAGTAAAGAAATAAAACAAATAGTCCTCACCCGCATTACGGAGGCAACAGGGTACAACCAACAAATAAAGAAATTTATTTAAGAGCTACTACATGAGGAGCACGACGGTAACTGACCGAGTGACACCTCTTCGTCATCCGTCGACGTATCCCCATCAGTTTCCTCGCCATCAAAAAGCTCCTCAGAAATGAGGGCATCAAAGTTGGTCGTATGAGCACCAACGCATGTCAGCGTCTTAAGCCGTGCAGAAAACTCGGCTCCTTTAGCGACCTCGTGAGCATCCGAGGTCGCTTTCCGGCGAGCATCGTCGAAAGGAAGCTTGCGAGTTTCGATCATAGCTGCAGAGGCATCGTATCTGGATCGGGACAAACGGAAATACTTCACCAGCATGTTCGCTTGGGTTACCAACGACTTTAGTTTACTGAAGTATTTTTCCTTTACCCGCCAATATCGATCTAAACGACGCTCCTGAACCTTAACAACATGCTCGGAACGCCGAGCGTACTCACGAAAAGAAGACGCCTGAGTTTTCAACTTGGCCCTAAGTCGGCCACACAGATTGAGCAACTCGACATTCTTACCCAATAAAAAGATATAAGGAACCTTGGCATGATCATCACTAGCCACACCAGATGGGACCTCGTCTCGGGCAGCACAAGTAGGTCCTGTCCCCGGACTAACTAGGCTTGGAGAGCCAGCCTGGTGCGACGTAGTATCATGTGCCTAAAAAAAAAAATGGGAAGAAAGGAAGAGATGAATACTCAAAAAAAAAAAAAAAAAAAAAAAGCAGCTACAAATAATACGACAAAACAAACAACTCAATTATTAATCCGATAGCCCCTCAACGGACGCTGAGGTCTCTATTACATCAGCGAAATGAATATCTCGCAATGAAACAATTTGAGTCCCCAAGCGCTCACGAACGACCGCATCGATTCGATTCAAGGCAGCCGTGGTCTCAGTTACCCCGGCCGTCGCATCAACCATGCGTTCTGCCCGGACAACACCACTCATCCCTTTCACATGCTCAAGCACCTCTAGAGCGCGAGCTCAGGCCCAATACGCTTTGACAAAGGTTAGCAGTAGGTCCGCATCCTCGAAAATGGCACCTAGGGCCAAGTTCAAGCTCGTCACACGGCCTCGGGCTTCATCACGAGAGCGCCGAAGTGCACCAAGAAGTTCCTTCGCCTTACCCTTGTTCGCCTTATAATATGCGGTCTTTTTGCTGAATTTCTCTCCCAAGTCACGTAACCGAATCGACATGTTTGAAATATGAACATTCAGATCATCGATTTTATGACGGGCAAAATTCAGTTCTGCAGTTAGGAAAGCCTTAGATCTCTCAAGGCCATCTATAACGTTACCTCCGCTACGACTAGGCGAGGTCCAGACCACCATGGCCAGAGGGTTATAGGGTACTTGACAATGTTTTGTTTTCACATTCTTCAAAATATGATGACCCTAGAAAAGGGGAAATTAATTCGAAAAAGCCAAACAAAAAACAAACACATCACCTATACTACCACTTCTCCAAAAGAATATGTTTCTAGATACAAAAGAGACCCACAATTCGGGTACCCAAAGACTTTACAATAAGATATAGAGAAAATACTACAAGAAAATGGTCAAGGCTCCACCTGAGGGGATGCGGGTGGGGGAGTGACGGTGGGAGCAGACCGAGGAGTCGTTGGAGCCGACCCGGAATGGGGATTCCGGCCAACTCAAATACGAGCTACGGCGATCAAAACTCAAAGTATAGATCCCGAACACATCCTTTAGTTCGATCGGGATTCCGGCCAACTCCGATAGCCTTTGAATACCGTTTAGGGTACGGTAACCATTCAGGGCCAGTTGGGCCGGAGCAATCTGAACGGCCTCAAAGAACGAAGCCACCCACTTGCTGAAAGGAAGTCTTAAACCCACAGTAAAGAATGCCGAGGAAAGTACAGGTACCTCGCCGGCGGGAACAAACCCCAACACCTCGTCGTCCGATATCGGAAGCCGAACATGTATGTTATCGGGTATTCCGGCAAGCTTCTTAAAATCCTTTTCCACAAATTGGCCCACTTGGGCCAGGCATTGGGTCAAAATTTCCTGTCCAAACATCAACAAAAATCCATCAATATACTAATACACAACCCACAATAACATCAACATAAAGAAACCCCCCCCTGCTAACAATTAACCAGCAACCCTACGTTTTACTCCTTTTCCAATCAGTATAAATCCAATACATAACTCAATATCGCCAGACATATATAGACAACCACGGCATGTTACCAACGCCATATCTACGACCACAACAACGAATCAAATACCAGTCCTCAAACAAAAAGAACATAATGATAACAAAGCACTTACAGTTGTCATTCTGAGCGGATACGTTCGAACAGCAGCAAATATATCGACAATACAACGAAACCCTAGATGGAGCGGCAGCACGTTTTTCCTTTTTGGCGGGAAGAGTATACTTTAGAGAGAGACAGATATTTTCTTCAGCAAATTATGTGATAAACACAAAAGGGATTGCTTGGCACAGTAAAAAAGGAGTGGAGTCACAAAAAGATTAAAATAATAACCACCTTTTCGTGTGACAGAGGTTTACCTTTTTTCCAACCATAGATAAGTCAACAACCGCTGTTATTTCTCACTTATAAACGCTCCAGATTTCGCCACATCAGCGCATATCCCACTACCCAAGGCAATTCACATCATTACACCTAAATAAACGGCCAGTGGACCCTACCATGAAAAGCTTCCAGCATACGCTACCAATAATATCCCCGATTAAGATCCTCGACGCTCAACCATTCCTTACAAAAGGACACACCGAACAAGGTGGACGGAGACCGTTCATAGCTTGACGACTTTAAGCATCAAGTCTAACAACGCTCTCCGGGGGGATAACCAGGCACATTGCTCGATGTGTATTGACATAAAGGCAAAGTGAACAAGAAATAAAAACAGAATAGACAGAATCAAGTATAAAGCAAAAGTTTTATTCATCCACAAGGGGGAAAAAACACAAAAATACAACCAAAGAGAATTTTGACAAGAAAATACACCGTCCTACTTCTTAGAACTACCCCCCCCCCATATCGGCATCCTTCTTCGCCAAGAGCTCCTCCAGACTCTCTCTCTCCCTAATCAAACAAGCAATCGCCATCTCGGCCTGCTGCAAGGAGTAAGACTGCGACTTGCATTTCTGCTCGGGTTTGAAACGAGCGATGCCCTCCGCATCCCAATATTGTTTGAACCTCCTTACTTCAGTCTGAGCACACTTGAGATCATGGTTCAGCCATGACATCTCAATCTCTTTTAGCTGAAGAGGAGTCAAATCCTCCTCCCCAAAACCAGGGGGACGGGGTAGCAAGAAAGTAGGCTCCTTTTCCAGAAGGACTTTCTTTTTGGAGACAGATCTAGTAATGGGAGCCATCTCAAAACAAAAGAAAGTTAGAGGAAACAAAAATTATCAACAAGAGAGAGGAAAAAAGATTGGATGATGAAGAACAAGCAATAGGGAGCATTTATAGAGAGTCAAAGGGCACAAAGCAACAAAAGCACGAGATACGAACAGATACATCTGATTCAAATACAAAAAAAAGAAGAGAAAAAGATACAAGTTCCAAAACGGGAAATACATCAGAAAACCAGCCCAATCTAACTAAGGACCAATGGGTGGAAAAACCGAACTACCAGACCGAGAGAAAGCAAAACGAGCAGAGCAGTTCAACCGAGCTTGGTAGGAATCATTCATGGCAATCAAATTTTCGTTCTCCGCGGAGAGTTCGGATTTCTCTCTAGTAAGAACCATGACGCACTCCTCCAGCCGAGCATTCCTAACCATCATGTTAGCCAGGCCTTGAGGGGAGTTATCGAACTCGTCTTGAGCATGGTCCCAAATTTCCTCGGCATCATACCAGGAGTTAGCCAGACGATTTCTCTGTAACAACAAGTGATCGAGCTGACGACTCAAGGCCGAAATCTCGGTCCACTTCACAGTCTCTTCGGGATGAGATCCGAACAAGTTCAAGGCCAAAACGCCGTACTCTTTCTCAAGCCTTGCCATCCGACGTCGGACGCGAGATACCTCCACATCCAAACCCTTCATCTGAGCATGATATCTCCCCACAGGTTCAGACATTCTGGGAAATTGCTATAGTACAAGAGAAAGTAGGGGTAGAGGGAAGAGCAAACAGTAAGAATAAAAGGAGAGATGATAAACTACTAAAGAAAAAGAGGAGTACTTATAGAACGAAGATAGTATGATGTTTTATGACCTTGCTTGGGAACTTGCACCTTTCCTGACACGCTTGGGAGCATGCATACTTCCTGACCTACTAGGGAGCATGCACCCATGATCGACAGTGAGAGGGACATCTATTGACATCCGGTACTACAGTACAGAGATAAATAAAGACAAGATATTCAAAGATCCAGATTCCAGAAAAACGACAAACCACAGGTGCAATATAAAAAGAAGTGCAAAAATAAAGGGGCAAAAGTTCTTCTCATTAATAAAGATGGAATACATCATTGTTCATTACATCAAAAGACGATCTATTACATTGAGGTCTATTACATCCGAGGATTACATCAAAAGAAAATCTACTACATTGTGTGTTGAGTGGTGGAGCCAAATGAGTAGACGATATGACCAAAGAAGATCGACAACATCAGCGGACCAAGCGAATAGCAGGAGACGAAGGAAAGAAACATAAAAAGAAAACAAAAAGGGGAGAAAGAAGCGAAGAGAAGGAACATAAAGAAGAAGTGAAAAGAAAGAAGAGTCAAAAAGAACAATGACAAAAATCCTAGAAGTAACACAAAATCCTTAGAATCACAGGATTGATTGTTACGTCATAGTGGTGAGAAAGAAGAGGATGAAGAAAGTAAAAGGAACACGATAAAAAAGAAAAAAAAGAGGGATGCATAAGAAGGATATAAAAAGAAGCAAGAGAGAGAGATAAAAAAAAAGAGATAGTGAAAAGAAAATGGAGGAGGAAGAAATGAAGGAAACAGACAAATAAAAAAGAAGTCAAAGAAACAAAAAAAAAACAGAAAAGAAGAAGAGTGCAAAAAAGAGGAAGAGGAAGAAATGAAGAAAATTGAAGCAAATCAAAAGAAAATCAAAAGAAAAAAAAAAGGAAAATGGAGAGGTTAGGGGAAGGTCGATCGGTATCGATGAGAGGGCCCGGCAGAGACATCCCTGTCTCGAAGTGCCGAGTTCCCCCTTAGCACCTCATTCTCTTCAACTAGAGCCTGACGAGCACGTCGACAATAATCTAGTTCGGATCTTAGCCAAGTTAATTCCCAAACCATCTCGGTATGGTGATAACGCATCACCTTTAACTCCTCCTTGTTATCCTTCAACAGTTTTAGTGCATGGCCATAGGAAGCTTCAAAAGCCTCCACTTGCAAAACCAATGCAGATTTGGTGAAAGAACTGGCCATTATAAAAAGATTATAAGATGAAGATTCGTATATAGGGGAAGATAATATGATAAGGGTTGTGAATATAACCATGCTTTAAGCAGGTATTTATAGATAAATTAGATGAGGGCTGGTATGGAGAGTCGCAACCGTTCGCCAATGGGTTCTAAGAAGCGATGGCAATTAAAAGATGTGTCTGTTCAAGAGAAAACGTTCGGATTCCCCAAAAGGCTCTGAAAAGGCGTGGGAAATTAAAAGCCACTCTTGTTCAAAAAACGCTTGGGTTCTTACCAATATTTAAAGAGGGTAAGTCATAATGGCAGCGAAACACGCGTCATTTTGGGGAAAGGCAGCAGTTCAAATAAATATCTAAGATCTTTTGCACAGAGCTCAAGAAAAATCTGGTGAATAAGATTTTTATGCACAAGGCTCAAGAAATCCCATTGGTCCCCAGATATAAAGAGTAAGAAGGTTCAATGGATAAGGTCAAACGCAAGGCCCAAGGCAAAACTTTAATGAGGCCACAAGCGTGCGCAGTCAAAATAAATTGCGTTGGGAAAGTAATTCAGATATAAATAAGAAAAAGAAGTCTTTATTGATTGATTGATACTTCATTACAGATAAAGCAGTCAACATAAAGAAAATACAAATAATAAAATCATTTCGTAGAAGGGCCCTCTTCGTCATCCCGCTTCCTTTTCGACCGAGCATACACTTCTTTAAGGGCCAGTTTATAAGCCCTCTTGGAAGCGATTTGCCTATCTCTAGAGGCCTCGAGCTCTTTGATCCGAGCACGAGCACGAATACTGTCGATCAAAGACCTCTGATGCTCCCTCTCCATGGCGTCTAACCGCTCATCTAGTTCGACGGCCAGACGAGTTTTCACCGACAGCCGGGCAACCCTCTTTTCGAGATAACGCACCTTCTTAACTTCCTCCTCAAGATGAGCGATGTATTCAGGAAGGTTGTCACCGTTAGTTTCATAAGGAGAGGCCATTTGTTCGATAACAAAGAATGAATTGCACAAAGAATACGGGGACAGTTCCCTTTTATAGGAAGAAGCAAGGGGTAGGTCAAAGGTCATCTTGAAAAAATACAACCTCTTGAACTTCCCAAGAGTATTTGCGGCAGGTTAACCACAGTCCCAAAACCAATCAAAGTCATCAACAAAGATATCAAGAAGATAAACAGACAAGAGCAAGGATAGGGAAATATTTTATTAATTTCTAAAACTTCGATTACAACCAAGGAGAAGACTCCCCCCCATTCAAAAGAAATTACAACAGAAATTACAAAAGACTAATTATTTAGATGAAGAGCCTTCTTCATCTTCATCCGAACTCGGTTTAGACCGAGCATGCAACTCTTTGAAGGCAAGCTTATAGGCCCTTTTCGCTGCCTTCTGCTTAGCCAGACAAACCTCGAGCCTCTTTATACGCTCGAAGGCCCAATCCCGATCGACCATCGTCACATGATGAGCAGAATCCATGTCAGACAACCTTTTCTTGTAGTTTGAAACCTTGGCCATGAGTTTCTTATTGGCGGTGCGAGATTTCGTGACCTCAGTTTCTAAATAAGAAATATAGTTAAAAGAGCTCTCACCAGTAGAACCCGAGGAAGCCATTACGTCACAAGCACAGTAGTAGTAAAATGCATGATTATGGAGGGGGCGCACCCCCTTTATAGGAGTTTTTTCCTCGAAGAAAAATATTAGGGTGGGTAACTACAAATGGGCCCCCCTGGGAACCGTCATGATATTATTGCGCTTCTCGATGAAGCATTGGGAACGACAAGACCGAAGTAGTATCCTCGACAGACCGAGCATGACTCCCTCGACATGGAAACTCATGCCGAGGAAGTCAGGGAGCACTTGATAGAACATAAAAATTAGACCCGAATATTCTATTCGGGTAGCAATCGACCCACACTTCAAAAACGGGTATCCAATGCTTGATGGGTCATCACATGCCTTTTCTAGATATTAGAGGAAGATGTTAATAAAAGCCCAAGCCCACTTAATTAGGGACCCATATTTGGAAAAACCCCTGAGATGAAGACATTTGTCAACATCCTAGAAGGCATAGTTGCCTATAAATAGCCAACTACCCCTCCTAGAAAACCCCCGAAAAAATCTATTCAAAAATATAGAGAGAAGTTGAGAAAAGAGAAAAACTAGTCAAAGCTTATCCAGTGAAGAAACAAACCGAACAGAGAAAGAACCGAGCATCGAAGAAGAAGGAGAACGACCAAGATAAGAGTTTAAATAGTTAAATCGAGCGCAATTGTAGTAAGTTAATAATAATCCGAGCAAGTGTAACAATCCGAACAAGTGTAATGACCTGATCAATAATAAAGACCAAGAGGTGTTCATTACTTGCAGCTGATTTATCATTATTTTATTGTTGAAAAGCCTAACGCGACCGACCAAAGTTATGGCTTTATCAATGACATATAATGTCTTTTTTTGCACAGGGATCAAAATACAAAACTATATAAAAGATCTAAACAAAAATACATGAAAATATGCCCATGTTTCATGTATTCTAGTGTCTAGCCCCCCCTTCTTTGCGCAAGGATCAAAATACATAATTTATATAAAATACTTGAAACAAGGGTATAGGAAAATCATCCCCATGTTACATGTTTTCTAGTGTCCATCCTCTCTAGTTGCTAACCAATCATTATATATTTGCGCTGCAAATTCATCTCTCTAAGTACTCCAATGATTGGATGGCTCAATCGTGTCTATTGGCTTCCATCGGGCAGGTCCGCCACTTTTTCATCGAACTCAGCCTCCATGGAATCAATATCCATCGACTTTCTTATGTGATTATGTAGTAGAAACATGCGGTTATGATACGAAATAGAGTTTTTATGGGATAGAAAGACGAACTTTGTAAGATAAACCATCGTAGTTTAAGCAAACCAAAACATCGCTCAATAACATTCCTAGCAGCCGAGTGTCTAAGGTTGAAAAACTCTTAGACTTTGGAAATCGATCCTCTCTTCATAGATTTAAGTGGTATCACGTCCCCCTGTAAGGTGCAAGAAATCCATTACCGTTTGTATAGCCCGCGTCTACCAAACAGAAGCAACTATTAGGCACGTTCAACCCATTTTCTCGTGTTATCACATCTCGTGACACACGAGAGTCCGCAGCCGACCCTTTCCAACCAGATAGTACATATATAAACTCGATTTCTAGGTTACAAATCCATAGTACATTTGTTGCTACATGACCTTTTTGGGTCCTAAACCTTGGTGCATATCTTGTACGCATGTAAACACTAACATATGTACCATCAAGAGCACCGATACAATTCTAGCATTGTAAAACAGATAATCGTTATTAATTGGTTTATCTTAATAGTACTTCCCAATTAGATTAATTTAAAAGCATTTATTTTTTTACTTAAAAATATTTCCAAACATGATCAGTACTGTTAGGTGAAATAGGTTCTGGTGTAACTAGTAGTTCACCTTGAAGGCATATAACACCATGTAGAACATTATTGAAATGTTTACTAATAGGTTGACTAGACCGTCTAAAATCAAACCCCGCGGTGCAATTTTTAGTGTGATGTGTCAATACTTTTAAAAATATTGCTGTTTTCTCTTCTAATGTCACGTGTCTAGAATTAGTCAAACCTCCTTCATTTTGAAGTTTTATGCATAACTGCATAAATGTATGTCTATCCATACATAGTTGGTAAACGCAATGATTTTCATTAACTCTTACCAAATGGTAGATATGCTCTATTTGTAAGTGGAAGGGATTTGGACCTCTAGGTATAACATTATTACCATCAGACATCCATCGAGTAAAGCATGCAAATTGACCATGAAAACAACACAAGCATGATTTACACATTCTAATATATGTTTCAATTCTTCATATGCTTCGTAAAGAGGTGCCCTATTGTCCATCTAAAAAGAAACAATGAATAAGTATTTTGCAAGAAAAATTCTTGTGCAAATCAACCATGCATGTCCGCCTGCAGTTTACTTAACCGAAAATACTCTAATAAGTTGAGTCTTTTCTAGCAAAGGTACAAGCAATATGAACTGAGTTTAAAAACTACAACAAGAGAATCGCTAAATTATAAGCATTTGAATGAGGGATAACATTCAATCTAAAAACAAAAAAACGACCATGTGAAAATATTGGTTAAAGTTTGGAAACATTATACAGAAAAAGTTCTAAATAAGCTACATATGTTTGAAAACGTTGTACAGAAAAAATACGTTGAAATTTGACATCATTTTCAGTGCTACATAAGCTAAAAGTTTTTTTTTTCAAGATTTACCACATTTTTAGGCTAAAACCAGAGACTAAATCTTTTTTCTAAAGTTACTACACAATCTAAATACCCAACAAACCAATAATTCAGATCAAAACAGCCAATAACTCAAGCTACTATAAGTTACGAGTTTGTGCAATTTTTTCATTCTTCCCAAGTCAAATTGGTAAAAGTGTAATCTAAAAATGGCAAAGAAACACTATTTCGTAGTTATAAGTAAAATTTCTAATATACTTATGATGGTCTACCAAACAAGGCCATAATTTACCAATAAAATCTACAAAATTCGTAAAGATTATATCCAAAAAATACACAGTGGAAATCATTTTCTAACCCTAAATACCAACCCAATGATAGAATAAATAAAGGATAAATTACTAAAATCAATTTGAAGGGGGTGAAATAACTTTTGTAATTATCTATGCTTGCAACATAAACATAAGACTGAATGAGATGTGAGAATAATCCATGTAATTGAGTCCTTTATATGATAGAATTCAACTTATTATTAAAACCGAAGTGACACAAATCTGTCGTGCTTTGTTGTAAATAAATATTTAGGGAACAATAGCACTGAAAATAGGTTGGAGTTTAGGTTAATCTACAAAATTTCAATACAGAAGTGTAATAGAATTGAATTAAAAGGGACAAATTGGCTGAAAATTAAATAGATTGTACTTGTTGGTAGCTGAGACAAGATACGACATTTGAAGAATCGAAGAATTATGTGGATATGTATATATTTATATCTGTATGTATAAGTGTAAATATGTGCTATGTATTTTATATATGTTGTTTGTAAATGTGTAATAAAAAGATGACCGGAGCAAGTTCATGACAGCTGAAAAGAACGGGAATTTAGAATTTTTAATTATTGGGCATATACTGGTATTTGCAATACCCATCTTCATAGTAAATGAAATAATTACTTCTTTAACATTATTTTTAATCTTATCATACTATTAATATCCTTCCAAATATATGAGTCATAAATTGAACTGTAGGTCCCATTGTATCAGTAGTGCATACAAACAAACGAGGCCATATTATTAAGTGGCCAGCTATTATAGTACTATACGTACGCCCTCTTAACATGTAAACAAACATTGTCTATGTAAATACGGGTAATGCATACAAAATTAAGCAAATCATATTACAAAAACCTATAAGAGCTAAAAAAAAATTTCTCAAAACATACAAATATAACATTACACATATTTATTAACTGGTATGTTTTGGAAAGAAAAAGTTTTTTTTTGCAGTTTTTGATAATTAGACTTAGAAATTTGTGTATTTTGGTAATTTTTCCCATAATGGGTAATGCCCAAAACATACAATTAAGCAAAACATATTACACCATATTACATATTAACCAAAACATACAATTATAAACATACACATGGTCACATAGTAACTTTCCAAACGTTAAAACCCTAACTGAAAGTAGAATCCACTGGCTAAGATTATAATGTTTTTTACTAAAAATTACGGATACAATCAACTTCAGAATGCTTTTCTTGTGAACCGTCTTTTCGCATGGTACCTTTTTCCTGTAAAAGATTTAAAAAAGTAGATAGTCATGAGCTTGAGTAGCAATATATAATCCCAATCAGTTATATTAAACCTGAGACGGATATTATGTATTGGCTGTCTGGTTGAATATAAGATTGATGTACTTAGTTTTTTATATGGTACAAAACATTAAGTCAATCTGCCTTGGACCTGTTGTTTTATGGTTCTTTTGCTGAAAAAAAAGTCTACAAAATATTGCCAAGATATTTACTTAAAAGTTGCAGCCCAACAAACCCTCTAAGCTGTTTTTGAAAGTAAAACAGACTTACATTTCGAAGTTCAGAGCTTATACCATAGGTCAGCAATTAATTGTGAGTTAATAACAGGTCACTTTGTAAGCTACTCCTAAAGAGCTGGTTAAGCTGGTGATAAACAAGGACTAACCTAGCTATATAAAGTACTTCAGAAAAGAATATTAACCTCTAAATGGCCTTGGGCAAATTCCACCAAAATATGCTCTGAAGAAGTGTCCATTTTCTTTTAGCAGCTCTCTCCACACTGCAAACAATCAAACTAAAGTGTGAAGAAGGGTAATATACTCATTTGATCTTGGACCAAATTTCGTTTAGTCATCATAGTTGCAGTTGAAAAACACTAATACTCATCTAGTTTCGAAAAGAGGCAGATTTCGGCATGCATGATCTTTGTAAAATCCTAATTTACGCTGAGCAAATCTACACGTGACCGGATGGATATAGTTTTCGTCACTTAATTAAAAAAATTTAGCCATGCTTTTAAGCTTGCTTTGTTTACTTTTGTCTATAAGCTCTAGATGTTGGTTGGATAGTTTATATCTGTTCGTTATTTTTTTTGCTTAGAGAGCTACAAATGTTAAGCTGGACGAACCCTAACTATGATGCTTTTAATCCATGATAAGAACCATTTATAGGATTGTTAAAAAACTTGGGCACAATTACTGTACTAGTTGAGAGTTTAATCTGCAAATACTATAATTGGCTATGGGGGACTATTGCTAGAATCTATACACCATAAAAAAAACTTAACATAGGTTCCATTATATACGATCATGCAAGGATATAAATTAATATAAAGGGAGAGAACCTGTGAGAGTGACAAGAGGCTGAACCCTAGCATGCTCCGCCAACACCTTTATACACTGCTCACGATTCAAACGAAGAACCAAGCATATTTCTATGAGCTGTTGAACCTGAGATTTCAAGTACAAGATTTTTTAGCATAAAGTTTTCATCAAATCAAATCATATCAAATCAAATCAAATCTTTACTAGAATTATATTTTTGCTGCAAGGAGATAACTATTGATTTCACAAAATAAAAACATAGGTTAAAACAGCAAACAGCTAACTATTTAGATTGATACTTTGCATGAATACACTCATTTAAAGAACTTTTAGCAATTACCATGCGAATATAGCTATGAGGTCGGCAATGAAAACAAGGAAACGGATAATCGTTGTCATGATACATTCTTTTTAGTGTTTATTGTATTACAATTTGACAAATGCAAAAAAGAATTTTAAGAAGTATGGAAGATAAAAAAACGAGAAGTCAAAAAGAAGGCATTTCCAAGAGCAAGAAGTATCCAAGAAATGTGGAGAGTGACAGATATTTTAGGTGGATTTCAAAATATATAAATAATAAAATATATTATACCTAACCAAAATTGAGTTAATTTATTAAAGAGGGTGATTGTTATCCACTGATATCTCAAGTGAAGGGCCAAAAGAGAAGAAGAAATCCAAAATAAAGATTCACCTCATCTTATAAGGGATAAGAGAAAAGGTGTCCCTTTTCAGGTAATGTGTGAAAGATTTATTCATCATGCTCTTATTTTATTTTCCTATTTTATAGGTCCTACTATGTACCGCTTTTTCCAAGTGACATGAACGGTGTAATATCACAAAGCCACACGTTAAACATGGGAGTGTATAAAATATAAAAGCCATAAAGAGGTAGGTTAAATTGTTTGATTGTATTGATTTAGCAAAGGAGCTGTATACGACCGACCGGCTATACCAAAGAAAAAAGAAAGACTTAAATTTGAACCCCTTTTCTCTTAAACAAAATAATTTTCACATAAAACTTGTGCCAAATTCTTTTGATATGTAGAACGTAAGCCCGTGGCATGATTATGTTCGTTCATATACAAACCATCCTGTTTACAACCAATTATCTAGTATCATTACTTTCTATGCTCAGTTAAGCCCCACGTATAATCAGCTGGTGTTATTTTTTTATATGGGTAACAAATTTAAGAAAACAACAATGTTTACAACTCTCACACGCGTCCCCACAGACCTTTCTCAAAAAACCGCCCTCACTTACCTACGGCACTCTCATCTCGCTGGCTTGTCTTAGTAAAAGTCACCACTTGTGATATCACCTGAATTCGATCAAGATAGCGTTTACGAATTCGCTACAAGTCGAACTTCCAACTGATCCCAAACCACCAATGAAAACCCCCAAAGTCTTTTCCTCGGTTTGTTTATGGAGGGGATAAAAAGGAAGATACCAAGGGATCCGATACTAATAATCAGACCTTCACCTTCAGCTTCCTCCAAAAAAAGGGTGAAAGCTTGTTTCACAAGTCAATTGTCAAATCTAGTCTTGATCCGAATATTAATATGTTGACTATTTTTTCACTCTAGCCTATCAGATTATTCAGATTATAAGATACCAGCTTTATCTCAATTCATAAAAAACAAGTAGACTATTTGTTTATAGCCTAAAATACGTTTAAAGAAACTAAATAATTAATCTTGACAAATAAATCAAAAAATGAAAAGCAATTCCGTATTAAGCACACATTGGCCAAAACCGCCCATTAAGAAGAAAGTTGGCTCATGATCTATAATAACGCTAGTGTTGTAGGTTATTATTAGACTATTGGGCCTTACTCATAGTGGGCCTAAGTTGGGCTTTCTAGCTTGTATAACCCTAACCTCTAGTATATAAAGAAGGTTAGGGTCCCTTGTATTTACACATTCAGATGAATAAAGACCTACTGTTCACTCTCTCTATGTTCTCTCTATGTCTCCTATATAATATATATACTGAGCTAATAAGACTCACAACACGTTATCGGCACTTTGCTCGCGAAGAATAGGATATACGCTCACGGATATTGGAGATTTTTGGTAAACGGATGGATATTGGGTATTTATAAACCTTGAGGTTTATCCGGATTTTAGGGTTTTGCTATATCGACCTTCATCAACATACCGTGCGTAAGGTACCGAATTCAAAACTTAATTTATTCCATATATGTGATCGCACGTATTATTTTATGGATAACTAAAACATGATAAATATCTCGTAGTATATAATCCATGTGTATTAAGGTTTGTTACTTGTATGGATAACTATATATGATCGTAACACACATATTGTTGATTATAAAATCATATTTGTTGATAAGATCATACAAATAACCCAAATCATGTAATTGTAAAACATGTATTAATCTGTCGGATTAAATCTGCAACAAACTGAAACGTATGTACTGATTTATAATTCTCTGAAAGCTGTAAACTATTCTGGAAATTACTCAAGGACTAAACTGAAACTTGTCTGAAATTATGGACTGAAGCAGTAATAATGCTGTAAATAGATATATAGTTTGCTGAAATTACACGGATAGTCCCTGTAGTATATTACATGTATAAAAACAGTATATATGTGTTATAAAAGTCAATATTCGGTCTAAATATTCACCCACATGCATATATATATATTTTTTATTATTAAAAGGCAAACGAATAAAAAAAGATTGCATGTAAATTGATTTGATTATGTTACAATCTTCATGTATTGATTGATAATCTTAAATTGATTTGATTTGATATATTAGAATTTTCATGAATTGATTGATAATCTTAAATAGATTTGACTTGATATGTTAAAATCTTCATGGATTGATTGATAATCTTAAATTGATTGATAATCTTACGTAGATTTGATTTGATATGTTAGAATCTTTATGGATAGATTGATAATCTTAAATAGATTTGATTTGATATGTTAGAATCTTTATAGATTGATTGATAATCTTAAATTGATTTGTTTATAACACCAAATCTACTGCATGATTAGATAGATCCTAAAATATATTTACTGCATGTTTATATATATATATATGGTTAATATAGACAGGTACAATCTATATTTAATTTATTGCCATGTTTATGATATGATAATTTGCGAAATCATATATTTTCACATTTAAGTTGGAAAAATTATGAACCTTCCCCAACTAGGCTCACCTATTTGGATACGATGTCTAGGAAAGATATAGGCGGAAGTCGATATCCTAATGAGGTCGGGTTTTAAGTGGCATTCGTGCCCTCCACCCTCACCGTCTTTCCTGGTCGTTTTTCAAGTAGAGCTACCGAAAGGGGTTGACTAAATAATAATTTCCCCGAGTGTGTTTATATAGTGATGTATGTTTCGCCGAATTGGTGTTTCAGTATCGACCCGTCGTTCGATCAATGAAAATCGATTCACATGAGAAGCAAAACTAATGTTTTCGAACCTGTCGTTTTGAAAAAAAAGTTTGTGCTTGTGCAAACCATAAACATATAAACCAGTCGTTTTATATGATAAATAATCCAGAACTCCCAACACATGTTGGATGCCATCTATGATGAGAAAATTCGCAAAGCATACTTGCGAAATGACTGTTTAGACGTGATGTTATTCCGTCACCACATGTTAGTCACCCTGATGTGTGAAAATTTGATGCCCAAATTTTTTTTTTTTTGGATGCCATCTTTGATGAGTAAAACACGAGTTTGTTGTTACCCTCGAGATGAATGCTAATGCGTTGATTTTATTCCGTCGCCACATTTGAGACGTGATAACGTCTATGGTGAACAAATGTCTGAAATTGACATATTGGAGCTATCCTTCACCAAAATACTAGCTTGGAAATTGTATTCCATAAACAGTATCGTGAATTTATATTCACCATGTTCCTTTATCGCCCATCTGTTATTGGATAAGAAAATTACCCCGGTGAGTAGTTTTAATCCTATTGGGTCAATGGCGAATTGTTTGCCTGATATTAATGCTCTTCGTGTAAATTTTTTTTCACGAATCGAGAACCGAGACAAGTGTTATTTGTCTCGAACTGTCACGATCCCGATGAATCGCTTAGCCAATCGTCGAAATCGAAACCTGTGGCTCCAAGACAGTAATTGAAAGGAACAATATGGCCCGTTGTCACAAAATAAGAGATAATGCTCAAGTAGCCAACTCTATGCTATATAGACAAAGGTCATGCACGGTTACTCCTTAAATAGTTCACAACTATTATAAAGGTGGAAAAACCGATGCTAATGTGGTTAAAGCTAACTGAAAGTAAACTCTTGAGACCCCCGATTTTGTGGCTCAAATGAGGTTGATACCTTTCTTTATAGATTTTGATAAATCATTGAGCCATTTTTTCGCTCATCTGGATTATGTTTTCCATTTGGAATATTATTTTTCCATTTGGACCATACTTTTGGATTATGGTTTGACTGTTTACGAAATTTCTCGAAATAATTTAAAGTGTTATTGAGCAAATTCCTTTGAAAAATGTGACCAAAGTTTAAATTATGAAATTTTAGGCAATACTTGTGGTGTAGTTGGTTTTTTGGAAATAGTGGGTAACAGTGTACCATATAATTTCACCAACTACTTGCCTAAAAGAGCACTCAGTGACAACGATTCTGGACCTGTCGTTCCAAAATCGAAATCTTTGGTAAAGCCAAATTGATTTGTCAAATATGAGGCGTTATACTCATGCAGGTCCTGTCGTACCTTGTTGAGTTATAAAATATTCGAGAAAACCAGTGTTATCTGGTAATAGCTCATGAAAGAAATGAAATTTCTTTACATAGCCTCCACTCAAAAACGTATTTTAGAAGAGTTGAAATGTCTTTCAAGTGGTTGCTACCACATTCTTTAAAGCATTCAAAGTTACCTTATCATTTCGCCTGTCGTCGAATGATAAATGATTTAGATGCTAAGACATGATTGTCTGTACTATCATTCGCCTGTCGTCGATTGATAAGAGCATTTTGATATTATGGCATTGACCGGATGAGATATTCCCGGGTCAAAAGACGATGCTTGATTTATAATCACATAGCATTTGGATTCTCTCTGAGAATATATTTCGCGATTAATCCGAAATTCATGCCATTAATGCTCAAATTTGAAAGACTAGTATGTGTAAAGATCACGAAATGAACTCGTAGAATTCTTGCAAAGAATTGAAGGAGTTATTGTGGACTTATCCAACCATAAGACGGACCATAAATATAAATGGTTATGGTTGATGCATCGACAATATGGTCACATTTTAATGTTGTCCACATAAATGCAGCACTTTCCAAACTATTAGCCCTATCATTAAGTTGATGGCTCATGATTCGGATTATCCTGAAAAGTCTAGTCGACTTGATAATTCCGAAGAGTAATAATCGAAATTTCGATTTGAATTACTTGAATTTGGAAATTGAAATTGAACATCCTGTCGATTATGTTCAGACCCAAATGGACTCACGGAAAGTTTGATGATGCTACTGCAAATGATTGCACGCATTTCTTGGTTTTGCGCACCAAGATTTATATTTTCGTGTGGGGTTATGCTATTTTGCTGTATTGGTCCGTTATGAGGCCCATAGACACTCAAACACCATATGCGTACCAGCTGGTTACTGGTTATGAGCCAGAAGTCTCATATTAACGCGTGTTTAGAGTGATTAATTAATATTTTGATTGAGCCGCTCTAGCGTTCAAAATATGGACCTCTGAAGGGGAGATAAGTCGATTATGAATCTCCTGCCTATCATTTGATAGAGTAACCTTGGCAAGCGATCTCTTTACCGCATGATATGCGAAAGTGACATCGCTAAGACTGTTCTCCCCGTCGTTAGGGGGAGATTTGCACGTTACCGTTGATAAGGAACGACGTGAAATAACATGACATAACCCACTCAGTCTTAGCTTGATCCCCAAAACTGTACTTAGTGATAAGTAAGTGCATAGACTCCCTTAAGTCTAACTAAATGCCAAACGCATTTAATGACTTTATGAGATGTCACGAGATCATTTATACCTGCTGCAAAATGCTTGCAAGGATAGACGTCCCTGTCGGACGCCGTGTTCCTGTCGTAACACGTTGCTTTGGCCGAACCCGCCAAGCAAACGACGCTGCCGTCGGCCGTCAGTCTGTCATCCTTCCCAAGATATGAGGAAGTTGACCGGTTCTTAATTCGTTCAGCCCCCGAGGTGGTGAACTGAAACTCGTTTGTCGCACGAGATTATAAAGGATCAAGGAGATGTGTGATTTCCTCCTCATCCTAAGAATCTCGAAATATCTGTCGATCATGATATCTTAGACGATATTGAAGCGAAACGAGACTGTCATTGATTACTTGTTCATATATTCGGTGACGACTGATAATATGAACAAATTATGACAGGGAACCATGTACCGTTGCCTGAAGTCAACGGAGAATAGACTGTACTAATGGAAACTTGCAATCCAAGTAGACTCCTTAGCGAAAGTGTGTTCGGACCTGTAGCTCCAACACCACCAATGTTAAACGAGTTCGTTTATTTGGTTATTCGTAAGGAAAATTGATGAGAATAATGAGATTGTAGAATGCTCGCCTAGTAGCGCAAGGCTTCTCTCACACCTTGGAATTGATTACGAGATGGTTGATTTCCTCGTAATGGACGTTATAATAGTCCCCTACTTTATCAGTTTAGTAGTTTCCGAAAAACTGATTATGCAGCATGCAATTGTGGTCACGGTTTTATCTCTATGGGGATTTAGACAAAGAGATATAGATTAAGGTCCCTGTGTGACTTCATGTACTTGAATCAAGTAGTTCCTGACCACGGAACACGATCTCAATTGACTGAGACGTTCACTATATGGATTAATATAATCCGAGCGGATGTGGTATACCGCCTAAGTGAGTACTTGATTAGCTTGGGATACTTGAACAAGTATTAAGCCCTTGCGTGTTTTATTACGCGATCCATTTTTTTGGATTTGCCTTCGAGATGAATGATCTTGGGAAGAAACGGTAGTGACTCGACCTGATGATCGAGTCCCGTAAATATTGAATCTAAGTCCATGATGCAAACTACACCTAGAAGGTGTTATGACGTTGTAGTCATCATGACGCTAAGTCGCCAGATTCTCCCATGATCGTTCGATCACTAGACATTGATATAGACCCAGTCCGTCCCTGATGTGACGATGAAGAGATATTGAACCATGATGTTCATATCTAAATACAATAAGCGCATTATTGTACTTGGTCTAATGTGCTAGGATGAATATCTCGTCTGCTGTGAATGGTATAGCTCGACACAGCATCGCGCTAACACGCTGCCATCGAAATGGCATAAAAGACATTTTCCCATTACCTTAAGGTAACTGTGGATGAGGGCTTGTCTTATCCCATTTGCGTCATCGAGTGTACCTACCCCCTTCGGTACTCGAATTAACGCAACCCTTTTTCGGTTATACCGATGATGGTTACTTATCAGACCCGCATAAGGGATATTCCTAACATGGCATGTCTTTACCATTAGGAATAAGGCAATATCTTGAAGGTCTTGGAATGACTCCAAACGAATCACTCTGATCTACTCGTGCTCAATGAGACGACTAGAGAGTGTATATGGCTTCGAGCTCGTATTAGCCATATTTGAATTACATATGCTCTGTCTCATGATCCAGATAAAACACTTGTCTTATTTGAGGACAACTTGTTGTTATCGATTAAGAGAGACATTACTAGATTATGCTATTTATCATTTCTTGCCGAAATAAATCTTCACATATGAAGTTTAAGAGCATCCTGTCGAATGCTCGGTTTTTTCCACGTTATATTTTCTTGCATATAGTCGTGTGCAAGTAAATGAGGTATCCAGACGAATGCTCGTACTCTTTATTTGAATATGAAATCATTGCACCCAGTCGTGTGCAAGTGAGGGGGAGCATCCAGGTGAATGCTTATTGCACTAATTACTACTTCGTCGAAATCTTCGCACCCTGTCGTGTGCAAGTGAGGGGGAGCATCCAGTCGCATGCTCGTGTACTCTTTTTGTCCTTAGACCAAGGTTTTTTCCCACTGGGTTTTCCTTGGCAAGGTTTTTAGCGAGACACGTTCCCATCATACCTCACTTAAGATTGCCGAAATTATGGGGAGTATCCCGTTGTATACTTCTTACCACTGTGTACTCTTTTGTCCTTCGACTAGAGGTTTTTCCCACTGGGTTTACTCTAGCAAGGTTTTGATGAGGCACCTGTTTTGTGGTTGATCCCCTACTACTACCACTGTTGTACTCTTTTTCCTTCGATCAGAGATTTTCCCATTGGGTTTGCTCTGACAAGGTTTTGATGAGGCACACTGTTTTGTGGTTAGTTACTTACATGATATTTCGGCCTATATCATTCGGCTACACAGTTTCTCCTAGGTACCGGTTTTGTCCCACACTGGGTTTTCCGCCCCTAAGGTTTTTATGTGTTTAGCACTGCGAATGAACTCGACTCAGATTGACTGCATGAAGACGAAGAATTCAAGACGTCCAAAGGGGGAGTGTTGTAGGTTATTATTAGACTATTGGGCCTTACTCATAGTGGGCCTAAGTTGGGCTTTCTAGCTTGTATAACCCTAACCTCTAGTATATAAAGAAGGTTAGGGTCCCTTGTATTTACACATTCAGATGAATAAAGACCTACTGTTCACTCTCTCTATGTTCTCTCTATGTCTCCTATATAATATATATACTGAGCTAATAAGACTCGCAACAGCTAGTATGTTTATTTACACACCGGATTATTGAAATATTATATAATACTAGATGGTCAGGCCTTGTATGCGAATAGTGTTCATCAACGACAACCAATTTTATCCAAGAGTCGATCTCCGATAGATAAAATCAAAGGCTTGTTGAACATTTATAGACCTCGGCACTGGGACAAGTTAGCTTAAGCTTGAATACCGATTATTAATTTAGAAAGTTTAAAATTACCTTATATGATTCAAATAGTACCTTCATGCTCAAATTCACGTTTCTTCTTGATGGAGTATTTGGATTGACGTTATAAATATTTAGTTGTCCACATTCAAGTATTCCTTGTTTAGTGAGAAAGTCTTTTTTACACCTCTTAGCAAATACGATTAAAAGACATCTTATTTTTGGTTTAATATTTTCTTTATCAGACGTTGTTATATTTTTATGAGATTTTATATTGGCAATATATTATTTGTTTTATTTATTAATGTGTAAATAAGCATCTAATATTACAATTCGTAGATAGTCTAGTGTGTAGAGTACAACTTACACACAGAAAATTAGACTATCGGTTCTTATATAATATAACTAATTGTTTACAACTTTATATGGAAATGGACAGACCATCGGTACAGTTCTAGTGTATAATTTTAGTAGGTCTGTCTTGACTACATGGAATGGAGTATTCCAACTTTATACGTTAGTGCACTCTGAGTGTATTAAACGAGACCACAACAAGGCAATTATTTTTGTACGGACTAGATAAAATAATTAACCCCTTGGGTCATATAATTTGTTTAAACTTTTAATTCTGATTTTATTAATTAATTATGTACGAGAAATGATAATCGTTTAAATTCATAAAATAGTGTGATTCTTTACGAGTTATAAACTTAGTGAGTTCGATGGTGACGTTTCAATTATAATGTTTATTAGTAAATGAAGAAACCCATGTTCTGCTATTGCGAATGATGATATCCCCTTAAAAGCTTTCAAGTATTTTTTTATCAAACCGTGTAGATGAATTTATTAATCCGATATATTAATTAAGTTAAGTGGTATATATTAAGAAATACAATATGCTTACTAAATATAAATCATCAGTGATTTAAATTGGTAAGTGAGTGTCTGTTTAATCTTAACATGGGGATGATTTAAACATAATGACATGGAACAAATTATCGTATAGAAGATTTGGAATATACGAGAGAGATTTCAGTTAGAGTTCTTTACTGGAATGGACTCTAACTTAATCAGAAAATGATGTTATTGTAGTAGCAATTATGTAATATGTTAAACCTATAGTCAGGTTGAACACCCAAGGGGGAGACCCCCTTGACCCCCGTTGAAGTGTCAAACATGAAGTCATGGAGGCAATAAGAGTCATGAAGCAAGTAGGAGACTTCAAGAGATAAAGATCATAATAACCGAATGAATATTTTATTTGTTATTGTCATGCTATCATATCATGTTTATCTTTTTTATGTTCATGTGATGGTTATCTTATTCATGTTATCATGCTACTAGTTATTTAGTGGGAGAACATGAAGAAAAGATATTGTTTAAGATAATATTGTGATTTAATTTATCATAGTAATTTGTACATATCAACAATATAATAAAAGCATGTTTATTTGTTAAGTGACTTTAGATAATTACTAAAATTGATATTTAAATCAGGTCTCCATTAATGGTTTGTAGATGATTTAATTAATTACTTTTCCCATTGGATTGAATTAGTTAAAGAATTATCAAGTACAAACTCTATTAATTGTTATTAATGTATCATCTTACTATCGAAGGGGTTCATTATAATACAATTGATCTAGATGTCATTAATGCTATACACTTTGCTATAACTAATAGTATATTCTCTATCTGAGCCTCTACTATTTTTTATTGGACTAAAGTAAACCAACTAATTTATTTTGTTTGACAAGTTTGATTGTCTAGATAACATAATTAATCATTTTTTAACATGTAACGTATTTTGAAAACTTACCTATCGAAGAAAACTATTTTACTGTTAATGGAATGTTGGCGAATTCTTTTTAAAAATAGTTGAGAGATTTCTATTTTTATTTATGAATTCAAAGTTAATTAGATTGCTCAAAATGTAATTATTTACATGTATAATTCTCAGGATTAAAATATCGTCATTCAACCCACTAGCTCAAAACCTAAAAGAAAACAAACTTGTTGCCTCAAACTATTTCGATTGGAAAAGAAACTTGAATCTCGTTTTAACTCTTGAAGACCAATTATTTATGCCTACTGAGCTTTGTCCAGCTGTTCCTGGTGAGAAGACTCCTGAAGAGGAAACCCAGGCTTACCAGAAATTGAAAAAGGTTGATGAGATGGCAAAGTGTTGTATTTTGGCTCATGACTATGATCTATTATTATCATAATATTGTGTTGGGGATCTTATATGTCATATTATTCTTATATTATATTTTTTTCATGCATTGTTTGTCATTATCATTAAAAGCATTGCGATTGAACTTATAATTGACCTATTGATTGAATGACATGATCTATTTTTGATGCATGATTATTAATGCATGACAATATTTATTGTGTTGATAATTGTGTCAATTTGATATCAGGACTCATGTTTATTACTCATTTATATTCAGAATATCATTTTCATATATGAGTAATTTAATCATTATTAATGCTTTAATCATGTCAAGTACGTCAACATCATGCTTAGCTTTATCGGACATTGTTCTTAAGTGAATTTTTTATGATTTAATCTCATGAATGACTTTTTATAGGAAGCATGATAATTGGACGTTATATCACATTTGCTAATATATGCTTAATAATTATCCATTGTTTAGATAAAAGTGTTGTGCTTAACTGTATGGACTGAATGTTCACTTTCGTCTTTAACAATGTGCATGATGATAACCAAATTATTGAATGACTTCGTCGAATGATTAACTGTTATTTGATGTATGCGATTAAAGTGATATAGCATGAATGAGTATGCATGATCATCACAAATCATCAAAGCCATCAAGTGAACAAACAATGAAGTGCGAACAATCTATTAAGTGAATAAGCTATCAAGTGCTATTTGAATGACCTAATGGGTATTAAACTCAACTTCTTGTCTATAAGAGGTAATTTGATAAGTTGGTGGTCTCAAGCAGGGGTAATAAAATATAAACACTGCCATAAACTCTGCAAAATTCTCCCTTCTTTTTTATTATGGAGTATTTGGAAATCAAGGTCTAAAGGGAAATTTGAAGCAGTTATATGAATAAGTACAACATTTGCAGAGATGTGATTTGCTCAATTCAAGCGCAAATAAAGAGAAGTAACATCTTTCCCCCAATTTTTGATTTATTCAATCTCAGTAATTTCCAACAGAAAGCTACTCGAATATCAAAGTAGTCAAGTGGTTAAATCCTCCTACAGGTTACATGAAATTTAACGTTGGCGGGTGTTACAGAAAAGGGAAAATTGAAATTGGAATTGGGGGTATTATTAGAGACAATCAGGGCCAATATTTTAAGTGTTTTCCTCTATTATTTCTAGTGATTCAAGTCTTGAATTTGAACAAAAAACTCTTGATCTAATTAATTCTAATTATATCATTTTTGAGACTGACACGCTACATGTTTATAATCTTATAACCGATAGAGCTCAATCTCTTTGGAAATTACAACATATATATGATTCTATTAAAATTAAATGGAAATGAGATTCTTATCTAATTAATCATGTGGAAAGAGAAGGCAACATAACAGCTAATCTAGTAGCGAATTGGGGGTTCTCGAACTCCTTCAACTCAGATCGAATTGAAAATTTCCGGCGTTGTTGAAGGGGGTTATAGAGACGGAGAAGAAAGGAATACCTAATATTAGGTTTTTCAGCAAAAAAATCAGATGAAGAAAAAGTTTATGATTACGACGGAAAGAGAATACAAATTGGAAAAGTTGGTCTACAAAAACACCCGCAGAATTGAGATATTCGTTGTATTATTTACAATCCAGGTCCCTCAAGGTTTGAAGTTTATAAACTTTCAAGTTATTTTCTTTATGTTAAGGAGTCTCATACACTCTTTTTATTTGCTGTAAGTCCTGCCTTTGAACATTATTGGCACATTGTGTGGTTTATCCTCCTCATTTTAATTTTTAATTAATAAAATTGCGATTTTCCCCACCAAATTATATATAAAAAAAAGCGTGGTCCATCAAATCTACATGAAAAATATTCATGATGATAAGGATGATACGTGACGGTGATAACCTTAATAACTATATTATTATTTTCATGATTATATGATTAATCTTATTCTATATTTATTTATTCTATATTTATGACTTATGCACGTAGGAGGAAGACAGTGAGGTTGGCGGCAGCAGTGGGAAAGATAGTACAAGCAGGGGCCTCTCTCCGTCCCTCTGTCTGTTATCAGTCTCCCTCTTTCTTCAATGCCCACGCCATCCTTCCATCTTCTTTCCCGATCTCTCTCTCTTCTTTCTCTGCCCTTTCACTTGTCATGCATACCTCCAATCAATTCATGGCGATGGCGCCATTTCTTTCATTTTTAAAAGTGGTTGTGGTGAGTTAATCTCATTCGGCAACCCAAGCTCGGGCGAAAGTTCAATGACACTCGAACTCGATTGGATAGAGTCATCATGTGTTCGGATCTCCGGCCCGTACTTAAGCTTTTCTTCTTTGTTTTCGGATTTAATTCGATACTATCGTCGAACAAATCCCAATCTTTTTATTCATATTATTCTTTTATAACGATAAGGTCATCGTCGGCTTCATTTTTGGTATCGTATATCAGTTTTCCTTCCTAACCAAATTCTATTTTTTGTTTGTTTGACTTGATCATATCTATTGTAGATAAGATTGGATATCTTTTGGTTATGGTCATAGTTTAGGTTTGGTAATAATGGGGTGTTGGCAATTTATCGAGTAGGGAAGGTGTAGGCTGACAATTTATCGAGTAGGGAAGGTGTAGGCTGGCAGTCACCCACGGCAGGAAATCGGTCTGTAGGACTGCCGCCATCGCCCTGTCGAGGTGGTTCACAATCGCTTCGAAAATATACCCGACGCTTCATTGATTTTCAAACGTTTGTATCATTTTTTTTTCATATCTTCGATTTATTTCATATCTTCGATTTGTTTCATATCTTCGATTTGTTTCACATCTTCGATTTGTTTCACATTTTCGATTTGATATATCCTCAAATTAGACATGAACAAAAACTTAATTTTTTTGGTACCCCATTACGCAAGAAGTAAGGTTCTAGTAATGGAGACCTGATTTCCCACCAATGAACTAAAAATTTAATAAAGAAAATAATATAAAAATAAGAATTTTTGGTGAAACATAGCTATTACTCCCTCCGTTCCGTTCCCATATAATCGTTCTTTTCTGGGAACCCTAACATTAAGGGGACAAAATGATTACCTATTTTTTTAATTCCAAGTTTACCCTTATACCAATTTAATATTAACTTAATTGAATTATTAGTAGCATAATAAAGTATTACAGTAAAAATGTTTTGCTATAGTTGTAGATATAGTTAAATAAAAAGTGCGAAAATTCTAAAATTGTACATATTTTAGCATCAGTTACTGGCGGAAAATCAAAAAAATTGAAATCAAAGTTAAAAAAATAGAGCCAAAGTTAAACTTCTGGGGCCAAAATTTTTGGAGGCAATTCAAATTTTTTTTCGTGCGTTAAATTTGGCTTTTGTGTGTACGTAAAAACAACAAATTACTTTTGCAACATGATGGGTTGACTATTGATGAGTTGATTTCTTGTGTTTATAAATTAATTTAAGGGTATAATTGTAAATGTATAAGAGTAGACTTATGGATAATTAATTGGGAACTTCTAAAAAAGAAATAATGAACAATAAAAAGGAAATGAAGAGAGTAAAACATAGGTACTGCGTCTTAATGGTTATGTTATTCCTAACCAATGACCAGTCTCATTTATCATAAAACACAAATTATGATAATAATTATATAAAAACTAATCTTTATCACTTCCAATGATAACAACTTTTATTGCGGGCAATTAAACAACTTGGCGAGGCAGGCTACCTTGCTTTTTTCGATTACAAAGTCACCAACAAAAGAAATAACACGTCACACATTACATGCAAATGAGATAAATATCGAGTCTCATGTGTAGTTGGTTTCATTATATAATGACAAGAACTATAAAAAGAGACAAGCACTTTCATGGTGTATATGCTTGTCAAATTGGATATAGTAGTTTTTATGGTTTCCAGAGGAGGGTGGTGTCGGCAATCATTCCGGTGACCACATAAGGGTCCATGTTTGAAGCTGGCCTTCGGTCCTCAAAGTAACCTTTGCCTTCTTTTTCAGTGTCTCGTCCAACTCTAACCGATGCCCCACGGTTGGCAACACCCTAATTATAACAGAAAACAAAAATTCAAGACAATCATTTATGGAAAAGTATGGGCATTATGATGAACATAAAAAAACCAGCAGTTAAGATTATTAATACGAGTAAACAAAAGAAACAGAATAACTGCTGACATTTTGTACATTTTACTTTGGGAATTTTTCATATTAGTGCATCATAAGTTAGTCATTAGTTAAAATGTTTTTACCTAAGAGCATTAAAGGGACCATATTTGCTAAAATTAGACTCTTTAGTAAATCATGGAGAACTGGAATTAGGACCAGGTACCCGACACAACAAGAGAAACATGTTTTGGAGACAAAAAAATTAGATACAACTATTAAGCAGTCTTTAAATGATAAATTTAGGGACTGAAATAAATTTTTAGTCCTAAAATTTATATATTTGAAGATCAAAAATATAGAATTGGTCACAAGACACAATCCGGTACAATCCGGTACGACAATTCTAATGTTGGTACCGGATTGTTTTTTGGGACCAATTTATATGTTTTTGCTTTCCAAATATATATAGTTTGGGACCAACTCACACATTGTGCTTTTCTTTATCATGTTTTTTGTTTTGAATTGCATAAAAAAATGTATATATGTTTTACATAAAATATAAACATCATGTTGTGCATATAAATATATATTTTTATGGAGTTGATAATGGTTATCCATTTCTAGAAAATCTGCTATGAATTCTCTAAAAATCTATTCTTTCACTTTAGTACGCGCGACAGAAAAAAACAGAAAAAAACAGAAAAAAGGGAAATAGTATGACCTTGAGGAAGGAGACCGCAAATTCAAAACAAGGGAACTTGCGATCTTATGGTTTATGTTTTATATAAGTCAAGTTGATCTAGGGAAACTGTAGAATTTTAAACTAAATCATCTACCAAGTGTGGTAAAAATAATCAAGTTCTTGTTTGGCTGGTTAGTAAAAGTTCAGGCAATGTCAATGATTTTGGAGAATGGTTTTTGATTGAAACAGGAAATGAACAAAGCCGAGTTACACAAAATTGGAATATTTTGGGATTTATGCTTATTATGGCTCTGTTTGGTAACATATTATTTGGTTAAAAATCTGTTTTAAAAAATCTGTTTTAGAGATCAAACCAAACTACAACTAATTTATTTTTGGACTTTTATTTAGGAAAAAATCTTCTTTTTAAAAGCTAAATAATTTTACTGTACACCCACAGCTTTTTAAAATTCAAAATCCAAAAATCAACTAAAACAATCTATTCCCAAACGGACATTAGGTGTTACCAACTACTTTTGACTAACAATGTTTTTCTCATAGAGGTACGTACAAATTAAATTTGTCATGATATTTACTTATAAACTAAAGGAAGCAATCTTTATGGCTTTCCAACCTATAACAACTAGTTATGGCAAAAGATTGAACCAAGTTTTGGCATGAAACTGGAGGAGAAGTGATGAGTCAGATAACAACGGTTAAGAGTTGCTCATAAAAGTAGAAAACAAAAATTACCCATGAGAAGGTGTGGATATCGGCAGTCTCGTGTCGGCCAGTGAGGCGGCGCTCATTGCCCTCTCCATAAGCAGCAATATGTTCTTTGTGTCTTAGACCGAGCTTTTCAATAGCCTTCTTAATTACCTCAAATCCACCGTCTTCCCTCATCGACTTCGTGCTACACAGTTTTCAACAAAGAGTTGTTTATTCACATTATAAATTATTACCTATAGTCAAAAGAATCTAAGTCATTACCTGTAATTGGTGTGGGCACCAGCACCATTCCAGTCACCCTGGTATAAATGGAACACAATTATAATACAAATGAAAGGCATGAAGTAAATGCATATAATGAACTGTCCGTTTGGTTGTCTAATAAAAACAATTAACAGCATTGTTTTTCATGTAAATTTGCTATTAATAAACAAAGATTTTCCATGATAGTTCTGATGGAGCGGTTTTGAGACCAACCACTGTTTTTTTCAGTATTTCTATTTTCTCTGTGTAAATCAACTAACAATCTTCAGTAACAGAAACAGTTCTGACCAATTTGTTACTATATTGCTGGTAAGAAGAGCTAAAACTCCTAAAAATAACTCAGGTGATACGTTTTTGAAGAGTTTTTGATTTACATTTAGCTGGTCAGAAATTTTGCTACAATCTTGTTACAGTTTCTGAAGAGTTCTCATGTACACTTTCTTGAATGAATTTTGCAGCCCATGTCCGTGTCAAGCATTTATAGCAAGAAAGTAACTAAAGGTTACAAATGAAAACACATTATTAGGCAAAAAGAACAGAACCTCAATAGGCTTGGGATCAAAGGAAACCACAACCCCTGCGATCTCGGTGATCCTCTGTTGATACGAGAGAAATGAAAAGTAAGTTGATATGATTACAATGTGAAAACAAATTTACACTTCCCAATTGAAACATGAAGTATATAAATATTCACCTCGAGAATGTATCGAGCAACCCACATTTCATCGCTGGCTGAGATGCCAACAGAAGGGCCAACTTGAAATTCCCACTGTATTTTAGGAAGAAAAAGAGACGTGTTTTCACAATCATCAGTCAACGATAACAATATTATGATAACGTGTCAAGTTATTGTATTTGAATGTATATTTACCTGGCCAGGCATAACTTCCCCATTGATGCCACTTATGTTAATTCCTGCAAAAATGCAGGCCTTATAGTGCGCATCTACAATATCACGTCCAAAAGCTTTGTCCGCACCAATTCCACAATAGTATGGTCCCTATGTTGTTATAACAACGACGCATAAAGTTAATTTATCTGTATATCTCAAGGCGAAGTTGTCAACTTAATTTAAAGTTCAAATTATTCACCAAAATAGGGTGATAGCAGCCGCACACTATGCTAGGATGATATTTATAAGGACAAATGTTAATTAGCTACGTGATAATAGAAGTTATAACCAACTAATTAGGCAACTTAAGTAAATAGATAAAAAGCTATATATCAATTAGTATAAAGGAAAAGATCGTCCTATAACTCTGCTAAACTTGGGACAGAGTGACAAAAATAGGCAAACACATGAAAATTAAATTAATCGTGGGGGGAGAACAAAGAACAAAAATAAAATAAAATGAAAAATGCTTTTGTGGCTGCATTAGATTTTACAAAATAAAGAGGCCGGCAAAAACAAAACGAAACAAAACAAACAAGACAAAAAAGATAAACTAGAGGAACAATGCTAAAAGAAAGGGAATTTCATAATCTCTCGTGGCCAAAAAAATTAAGATTTTTTTCCAACAAAATAGTTCCAAGCTTTTACCAGAATGATATCTAGCCAACTTTTCACATACTATACAACCACAACGATTTACTTCATCCGTTTTTACTTCATCCGTCAAAAATATCATTTACTTCTTTTGACCGGCAAAAATATATTTTAAATTGTTAGAATATAAATTTTTAAAATTTGATTATATAGTTTTGACAAATTTGCACTATGTGATTAAATTTTGAAAAAAATTATATTTCGACAGCTTAAATATAAGTTAGTTGTCGGTCGAAGTTCACGTAATTTTTTATTTAACCCCAACACTATAAAAAACATCAAGAAATACATTACAATATGAACTGTCCGAGATTAAACCTGGTTTGATTCTCCCTCTTTCATTTACTACCAATATCCTAAATTAGTAACATTCTTTTCTATTTAACAAAAAATTATTACAATGATTGTAGCTCCTGTATATTTAAAAAGAAATTACACGACACAACAGACATCATATGTTATGATGTTTTGGTAAGATTAAAAAATCATGTAACCTCCAAATGCTTAATTCTTTAAATGGATGGCAGAGGCGTATGTCTACCAAACGACACTCTTTATTATTTTCCAACGAATTAGATTTATGGCAATCTTAGCCCTTTTAAATTTATTTAATTAATCTTTTATTCCTTTTGCTCTCTATTAGTTTATTTGTAAAGGAAGACACGAACTTTATATTACAAACAACCAAACAAGACCTTACCCAAAATATTTGCAGACTCTCAACTTGATTAGTACAACCTGAGCTATAATAATAGAGAGATTCCCTTACAACCGAAACCCAACAAAACACTTAAAAGATGAAAAACATCAAAAAGCTTTTGACGTGACTTAAAATTCTGCAATCACTTAAATTTGACCGGTTTTAAACATATAACTAAATTGTTGAAACGAAATTTTTTAATTTTTTTTCTAAATAGTTCAAATGTTAAACCATATGATAAAATTTTAAAAAAATTATTTCGACAATTTGGATACGAGTTATTTACGGGTCAAATTTATGTATAGTTTCGTATAGTATTTGTAAAATGGGGAGGAGTACTATTTTGAACTCTATTTCTTCACTTTTCCACGAATCTATTGTATAAAAGCAGCACCTAGTTCTTATACTTTCCCACTAATAATAACAGTACTCTTTTATCTATTTGATTGGTTTAAAGGAGGGTTGAGAACATTTATAGAATAAGAGAATCAATTCATTATATTTTTACCTGTGGTCCAGGGAAACCTCCAATTGGCCATCCAATCGGCCACTTTATATCTTTTTGCAACAACGTGTATTCTTGCTCAATTCCATACCTGTTATTTTTCTTATAATCATATTTTTCTTTTTTTCCCAAAAGTACGAGAGAATAATAAATACGTATTTTGTTACCAGGGGACTTCAGCAGAAACATTAGGGTTGCTGAAAATCTGAGCAGCTTTAAACCTCTTGTTTGTGGGAATTGGCTCACCGGCAGGCGTATAGGTGTCACACATGACCTAATTTTAAAAAAATATTTAGTATTACAACAACTTACAAAGCCAAGAACACACAGCTATTTCTGATATAAAAAAAAAACGTTTAGCTCACCAGGATGTTGTTTCCCCTCCTAAATGGATCCTTGAAAATTGCCTGTGGACTGTCGTTTCACACCGATTAGTATTTTTTATTTTATTTTTAAATAGATAGATTTGAAGATCAAGAAAATATAGTTGCTAAAGAAACTTTCATGTTTTTGTTGGCACAACATGAAAATGAATTAATTTACGGTGTAGGTCAGATCAACTACGTATAATACAACTTTTTAACAACAGAAGTTAAAGACGAAGGCGATAACATACTAGAGAATCACTTCACTATCTTTTCCGGGAGCTTGACCAGTGCTGGAGCCATCATAGTTCCACTTGGGAAGCTCTTTAGGATCAGAAACAGGTCCGGTGATGGTCTATAAAAACATACAAATGCACAAAAGTATTATCATGTACAGGCTATATTTTCGTAAGATCAAATTAGAATGAAGTCTAAGATAGAATTAATATCAATGGAAAGTAATTACTCTGGCCTTGCTTCTGATGTCCATTCCAGTCCCACCAACCCTGCAACAAAATCAAAATTTAGCCACTACTAAATATTGAAAACTAAACCGGTTGACTTTTAATTGCATAAATAACTAGCCACTACTAAATATTAATGCATATTATGGTCGAAAATACTTTAGTTCATATGAAGTTAAACAACAAAAACTCAGAATATTGAAAAAGAATAAAAGTGAAATGTTTCATTGCAAACCAGATAATATGATGTATCTTTTAAAGGATATTTCATAATCCAAAGTACCCAGCTAGAGCGACAAAAAACAAGAACCATGCATTAATCCAACACTAACAAAAAAACTAAGACATGATTTTTTGGTTTAGACTAGTTTTAAATGAACTCATAAATGTTTTTTTTGGTTTAAACTAGTTTTAAATGAACTTATAAATACTAATATATATCCCATAAATAAAAGAAACATGGCAAAAAGGATGAATCTCACCATATGTATTCGACGATGATCTTGTCAGTAGAATCCGAGAGGTCGAGGTTAACAAGGTCGGAAAGGCAAGCCATTTTTTCTCACTCTCTCACTTTCTCTCCCTCTTGAGTGTATATACTTTTGTTGTAAGTGTATGCAGAGTTCTAAGCAGAGAAGGTGATGTTTTATAGAGAAAGTCAAGGCGTTGAGAGTAGAAAACACTGGGAAAGTATTACTGGCCCATTTTAATATATTTCGGTTATTTCAATAATAATAATACTAAACTAAAACGCAAATGGGAGAATCTTGTCATGATTTACGTAATTAAGCCCATATTTTCAAATTTATTTTACCTTCCCTTGTGACATTAACGAGACGACTTTTTTTAAGGGAGTAGATTCTAACCACCTAGTATCTGTAGTGTAGATTAGTAATTATTTTTGTTGACATTTACTTTTAACTAAGATTGTTATATGTTATTTGTTTTTGAGAAAAAACGATTCTATTATCAACTTTTCAATTCAAAAACCTTTTATATCTGACGATTATGTGGAGCAATTATTTTTGTTGGACTTTTGAAACTAATTTTTATTTAATACAATTTTTTGTTTCTGCGTAAGATACCATGACGTGTTTTTTTTTTAATTTTGTGTTAATAAAACTAGTAAATACAATTAATTTTCCGGTGCAGAAATATAAAAATACCCCATATAGTTTGATTATTAATTTATATATTAGATTAAATTGGTATGGTCAACCAACAATGTCTCTAGTCTATATTCATGCATGTTTATAAATAAGCGCATAAATATACTATGTTTGTTAATAGTGGCTTTCCAGCACTTCAATATATTTTGAAATGGTTGTCAACCATTTACAGATCATGAAAGGCCAAGTTCTGATAATAAGTTATCTAAACTGTCTGTTAACAAGGGTTGAAAATTATAAAGTTAAAATAATTCTAACAAATCGTATTTTAATTTATGCTCTAACCTATCTATATATACTATTAAATATCTAAAAAGTGCCTTTTGGCGAGGTCTAATTACGGCATACCAAAAAAATATTAAGAGTTAATTATATGAACTGATCAATCATACATGCATAATTTTCTGTTGCAATTTATAAGTAATTCGGGAATCTCTTTAACCGGACATCATAATACCTTAATATTACATATATTTTTCAACTTTAGGCATTATATAGATTTTGACAAATATTTTCATAAATTTCCATTAATTCTTTTTTCTTATTTATTAAAATTAGAATTATAAAGTTAATGTGAGTAAAGTGTTTGGTTCAAGTGTTTATGTAGAGACCACAATCGGGTGGTTTCAAAAATCAACATTGTAGAGAGAGACGATAAAAGTAAATCGTTTATTATATGAAATTATGAAAGTTGTTTGTAATTAAGTCCCAAATGCACTTATATACGGTATGAAATAAAGTTTGCTTTAGTTACAAATAAGTATCAAAAATATATAACGTGACAGATTAAGTCCATAATTATTATTAAGTCTGCTACTTGTATAACGTTGTTCAATCAGGTCCTTAAGTCCTCAAACATGACAGATTATTCTAACATATAAAAAACTAATATAACAACAATACATATAATCTATATACCCCCTTCAAGTTGTATTATGCAAATAAACCAAACCCAACTTGGACAATAAACAATTAAATAAAACCGAACTAAGTGTTTTAGTAAACATATCAGCTATATTATTTTTGAATAAAGATGTAAAGTATGTATAATCTTTTTTATGATTTTGTCTCTTATGAAATGACAATCAAACTCTATATACTTAGTTCTATCATGATTAACAGGATTCAAAACTAAGGCTAAAACTGATTTACTATCAGTAGAAAGAGATGCAGGCTGTTCATGAGAAATAACAAAATATTTTAAAACTTGAATTAACCAAATAAGTTCACAAGAATTAGAAGCTAAAACCCTATATTCTGCTTCTTCAGAGCTTCTACATACAATATTTTGATTTTTAATTTTCCATGAAATAAGTAAATTTTCTAAGTGTATACAAAAATCAGTGACAGATCTTCTAATATCTATGCAAGAGGCTCGATGTTATAGTATATTATCCCACATTGACTAGACAATGATTGAGTCTATGATTTATAAAAAGTTACACATACTTACCACTAAGAATACTTTTAATGCTAAGATATATTGAGTTTAGAGATGTTTTACTCACCTCCACCCACTTAATATATTCGCTCGTAGGACCCTTGAAATATCGGACCACGAGCGACAGGGAGTGTTAAAGTTTATTATCCCACATTGACTAAATAATGATCGAGTCTGTGATTTATAAAGAGTTAAGCATACCTACCATTACGAGTCCTTTTAATGGTAACCTATATGGGATTTAACACTAAATCAATCATACATGCATAATTTTCCGTTACAATTTATAAGTATAATCCGGTAATCCCTTTGAGCGTACATCATAATTACCCTAATATTACATAGATTTTTCAACTTTAGGCATTATGAAAAAACATATGCTCGAAGTTCCGAGTGCACTTATGCGTTTTCAGTTGCAACTATAGTTGTAACCACAGTTGCAACTGACGAATATAATAAAGTTAATAAAAAAACATTGAACACGAGACGTTTTTAAACGGAGTTCGACATGATCACCTTGTCTACATCTCCTGAGCCCTCACTCAGTATTTATTGATATTGAAGGGAACAATGATAAGACTCGAGACTTACAATATCATGACTTCCTCATTTATATGTCTATCTTACCATCTCTAACTCACAACTATCAATCTCTAATGGCATCCCGCCACGATGTTTTTAAGTTTGTTTCTCTCTCATGCACAACGGGTGTTGTTGATCTATAATATCAATATATCTACATTGTATTCAACATCCAAAATACTAAAGGCTAATAGGCTTTATATATAGCCTGTCCAAAAGATCCTAACTTGATCATTAAGGAAAATATTTCCTTTGTCTTCTTTCCTTGCCCGACTTGAAGATCTACAAATATATATGTTCTATTTAATTAGTTTTTGTCTTCTAACAAATCAGATCTTGTTTAATTCGAAATTATATAGATTTTAATTTAATTGTCTTCAAGATATCTCCAAAGAATCTTTCCTTTTTTTTTGATATTTCCTTACTTGATAAGGAGTCTTACTTTTAAGTCTTCTATTCCAATAAGAAAAGATTTTCAATATATTTTTTCTATCATTTAGAGATGCCTTCAAATCATCTAAACTTGTTCAACATGTTTTGATTCTTCTAAAATATATTTGACCGAATATTACAGAATCTGTCCAGCATAGTCAGTTCCAACTGCGGTTGCAACTGAGGTTCCAACTGAATGCACAACTTGAACTTAATCGTTACACAATACATGTCTGTATATTGAGAGTTTATTATGAATATATAAAACAATATTTTCCAATATGATGACAAACAATGTCACTAGAATCTCGGATCTAGGTATTTTAGAAGGTCTTTTAGATCGGTACAGTTGTAGTGTATAATTTTAGAAGGTCTTTCTTGACAATATGGAATGGAGTATTCCAACTTTATACGCTAGTGCACTCCGAGTGTATTAAACAGGACAACAACAAGTCAATTATTTTTGTACCGACTAGATAAAATAATTAACGTCTTGGATCATAGAATTTGTTTAAACTCTTAATTCTGATTTTATTAATTAATCATGTATGAGAAATGATAATCGTTTTAATTAATAAAAGAGTGTGATTCTTTACGAATCATAAACTCAGTGAGTTGGACGGTGACATTTCAAGTATAGTGTTTATTAGTAAATGAAGAAATATATGTCCCGGTACTGCGATTGATCATACCCCCTTAAAAGCTTACAAAATTTTTTGTATCAAGCCCTACTGGTAGATTTATTAATCTGATACATTAATTAAGTTAAGTGGTATTTATTAAAAAATACAATATGCTTACTAAATATAAATCGTCAGTGATTTAAATTGGTAAGTGGGTGTCTGTTTAATCTTAACGTGGGAATGATTTAAACATAATGACATGGAACAAATTATCTTATAGAAGATTCGGAATATAGGAGAGAGATTTCAGTTAGAGTTCTTTAGTGAAATTGACTCTAAATTAATCAGATGAGAAAAGATTCATGTTGATGAGTTTAAGTTCGAATCTGATTAGGATAAGCTCTTCTTTATTTAGCCTATCAGGTCATTAACGTAGCCTATATATACATGCTTCGTATCACTATGAAAATACAGATTTTCAATATACATTTTTTTGGTGAAAGAGAGTCCACCCTCTTTCTAGAAGAAAGGCGTTTTTTAGAAATACATTAGAAGACCCGATTCTTTCAGAAAGAAAAGCTCAGCATCACTGTAATCTTGTAAACATATACGGTAAAATGATAACAGTTTTAAATAGTAGTACACAACATTAATAAGCTTCTGGGTATTTTTTCGCTGCTATAAAATTTTCAATTGGCACCAGAGCCAATGTTAAATTATGTGTATGTTAACTATTATCCATGTTCTCCACAATTAAAATGAGATATATGCATGTTTAGGATAGATGGGACATATGCTAATTTTATTTTGCAGAGATCTTTTCGGTTATCATGATCAGTTGTGTATTTTTATTTAATTATGTTCATACATATGATTAATGATGTTATTATGCATGTGTTTCTCCTAGTTGTGTAAATGAGGCATGCAATTGGTTTATCAGTTTTAATTATGCATGTGTTCTCTAATTATGTGTAAAGGAGACATGTATTTTGTTTTTCAGGTTTATTGATGTAATTGTAGAATCTATAATTTTTTATTATGTATTCGTTTACATCAATAATTCAGAATAGGAGAAAAGGATATTATTGTAGTAGCAATTATGTAATATGCTAAACCCATAGTCAGGTTGAACACCCAAGGGGGATACCCCATTGACCGTAGTCGAAGTGGCAAACAAGAAAATCATGGAGGCAATAAGAGTCATGCAGCAAGTGGGAGACTTCAAGAGATAAAGATCATGATAACCGAATGAATATTTTATTTGTTATTTTCATGTTATCATGTGATGATTATATTATTCATGTTATCATGTAATGTTTATCTTATTCATATAATGTTTATCTTTATCATGCTACTAGTTATTTAGTGGGAGGACATGGAGAAAAGATATTGTTTAAGATAATGTTGTGATTTAATTTATCATAGTAATTTGTACATATCAACAAGATAATAAAAGCATATTTATTTGTTAAGTGTATTTAGATAATTACTAAAATTGATATTTAAATCATAACAAGTAAAACTCTCATTTTTCTAAAATAATAAGTGGGAGAGAATTTTTTATTTTTTTAAAATAAATCTCATGGTCTCCATTAATGGTTTGTAGATGATTTAATTAATTACTTTTCCCGTCGGATTGAATTAGTTAAAGAATTATCAAGTACAAACTCTATTAATTGTTATTAATGTATCACCTTCCCATCGAAGGGGTTCATTATAGTATAATGGATCTATATGTCATTAATGGTATACACTTTGCTATAAATTCTAGAAATCTAATAATTGGACAAGAGGTAAGACAATGAACCGAGTCAACACCAGTACCATTAGATAATGCTAGGGTTCCAGGAGTATTACGTGTTAGTGGAAGAATTATTACTCTACCGGTAAGGTATACATTATTGGGAGAGACTTTTGAAAGAATCCCTGAGATAATGAATGCTGAACCAACTAACTACAAGGATGCTTTGACATATAAAGATGTAGAACTTTTGCAAAAGGCTATGAATTCAGAGATATAATCTATGTATTCTAATCAAGTCTAGGATCTTGTAGAAGCACCTGAAGGGATAAACCCATCGGATGTAAGTGGGTCTATAAGATAAATAGAGAGGTGGATGGGAAGGTGGAAACCTTCAAGGCAAGGCTTGTTGCGAAAGGGTTTACTCAAAAAGAAAGGAACGATTATGAAGAAATTTTTTTACCAGAAGCTAGGCATAAGTCTATTCAGATTCTCTTGTCCATTGCAGCTCATTTCGATTATGAAATTTGGCAAATGGATGTCAAGATAGCTTTTTTTTTATTGGAAGTCTTGATAAAAGCATTTATATGGTGCAACCAGATGGATTTGTAGCAAATGGCCAAGAGCACATGTTATGCAAGCTTAAGAAGTCCATTTATGGGCTTAAACATGCATCTAGGTCTTGGAACACTCATTTTGATCAAAACATTAAGTCTTATGGTTTTAATCAATGTTATGATGAGTCATGTGTTTAAATGAAGCATGATGGATGTGTCGTTGTGTTCTTAATACTTTATGTGGATGATATACTACTCATTGGAAACGATATTGGAGTGTTGTCATCCATAAATGTATGGTTGTATGGTCAGTTTGAAATGAAGGACTTGGGAGAAGCCAGTCACATTCTTGGGATCAAGCTCACGCGAAATCGCAAGCAAAGAATGTTGGACATATCAGAAGCTACCTATATCGATGAGATTCTTGCCCGCTTCAACATGAAGGATTCCAAGAAAGGTTCTCTACCTTTCATACATGGGATTCATCTTTCTAGCAACCAGTGTCCAAAGACGCAAATCGAGAAAGAGAAAATGAAGGCAGTTCCTTACGCTTCGGCAGTAGGAAGCCTCATGTATGAAATGATGTGTACTAGACCTGACATCTGCTATACTATAGGCACGGTAAATAGATACCAGTCTAACCCAGGGCGAGAACATTTGACTGCAGTAAAACGCATAATCAAGTATCTGAAAGGAACTAGAGATTGTATGCTAGTTTACGGTGCAAGGAGTCTTACTCCAGTCAGGTATACAGACTGGGATTTCCAAGCTGACAGAGACTCAAGAAAGTCTACCTTAGAAAATGTATTTGTCCTAGGAAGTGGAGCCATTAGTTGGAGGAGTATCAAACAAGTTTGTCTTGCTGATTCCACTATGGAGGCCGAGTATGTGGCTACCGGTGAGGCAGCCAAAGAGGCTGTAAGGCTAAGAAGCTTTCTTTAAGATTCTGGGGTAGTACCTTTAGCACAACCGTCTGTAACACTTTATTGTGATAGCAGAGGCGCGATTGCGAATGTGACGGTGTCCCAAACACACAAGAAGTCCAAGCACATTCAGAGGAAGTATCATCTTATATGAGAGTTCATGGAGAGATGTGATATAATGGTGACAAAGATCACATCAACGAACAACCTGACTGATCCATTTACCAAAATCCTACCGTCTAATAATTTTGGTAGGCATGTGAAGAACATGGGAGTGAGATGCATGTCAACATGGGTTTGAATTATTTAGTGGGAGATTGTTAGGAAATATGATTAAAAGACATGTTTTTTTCGGTTTAGTATTTTATTTATCAGATGTTGTTACATTTTTATGATATTTTATATTGAAAATATATTATTTGTTTTATTTATTAATGAGCAAATAAGTGTCTAATATTATAATTCGTAGATAGTCTACTGTGTAGAGTACGGCTTAGATACGGAAGATTAGACTATCGGTTATTATATAATATAAGTTAATTGTTTACAACTTTAGATGGAAATGGATAGACCATCGGTATAGTTATAGTATATAATTTTAGTAGGTCTGTCTGGAATAGAGGTAATAGAGTATTCCAACTTTAAAAGCTCTTATATTGAAAGAAAATAAGAGTGCATATTTTGTTCATTGTTTTGCACATCAACTTCAACTTACACTTGTGGCCGTTGCAAAAAATCATCTTTGTATTGGAACACTTTTCTTGTCTATAACTAATATTTTTAATGTGGTTGGAGGGTCTTGCAAGCGACGAGATCAATTATGTGAGAAGCAAGCTGAGAAAGTACTTGAAGAATTGGAGAATGCAGAAATCACCACTGGACAAGGCTTAAATCAAGAGCGTGGGGTTGTTCGTCCTAGTGATACTCGTTGGGGTTCATATTACCGTACTATATTGATCTTGATTCAAATGTTCTCTTCCATACTTGAGCTAATTGATGTGATTATGTATGATGGAAATGATTCGATTCAAAGAGCGTTTGCATGTAGTTTACTAAAACAGATGCTAACTTTTGAATTTGTTTTTAATTTGCATCTGATGAAAACCTTTTTAGGGATAACAAACGATTTGTCTCAAGATTTACAAAGAAAATATCAAGATATTGTGAATGCAATGGTGTTGGTCGATATTTCTAAAAAGAGACTTCAAGCAATGAGAGATGAAGGATGGAATTCCTTGATTGATGAGGTATCTAACTTTTGTGTTAAGCTGGATATAAGTATGGAACACTTCTATGTTAAAGAGAAAAGACCTTTTCAATGTACCGCTGAAAAGGTTTTGAATTCGCATCACTATCGTGTTGAGATGTTTAATACATCGATAGATATGCAATTACAAAAGTTGAATAATAGATTCAATGAGCTGAACTCTTAGTTGTTACTTTGTGTAGCATGTCTTAATCCATCAGATTCATATGTCTCTTTTAATAAGGAAAATTGGTTCGATCAGCACAATTTTATCCTCAAGATTTTTCCAAAATCGAGTTAATGGCTTTTCCTGATCAACTTGAATTTTTTTTCATAGACATGCGTAAGAATATTGAGCTGTTGGAGTGGAAAAATATTAAAGACATTACTAAAAAAGATGGTTGAAATGAGGAGAGATACGGCTTACCCTTCAATTTACAAACTTTTAATGTTAGCATTGATTTTACCGGTTGCAACAGCTACAGTTGAAAGAGCATTCTCTGCTATGAAGATCGTGAAGAACTGACTCTGGAACCGAATGGGTGATAGTTTAATGAACGATTATTTAGTTGTTTATATCGAGAAATATGTATTTAGTATCATACCAAACATGGATATTATGAAATATTTTCAAGACATGGATAGACGTAGGGGTCAATTGTAAATTTCTTTTTATCATAAAGTTAATGTTTAATATCACGGTTTTCATAATTAATCTTGTTGTTTTTGCCCATCCTTCGTTAAAATCATGTATTCGTCACTATACATAATACTAAATAAGTGCATACACATCTAAAAAAAGTGAATACACATTCAGAAAAAATGCAAACACATCAAGAAAAGTGCATATACAAAATCAATAAATTGTATACACAATCCATAAATTGCATATAAAATCGAGCAAAATGCATATATAATACTAAATAAGTACATACACATCTAAAAAAATGAATAAACATTCAGAACAAGTGCATACACAAAATCAAGAAAGTGTATACACAATCCAGAAAAGTGCATGCATAATATTTTTTGAATTGTATTTCGATTTTTTTAAATTTTTTTGGATTTCATTAATAAAAATTACATTTTTATAATTTTTTTTAAATTTTTTTAAATTTTTATAATTTTTATAATTTTAATTTTTTAAATATTTCTTTTGAATTATTTTTTAGAAGTTTAGAAGTTTTTATGTTTTTTTAATGTTTTATTTATATTTTCATTTGTTTTTATATTTTGGACTAAAATTTAAATAAGGTTTTTTTTCGGACATGTACTTAATAAAATATCAAAAAGTGGACTGGACAAAAAAATTTCCTTTAAGAAAATAATACAAGTAACCCAAATAAAATATTTAATTGCAAACATAGTAAACATATTTCATTTCATTCATTCATTCAAACCACATTACATTCATTCATGCAATATTTCATTAAAAATAATTACATCAATTAAAAAAATACACAAATGAAAACATCAATTAAAAAAATACCTGATTAAAATAACATAAATTAAAAAATTATATCAAATTCTAATAAACTAATACTTATTTCTAATTTCTTCTTTTGTCTTCAAAATCTAAATTGTTTGGGTGATAGTGTTATTAGAAACATACGCATTCATCGTTATAATTTTTCGGTCACTTTCCATACTTTTGGCTATGGCTAATTTATCTAGTACTATTTCCCTAGATTTATCTTTGCATCCTCGTCGATCTTATAATTATGAAGAAAGGCCATTACCATAGTGGATGACGATGTCGAAGAAGAGGTTTGGTAAGACGCGGCTTTTGCGGCTTTCCTACCCATAGGCCTCTTCAAATTTGAGACCTCTTCTTCTTCAATGTCAATGGGGACATCAAAGTCGGTAGAAACAGAATCATTCATACCGGATTTTTGTTTTTTCGAGACTTTTGGTTTAAATTCTTTTACATGCCATTTTGATTGCCCTTTTAAAACTTCAAATGCTTGATGATCCTTAAATCTTTTATTTTCGTCTTCAATATAAGCAAGTTCCGCATTATGATACAATTAATTTATAAAAAAAAGTTAATATTAATTTAAACAACTATCTAAAATATGAAAAATAAATGAAATTAAATTGAGAATCATACCATATCTTTTTGGTTTTTCCACTTTGATTCCTTCTTATCCCGCTTTGGAATTTTGCATGAAATATTTCACACCGACAATTTATATCGCCAAAGTGTTGATACAAATTATCTGACTTTCGCTTAGAAATCCAACCATTGGAAAAGTCCGTGTGGTAAACCAAATGGATTTTTCTTCAAAAACCCGTTATATCTATCTCATTGCCGACAACTCCATCATTAGAAACAATAGACCAACTCTTGTACAAACGCACATCTTCGGGCTCGGTCCATATTTTTTGAATAGCCGATTTGGTTGATGGACCTTTTTTCTTTTTTGATTTACATTCAAAGGTTGAGTGGAGAATGGAGGAGTGGGTTGACTGTAGAATTGAGGTGGAGGTTGGGTGGAGAATTGTGGTGAATCCATAAAATTACTAGCATTTTCTTGAGTGATTTCATAATCGTCGAAATCGATATTATTTTGATAGTTATCATCGGAGTTGCCCATAGTGCGATGTTTTTTTAAGAGAGGTAAAAATATAGAGAGACGAATATATGTGAATTGGTGAGTTGGAAATGGTGATGAGGGAGAGTTTATATATAGGGTGTAATTGAGGTCAAATATAATTTTTTTTAACTATTGGGGAAAAAATTAGCCGTTATTTAGTTTTTAAAAAATATAGGGACCAAAAAAAATTACATTATAGCTGTTATTGGGGTTAATTTGCAATTTTTCAAACTGCTAGAACTTAAAAATAAATAAAACTAGCCGTTATTCCTTAATAATTTAAACAGAAAACTCCAGGGACCACATTTTTAATTAATATGGTCAGATTAAAAAAAAACATCAGGGACCAGCCCTGCAATTTTCTTTCTTTCTTCCTCTCCGCTTCTCGACGATCTTCTCTCCCTCTCTTCTCTCCATTTCTCTCCGCGCACAGAGCTTCATCTCCTCCTTCACCGCCCATTATTCTGGCTTCCCTCCTCCGCGCGCTACTCCACCCCAACGGATCAGCGTCCATTAAGGATGCTCTAAGGCGTTAAGCTACTTAGCCAGCAAGTTTACCTTTTCCAAATCATTAACAAATATAATAATTATATACTAACATTTCTATACTCCTTTATCCAAACGGGTAAGTTAAAAGCGGGTCTCGTTCGAGTGTAGTCACACAAGGACGTCCATGATGGTTGTTGAGATTCGAAAAGAAGATGTTTTGTAAAAAAACAAAATCTCTAACTATATTTCCCATGTTGCATTCTTTGATATGACAACTTTATAAGCTAACAATAACTTGGAATACTATAATAAAGTGAAATCTTATTCTCGGGCAAAAAGTCTCGTGTGGCGGGGAGTAAAGATTTTTACTACTTCTTTGGAACACGGAATTTTTGTTTCTTTGCAAAATGAAGAATTGGAAATAACGAGGAGTAACGAGCAATAGTAGATGGATGGGAACTCTGGTCCGAATTAAAAGCTTGCAATAATGTATGCCGATAATAGATGCAAACATTGTGCGCAAAGCTCCTCTTACGCACAAGATGTGGCGAGAGATAGACACTATGATTAAATATCACTCTGTGAAGACATCAGATGTACTACTATGTCTTGCCGGTTAGTGTTCAAAGTTTTATAGCAGCGAAAAATTCCCAGAAAGCTTATTAAAATTTTGTACGATACTATTTAAAACTGTTATTATTTTACTATTTATGTTTAGAAGTTTACAATGATGCTGAGCTTGTCTTTCTGAAAGAATTGGGTTTTCTAACGTATTTCATCATACCCTTGACCATACAACATTGAGATACTCAAACTACGTGAGGACAATAAATTTTCAAGTGCAACTTTAATCCTTTCAACCACACAACCCCTATTATCAACAAATCTCAATACAACGACCATGAACTCTTTTATCGAAATATCACAAGACTCGTCAAGTAACATAGCAAAATGCTTACCATGAAGCTCTCTCCTGATAGCTCTGGTTGTTTCAATAGCACAAGCATTAATAATATCTATTTGAATGATAGAGACAATTAGTTTATTATTTCCTGGAGAATTATCGAAAGTAACTTGTTTTACCTCTTCGTTATGGTCAGGAAGGAATTGCATAAGTTTAATATAATTTCCGCGATTTGATCAGGCTCGTCATTCCCGCGATAGGAAAGCCCTTGTTTTAAAAGTTATCTAATACAATCGACCGCTGCATTTAGTCGGACTTTATAATTCACCTTGGATTGCTCATTCATTCTAAAAAAAGCAGTTTCAATATGTTGATCTTGATTTCGTAAACCATTACACTCACTCAAGGCCTGTCTATGAGCACTATTATGACCTCCTTCATGCTTACGGAGCTTATCTTTTTCTCTCCAATCTCTACAACCTATGCTAACGAATGCATCACCACCCCCTTGATGCCCCAATTCATTTTTTAACAAATAACAATAAAGGCAAAAAACAGCATCTTTTTGTATACTATACTCCAACTACTTAAATTCAGAATACCACATTCAGTTAAATCTTCTTAGATTCCATTCAAATAATACTTTCGTCGAACCCTCTCTCGGATATTAGGATTAAAGTATGTATAATCTTTTTAATGATTTTCTCTCTTATGAAATGACAATCAAACTCTATATACTTAGTTCTATCATGATTAACAGGATTCAAAAATAAGGCTAAAACTGATTTACTATCAGTATAAAGAGATGCAGGCTGTTCATGATAAATAACAAAATATTTTAAAACTTGAATTAACCAAATAAGTTCACAATAATTAGAAGCTAAAACCCTATATTCTGCTTCTGCAGAGCTTCTACATACAAAATTTTAATTTTTAACTTTCCATGAAATAAGTGAATTTTCTAAGTATATACAAAAATCAATGACATATCTTTAAATATCTATGCAAGAGGCTCGATGTTAGAGTATATTATCACACATTGACTAGACAATGATTGAGTCTATGATTTATAAAGGGTTACACATACTTACCATTACGAATATTTTTAATGGTAAGATATATTGAGTTTAGCGATGTTTTACTCACCTTCACCCACTAAATATATCCGCTCGTATGACCCTTGAAATATCGGGTCACGAGCGAGTACGCTCGTAGGACCCTTGAAATGTCGGGTCACGAGCGAGGGGGAGTGTTAAAGTATATTATCCCACATTGATTAAATAATGATCGAACCTGTGATTTATAAAGAGTTAATTGTACTTACCGAAGCCTTTTAATGGTAACCTATATGTGGTTTAACACTAAATCAATCATACATGCATAATTTTCCGTTATAATTTATAAGTAATTCGGCAATCCATTTGACCGTACATCATAATTACCCTAAAATTACATATATTTTAGGCATTATATAAATTTTCACAAATTTTCACAAATTTTTTTTAAAATTAAAATTATAATTATAAAGTTAATGTAATAAGTAAAGTAGTTAGTTAAAGTGGTTGAGACCTTAAGCCCTATATTTTATTAACTTTGATCTTAATGTTTTTTTCAAATGTAGGCCACGGAATGCTGATACATTGAAACTATATTTTGAAAGGCTTATGAGATTGTTTGATTTTTTTTCTAATTAAATGGTGGGGAATACCCACTTTTTATTTATTGATAGGAAAAATTAAAAAGTGGGGGAAAATCCCCAAAAAAATTGAAAAGTTCATGTTGTAATAAGCGATTCAAAATCAAATAAAAAACAAAATTATAAATTAAATATATTCTGGTGGATTATGTCGACAAACAAAATCGCAAATAAAACATGTGATCCTCTCGTAAAACAAAATATATAGCTGATATTTTTATTTATATATTAGTATTTTGAAATGAAATTGATAGAACATAAAAATTGGACCCGAATATGTCTATTCGGGTATTGACCGATCCACCCGTTAATAGAGGGTACCCAATGCTTGTACCCAAAAACCCATGGATTATGGGAGCTTTCCTAACAGGCCATTATCTATAAAGTTCCTAGCCCAGTTATTAAAGGTCCATAAGGAAAAGCCCATGAAGTGACACCTAAGATGGCGACATTTGTCAACATCTTAGGAGGCATAATTGCCTATAAATAGCCAAGTACCCCCCCTAAAACAAGGACCAGAAAACATATCTCAAAAATATAGAGAGAAGGAGAGAAAAGATAAAAACTTGCCAGAGCGTATCACATCAATAATCAAACCGAGCAAGGTAAAGAATCGAGCACCGAAGAGAAGAGAAAGATCAAGTTCATGATAAAACAGCGAATCCGAGCATAAGCATATCAATAGAGTTGTATTCCGAACAAAGGCAATTGCCGAATAATAATAAAGATCAGGAAGTGTTCATCGTTTATTGTCAATTCATTATATATTTATTGTTGAAAAGCCTAACGCCACCGACCAAAGTTATGGTTTTGTCAGAAATGGATTTTATCTTTTATTCAATTATAAGATAAAACAACAAAACCTGCAAAATAAAAAGTCTTGGACCGAAACTTGATAACCGCGATTTAAAAAGATATCAACAACCTCTTGCTTGCCAGTAAATAAGTAGAAAATTCTAGGTAAATATTTATTTAATTGAAAAAATTACTATCGGTGCATTATTTTTGTGGATGTGACAACTAATCATATTTTTTAGTTTATTTTTTAAATAAATTTTAGGGTTGTTATTTTCGGATTACTTAATATGTGTAGTGTTTTTAGTGGTTGACACATCCCAAATTTTAGTACACCGGATTTATGATAAAGATTGTCTGATACTCATTTACTACAATATTTAAACTCGTCAAAATTATCTCGTTAGCTAGAAGTTATCTCAATCCAGCCAGACCCACCACTAACCTTTGATACAATATGAAAAAAAGGTTATAGGACATAAACAAAATCAAAATAATGAGAAGAAGTTGTTAGTAAATACGATTAAAAGACATGTTGCTTTTATTTTTTTATTTTCTTTATCAGATGTTGTTATATTTTTATGATATTTTATATTGGCAATATATTATTTGTTTTATTTATTAATGTGTAAATAAGAGTCTAATATTATAATTCGTAGATAGTCTAGTGTGTAGAGTATGACTTACACACGGAATATTAGACTATCGGTTCTTATATAATATAAGTAAATTGTTTACAACTTTATTTGGAAATGCATAGACCATCGGTACAGTTGTAGTGTATAATTTTAATAGATCTTTCTTGTCTACATGGAATGCAGTATTTCAACTTTATACGCTAGTGCACTCCGAGTGTATTAAACAGGACTATAACAAGTCAATTATTTTTGTACCAACTAGATAAAATAATTAACGTCTTGGATCATAGAATTTGTTTAAACTCTTAATTATGATTTTATTAATTAATCATGTACGAGAAATGATAATCGTTTTAATTAATAAAAGAGTGTGATTCTTTACGAATCATGAACTCAATGAGTTGGACAGTGACGTTTCAAGTATAGTGTTTATTAGTAAATGAAGAAATCTATGTCCCGGTATTGCGATTGATGATACCCCCTTAAAAGCTTACAAAATTTTTTGTATCAAACCTTACTGGTTGATTTATTAAACTGATACATTAATTAAGTTAAGTGGTATTTATTAAGAAATACAATATGCTTACTAAATATAAATCGTCAGTGATTTAAATTGGTAAGTGGGTGTCTGTTTAATCTTAACGTGTGGATGATTTAAACATAATGACATGGAACGAATTATCTTATAGAAGATTCGGAATATAGGAGAGCGATTTCAGTTAGAGTTTTTTTAGTGGAATTGACTCTAAATTAATCAGATGAGAAAAGATTTCATGTTGATGAGTTTAAGTTTGAATCTGATTAGGATAAGCTCTTCTTTATTCAGCCTATCAGGTCCCTAACATTGCCTATATATACATGCTTCGTATCACTCTGAAAATACAGATTTTCAATATACATTTTTTTAGTGAGAGAGAGTCCACACTCTTTACAGAAGAAAGACGTTTTTTTAGGAATACGTTAGAAAATCCGATTCTTTCAGAATGAAAAGCTCAGTATCACTATAATCTTGTAAACATAAAGGGTAAAATAATAACAGTTTTAAATAGTATTGTACACAACTTTAATAAGCTTTCTGGGCATTTTTCCGCTGCTATAAAACTTTCAATTGGCACCAGAGCCAGGGTTAAATTATGTGTACGTAACTATTATCCATCTTCTCCACAATTAAAATTAGATATATGCATGTTTAGGATATATGGGACATATGCTAACTTTGTTTTGCAGAGATCTATTCGGTTATCATGATCAGTTGTGTATTGTTATTTAATTATGTTCATACATATGATTAATGATGTTAGTATGCATGTGTTTCTCCTGTGTAAAAGAGGCATGTAATTGTTTTATCAGTTTTAATTATGCATGTGTTTCTCCAATTATGTGTAAAAGAGACATGTTTTTTGTTTTTCAGTTTTATTGATGTAATTGTAGAATCTGTAATATTTTATTATGTATTCGTTTACAACAATAATCCATAATAGGAGAAAAGGATGTTATTGTAGTAGCAGTTATGTAATATGTTAAACCCATAGTCAGGTTGAACACCCAAGGGGAAGACCCCTTGACCGTCGTCGAAGTGGCAAACATGAAAGTCATGGAGGCAATAAGTGTCATGAAGCAAGTGGGAGATGGGAGATTTCAAGAGATAAAGATCATGATAACCGAATAAATATTTTATTTGTTATTTTCATGTTATATTAGATGATTATATTATTCATGTTATCATGTGATGTTTATTTTATTCATATAATGTTTATCTTTATCATGCTACTAGTTATTTAGTGGGAGAACATGGAGAAAATATATTGTTTAAGATAATGTTGTGATTTAATTTATCATAGTAATTTGTACATATCAACAAGATAATAAAAACATATTTATTTGTTAAGTGAATTTAGATAATTAATAAAATTGATATTTAAATCATAACAAGTAAAACCCTCATTTTTCTAAAATATTAAGTGGGAGAGATTTTTTTTTTTTCTAAAATAAATCTCATGGTCTCCGTTAATGGTTTGTATATGATTTAATTAATTACTTTTCCCATTGGATTGAATTAGTTATAGAATTATCAAGTACAAACTCTATTAATTGTTATTAATGTATCACCTTTCTATCGAGGGGTTAATTATAGTATAATGGATCTAGATGTCATTAATAGTATACGCTTTGCTATAACTAACAGTATACTCTCTATGTGAGCCTCTACTATTTTTTTATTGGACCAAAATAAACCAACTAATTGATTTTGTTTAACAAGCTTGATTGTCTAGATAACATAATTAATTGTTTTTTTAACATGTAACGTATTTTGAAAACTTACATATCGAAGCAAACTATTTTAATGTTATTGGTGAATTCTTTTTTAAAAAAATAGTTTAGGGATTTGTATTTTTATTTATGAATTCAAAGTTAATTAGATTACTCAAAATTTAAATTTTTACATGTATAATTCTAAGGATTAAAATGTCGTCATTCAACCCAGTAGCTTAAAACCTACAAGAAAACAAACTTGTTGGCTCAAACTATGTCAATTGAAAAAGAAACTTGGATCATGTTTTAACATTTGCGGACCAAAAATTTGTTCTTACTGAGCTTTGTTCAGCTGTTTCCAGTGAGGGGGTTCCTGAAGAGGAAACTCAGGCTTATCAGAAATGGAAAAAGGCTGATGAGATGGCAAAGTGTTACATTTTGGTTTCAATGTCAAATGTTTTGCAGCATCAAAATCAGCACTATGAAACTGCTTTCGACATCTTGCTTAATCTCAAGGAAATGTTTGAAAGTCAGGGTTGGTCTGAAAGGTTGGGTGCTATGCAAACGCTCATGAACACACGTATGGCTGAGGGTAAACCTGTAGAGGATCATGTTCTAAAGACTCGGTTTTAGTGTTGTTGGCCCGTGTGCTAACCTTAGAGGGGGGGGGGGTGAATAAGGTTTATGGCGATTTTCGCCTAATTAAAAATCTATGCAACTAACCACCCAACTTATGCAATTCTAAGCTTAAGCGTTATAACAAGAATTAATGAATAGCTAAAATAACTAAACGCAAGCAATAAATAAGCAAGAATATAAGTTGCGGAAATTAAAAGCAAGGGAAGAAAATGACACCGTGATTTATAGAGGTTCGGCAAACGCGCCTACGTCCTCTCCTCGGTACTACCGAGTATTTCACTAAAATGTTTCTTCCGGATTTTACAAACCCTATCGAGCTCAATCGACCGATTGGCTCACCCTCTACCCGAGGTTCCTACTCTTGATACAAGTGCAAGAGAACACGACTACGAGTCTATGACTCCCCCTCAATTTATGAGTACCCGAATGAAAAGACCTAGAGCTTTTAAGCTTCACTTGCTTACAAAGCCTCTACCCGATCACTCGCTCACAATTGAGTTTATAAAACACTCGATACAATTTTTGTTACAAAACGTAACTACACTCACTATTCTAATTGCTTCTTAAAAAGCTAATTGGTGAGTTGTTGATGATGATCGAGCTTGAATCTCTTTCTCTTTGATTTTCCTCTTTCTCGAATATATATACACCAAAATGGTGATATTTAGGGTTTTTAATGAGAGGTTGGAGGAAGTTGATTGATGTTGTGATATTGTTTTTTATAGAAAGAGAGATTGAAGTGGTATATATATGCCAAAAGTCTGTTTTTCTGGGTTATGACCGTTGGCAGTGGTTGAGGCTATATTTCAGAGTTTTAAGCTATTTTCCAGAAAAGCTGAAAAGCTGTTTTCGAAAACTGCAGAAAACGATCGGTCGTTTTCTACAGTCTATCGGTCGTTTTCCAGAAAACGATCGGTCGTTTCTGAAAAAACGATCGGTCGTTTTTTCGACCTGCTCACTGGAAGAATTTGGACCAAAAACGATCGGTCGTTTTTGTCCAGTCGATCGGTCGACTGTTCTTCTGGCAGTTTTTCGGACTTCTTCGAAAGCTTGTAGCTTCTTCGTTTTAGCTCCGATTGTGGTTCCGCTTGAACCGTTGGCTTCGTAAACGAATGCTCTTTCTCTCTGAAAACCTGAAATATAAATTTTTCTTTTCTTGGACAAGACAACCGTTATATCCTTGAAATCGTAAAATCATTAAAACATAATCAAAGTTATATTCAAAATCATTATTGAACTCTATGTTCAACAATCTCCCCCATTTTGATTATGACAAACGAATGATGATTTTACAAGAAAAATATCTCCTCCATTTTAACAAAAGGCATTTACACCAAAATATATCATTTTTCTCCCCCTTTGACATTATCAAAATGCAATAAAAAATTCTGGGGTTATGTGAAGGGTTTTTAAAGAAAAACCAAAACATGAAAAATGTAAATATGATGCATATACCCGACCCAACTAATCACATATAAGTAAATACTAAGGATTAGAGTATACCGCATATGTGATGTGAGGTCGAGTCCGCTCGCTAATGGCATTTGCATTGAGCGTTGCCGATTCCAAATAGGTGGTACCACTTGTTGGTATGCCTTCCACCTTTGTTGATCAACGGCACTTCATCCTTGGTGGTGGAGTCGATCTTCTTGACTTCCACGGCTTTTGTCGGCGTTGCCAACCATTTGTTGATTTTCTCCTTTTGGATGGAGATACCTACAACACAAATTTTGTCCTTTGGTACCCAATTTCTTTTGGGTCCGACATTGTTAGTGGTTCGGGTCTTAACTACCCATTTCAAATCGCTTCTACTAACATGAAAGCGATTTGGGCATTTAGAAGATTTATGCTCATTTCTACTACAATGAATGCAATGCCTAGATTTTTTAGTATAACGAGAGTTATACGAGGTTCTAGAAAGGGTTTTCGGAGTATCCAATTTCGTTTGAAAACCTAAACCATTCCTATTATTAAAAGATTTTTGAAAAACCTTGGAAGTACTCCTTTTAGGAAAAACAACCTCTTGTTTAGGTGGAATAGGAGTTGTAGAAATATTAGAGGCTTTAACGAAGCGGGGTTTGTTAGAAGTAGAGCCAATGCAATCAAAACCTATACCGCTCTTATCCTTGAAATCTTTTTGACAACTCAAGATGTTATCTAAAACGGTTTTACCCTTAGAAAACTTTGAAATTGTTAAATTAAGTTTTTCAATGGAAATGACAAGCTCATTGTTTTTAGTTTTCAACGATTCATTCTCGGTTTCTAAAACCTTGACCTTGTCATTTAAGTTAAAAGCATGAGAATTCAAAACCTTGTTTTTGCTTTTAACTTTATCGAAAGCATCCTTTAACTCTTCAAAATTTTCTAATAAATCACAATCTAAAGAAGATGGTTTTGAAAGAGTTTTAGTAAGTCTAGAGACTTCATTTTTAAGAAAATTGATCTTGGTTTGTAAAGACTTATTATGAATGACGAGATCATTGTTTTTGTCTTTCAAGTCTTCCTTTTCGTCATCTATATCAAGTAAAGAGAATGACGATGTTGGAATAGACTCATTTTCAATTTTATCTCTTTTTAAAGATCTTATTTCTTCATTGAGAGAAGAATTTATCTTTTTAAGAGATTTGACCTTCTCTACAAGCTTAGGAAATTTTTCGGAATAAATTCCACACATATGAATAAGTTCATCATGAGAGAATTCTTTTACCTCATCGTTGTCACTTTCGCTTGAGTGGTCACTTTCGCTTGAAGACGATTTGTTGGGCTCATTGTTGTCTTCCATGGCCATATAGCAACCAAGATGCGCGACTTCATCTTGGTCGGAGCTATCGCTAGAGCTTGAATCTAATATCTTCTTCTTGGCTTTGCTCTTGCGATTCTTTAGGCAATCTCTCGCCATGTGTCCTTCCTTGCCACATGTATAACAAACAAAATCATTAAAATAAATTGAATTATTTGACGATTTACCTTTATGTTTGCGGTGGTCTTTTATCTTGAGTATTTCCTTGACGATTCGAATGATTTGCATTGAATTTTCGTCGTCATTGGATAGCTCATTGCTTTCGTCACAAGTCGTTCCTTTGAAATCTATCTCCCTCCTTTTTGAGATTGGTTTGTGACTATTGAGGGTGATCTCGTGTGTAATGAGTGAACCCGTCAAAGCATCAAGAGAGTATGTGTTCATGTCGTGCGCCTCTTGAATTGCGGTGACCTTTGGTTCCCATTCCTTCGGCAAGCTCCGAATCACCTTTGAGACCATTTCCTTACAAGATAAATGCTTACCAAGAGTTGTTAATCCATTAGTAATAGTAGTAAATCTAGCAAGCATATCGGAAATGGTTTCACCCTCGCTCATTTTAAAAAGCTCGTAGTCATGAACTAATAGTTGGAGTTTGCAATCCTTAACTTGGTTAGTCCCTTCATGCATTACTACTAGCTTATCCCACATACCCTTAGCGGTTTTACAAGCGGAAATCTTGTTGTACTCGTTAGGAGAAACGGCACAAACAATAGCATACATCGCTTTGGCGTTTGTAGAGTAGGCTTCTAGTTGAGCGTTATCTAGGTCCTCTACGGGGATTGGGTTCTTGCTATTTTCGGATGTAGGTGCGGAATATCCTACTTTTATAGTCATCCAAAGTCTAACATTATAGCTTTGGAGAAACATGCTCATCCTATCCTTCCAATATGAAAAATTTAGTCCATCAAAATATGGAGGTGTATTGGGTGATGAAGCTATGCCGGATGCGAAATTAAGTATATTAGCCATCGGGATCTTAACTCTAGAATCGTTAGATTCCTATATGCAAGAGCCTCGGCTCTGATACCAATTGTTGGCCCGTGTGCTTACCTTAGAGGGGGGGGGGGGGGTGAATAAGGTTTATGGCGATTTTCGCCTAATTAAAAATCTATGCAACTAACCACCCAACTTATGCAATTCTAAGCTTAAGCGTTATAACAAGAATTAATGAATAGCTAAAATAACTAAACGCAAGCAATAAATAAGCAAGAATATAAGTTGCGGAAATTAAAAACAAGGGAAGAAAATGACACCGTGATTTATAGAGGTTCGGCAAACGCGCCTACTTCCTCTCCTCGGTACTACCGAGTATTTCACTAAAATGTTTCTTCCGGATTTTACAAACCCTATCGAGCTCAATCGACCGATTGGCTCACCCTCTACCCGAGGTTCCTACTCTTGATACAAGTGCAAGAGAACACGACTACGAGTCTACGACTCCCCCTCAATTTATGAGTACCCGAATGAAAAGACCTAGAGCTTTTAAGCTTCACTTGCTTACAAAGCCTCTACCCGATCACTCGCTCACAATTGAGTTTATAAAACACTCGATACAATTTTTGTTACAAAACGTAACTACACTCACTATTCTAATTGCTTCTTAAAAAGCTAATTGGTGAGTTGTTGATGATGATCGAGCTTGAATCTCTTTCTCTTTGATTTTCCTCTTTCTCGAATATATATACACCAAAATGGTGATATTTAGGGTTTTTAATGAGAGGTTGGAGGAAGTTGATTGATGTTGTGATATTGTTTTTTATAGAAAGAGAGATTGAAGTGGTATATATATGCCAAAAGCCTGTTTTTCTGGGTTATGACCGTTGGCAGTGGTTGAGGCTATATTTCAGAGTTTTAAGCTATTTTCCAGAAAAGCTGAAAAGCTGTTTTCAAAAACTGCAGAAAACGATCGGTCGTTTTCTACAGTCGATCGGTCGTTTTCCAGAAAACGATCGGTCATTTCTGAAAAAACGATCGGTCGTTTTTTCGACCTGCTCACTGGAAGAATTTGGACCAAAAACGATCGGTCGTTTTTGTCCAGTCGATCGGTCGACTGTTCTTCTGGCAGTTTTTCGGACTTCTTCGAAAGCTTGTAGCTTCTTCGTTTTAGCTCCGATTGTGGTTCCGCTTGAACCGTTGGCTTCGTAAACGAATGCTCTTTCTCTCTGAAAACCTGAAATATACATTTTTCTTTTCTTGGACAAGACAAGCATTATATCCTTGAAATCGTAAAATCATTAAAACATAATCAAAGTTATAATCAAAATCATTATTGAACTCTATGTTCAACAAGTGTGAAGACCTCTAAAATCGAGCTTTAACCATTTTTTAGTATTTCTTTCATAAAAAAAACACCTATAAAATTAATTTATTATATACCCATCACTCAAAACTACAAATATCTCAACAATGATCATACATATAAATGAATTTTTTCTCTGGCTGCAACTTTTATATAAAAAATATTTAAGCCCAAGAAAACTATTTACATTTGACTTATAGTTAAAAACTATGTTTAATATGCAAAACCAATTAGTCTACAGCTTATTATTAAAAGGCTTAAACTATAACATATAAACCCAAACAAGGCCTATTATATAAACAAAAACTGATTTTTTTTCGTTTAAAGTCTTAACTTTTTTTAACAATGATCAAGTTGATTAACACAAACAAGCCTAACGGTCTAAATCTATTAATTCAAAAGCCCTAAATTACATAAAATCCAAATCAGTTACAAAATACAACTATACAAGTCTACAATACTAAATCCTATGACTTGAAAATATTTCGGACACTACAAGAAAAAATTCATTTAGCATCATAATTTTTTTTCGATTATGTTGTTAAAGTGGTTGTAGCTAAATTTTAACAACAGTTTAGCAACAAAAAAAATTATGATGTTAAATGAATTTTTTCTTATAGTGAGATTTTGTAAAGCTAACTAGTAATTGTCGTTAAAAAACCTATAATTTGAAACAAACTAAAAACTAAGAATTAAAAACAACAAACAATTAACTAGTGAGTAATGAAGTCGAAAATATGTACCTTTATTTTATTTGATAGAGGTAAGTAATAGGTGGTCTGTACCGTGCCTTAACAGGATTGGAATTTGAAGAAATTTGGAGTCAGAGGAGTTTTTTTGTTTTTTTTTTTAAGTGTAATTAAATTTGTTAGAGCATCTACTACAGTAGTTTGTTATCTCTATTTTTAACTAAAAATGTTAGCTAACAATGCAATTTTGTCTCATGTGTTAAAGTCTGTGTTAATTTTATAGATATTAAAAACATTGTTAAAGATAACAATATTTTTAAGGGGTAATTCCCTATAAATACCTCATAGCAAATTATATTCCTCATAGCTACCACTTTTTAATTATTTAGTTTATTTACTAAATTGTCATACAAACCAAAATATAATATACATATTTTATTTTTCTACAAACCCAAAAAAATAGTTTTAAATTACAAAAAAATAAAAAAAAACACAAAAAAATTATAAAAATTATAAAAATCACAAAAAATCACAAAAAATTATAAAAAATCACCAAAAATCACCAAAAATTATTAAAAAAATACAAAAATCACAAAAAAAATTATAAATATTATAAAAAAAATTAAAAAAATACAAAAAATCACAAAAAATCACAAAAAAGGAAGAAAATCACAAACTTTTTAAAAAATTACAAAAAAAATATATAATTTTTTTTGTCAATATAACACTTTTTATACCGAAAAATCAAAAAAATATAAAAAATGACAAAAACTTATAAAAAATCACATAAAATTACAAAAAATTATAAAAAAATTCAAAAAAATCAAAAAATGAAAAAAGCGAAAAAATTATATAAAAAAAATCACAGAAATCACAAAAAATCACAAAACATTATAAAAATAACAAAAATCACAAAAAATTATAAAAATTATAAAAAATCACAAAAATAAAAAGAATTATAAAAAAATGAAAAAATCATAAACTTTTAAAAAAATTACAAAAAATATATAATTTTTTTTTGTCAAGATAACACTTTTTATACCGAAAAGTGATTTTTTTTTATACAAAAAAATGGTTTTTCCATGATAAATGTGTCTTTTTTTAATCTAAATGAGCTGAAAGTGCATCTAGTTCAGTCAAAAATACATATAGTTCAGTCAAAAGCGTATATAGTTCAATAAAAGTGCATATAGTTCAGTCGAAAGTGTATATAGTTAGTCAAAAATGCATAAAATTGAGTCGAAATTGCATTCAATTCAGCTGAAAGTACATCTAGTTCCGTTGAAAGTGCATACAATTCAGTCGAAAGTAAATATATTTCAGCTAAAAGTGCATCTGGTTCAGCTTAAAGTACATCTGGTTCAGCTTAAAGTACATCTGGTTCAGTTTAAAGTGCATCTAATTTAGTGGAAAGTACATATAGTTAAGTCAAAAGTGCATATAGTGTAGTCGAAAATGAATATAGTACAGTCGAAAGTGCATATAGTTCTGTTAAAAATGCATCTGATTCAACTAAAAGTGCATCTGGTACAACTGAAAGTGCATATGGTTCAGCTGAGAGTGCATATGGTTCACCTAAAAATGTACCTGGTTCAGCTAAAAGTGCATATGGTTCAAACAAAAGTGCATCTAGTTCAATAAAAGTGCATATCGTTCTGTAAAACTTGCATCTGGTTCACCTAAAAGTGCATATGGTTCAGCTGAAAGTGCATATGGTTCAGCTAAAAGTGTATCTGGTTCAGCTGAAAGTGCATATGGTTCAGACAAAAGTGCATCTAGTTCAATAAAAGTGCATATCGTTCTGTAAAAGTTGCATCTGGTTCAACTAAAAGTGCATCTGGTTCAGCTGAAAATGCATATAGTTCAGCTAAAAGTGCATATAGTTCAGCTAAAAGTGCATTTAGTACAGTCGAAAGTGCATAAAGTTCAATAAAAGTGATTTTTTTTGTGATTTTTTTCATTTTTTATAATTTTTTTTTTTATATTTTTATATTTTTATAATTTTTTGTGATTTTTTTCATTTTTTATAATTATTTTTTTTTTCATTTTTTGTGATTTTTTTTATTTTTTTTGTAATTTTTTTAAAATTGTGATTTTTTGTGATTTTTTCATTTTTTTAAATTTTTTTGTGATTTTTTTATTTTCTTTGTGATTTTTTTATTGTTTTTCATTTTTTGTGATTTTTGTGATTTTTGTGATTTTTTTATAAAAATAGATTTTTTTTAAATTTTTACAATTTTTTGTGATTTTTTTTCATTTATTTTGAGATTTTTTTCATTTTATATAATTTTATGTGTTTTTTCCATTTTTTATGAAATATGTGTATGGCGTTTTGGTAAATAAATTAAATAATTAAAAAGTGGTACCTATAGGGAATGTGAAATTATGGAGGTACATAGGAGAAATATAATTTCAAAAGTAATACTTATTGGGCATTATTTGTATTTTTAATTACTATTACTTGATGACATGCAAAAAATTCTAACTCACACCCACAATTAACGACTATTTCTCACCCATATATTTTCTACCTCTATCATACTGCTATTTATTTTCTCCCAGCACATATCCATAGTACTGTATTTTGAATAATTAATTTTTAATTAAAATAGATAACATTGTTAAAATTAAAACTAACGTGTGTGTTTAACTTAATATGCATATGTGTTATTTAATAGCTTTTTAAATGATGATGTGTCACTAGTTAATAATAAAAAATTAACAAAATTATTGTGGATGCTCTTATAAGTTTTGAGAATCTTAGAATCTGTATGTAGATTTTGTGAGGTGTATAAGTGTATAACTAGGTATAAAATAATACAGCAATAAATATTAAACTAATTAATTAGCCTAAGGGTATTTTGGTAGTTTCCTAAAAAACAAAAACAAAAAATCAAGGGTGGGCAGTTGCCACCCCGTGCTATATGCTGCCTTCGTCCCTTGTATGCAATTTGTTCGATTTTATATGTAATTTACTCGATTTTTTTATGAACTTTTCTCGATAGTCTATGCACGTGTATGTGTTTTTTTTTATTGTTTCTGGATCTCTAATTTACATAAACAATATTATTTCCGGTACCATTATTTCTAGTTCTGCAGCTATTGATTTGCACTTTTGCATATATAATACAGAAAATTGTATACACTAATACGAAAAAATACATAGATAATACAGAAAATTGCATGGATAATCCAGAAATTTGCATACACAATAAAAAAAAATATGCATACACAATCAAGAAAAGTGAATACACAATCCATAAAGTACATAAACAATTGAGAAAAGTGCATATATGCATATAAATCAAAATTTTACATACACATCTAAAAAAAGTGCATGTACATTCAGAAAAAGTGCATACACATCTAGAAAAATTCATACACAAAATCATGAAAGTGCATACATAATCCATAAATTGTATATTAAATCGAGCAAAATGCATACATAATACTAAATAAGTTCATACACATCTAAAAAAAGTGCATACAAATCTAAAAAAAATGCATACACATTCAGAAGAAGTGTATATACAAAATCAAGAAAATGTATACACAAAATAAAGAAAGTGCATATACAATACAGAAAATTATATACACAATATTTTTTGAATTTTATTTCGATTGTTTTTTGGATTTTTTTGAAGTTTTTGAATTTTTCAATGTTGAGTTTTTTTTTTGAATTTTTGGGTTTATTTATTTGGTCGGATTATAATTTAAATAAGTTTAGACCATGGACATAAACTTAAATAAGTTCACTTTTATAGACCTATCGACAATTATCTCGAGAATATTAGTCATATGTTATCTTTTACAAGATTTTTTAAATAGATGTCATGAACCAAAACTTTTTTAAGTTACAATCACCCGGCCCAATAAAAAAAAACTTAAAAGCTATTTTTAAACTTAAAAAATAACTTATAATCTATACGGGAAAGATATTAAAACGTAAAAAAGAGGTTAAAAGTTGTTTTTAAGCTTAAAAAAAGATATTGTGCATGCTTGTCATCAACTTTTTTTGTTGGCTTTTTGATTTTAATAATTCACATGCGTTTGGTATCACAACCTTTTTTAGCTTTTAAAAATCTTGATTTTGAAGAAATATAACTAAAAAAGTTAAAAGCAAAAAAATCCACACATTTTTGAGATTTTAGTAGATTTTTCACCACCATTTTAAAATTTTAAATGAATATTGATTTTATCTCAACTAAAATTTTATTCGTAAACTTGACGTGTAACTTACTCGTTTAAATATGATATTTTGAAAATTTATCAAAAACATGTTTTATAAAGTTATTTTGATTGAAAAAAATAAATTATTAGGTATTGGCAAAAATCAATATGTTGAAAGTTAGTTTTTTAAGGTTTTGTCAAATACTTATTTATATTTTGTAAAGCAAGCTTTTTTCCTACCGCTTTCTGAAATTAGCTTTTTGACTGAAAAAACTGATATCAAACGGACGCATTATAATCTACACGAGAAAGATATCAAAGTGTTAAAAAATAATTTAAAATCTTTGTTTTTTAGTTTGTTTTATTGTTTGTTTGAATTATTAATTAAAAAAAATCAAAAAGTTACGAAAATAATATTTTTTTTATCACTTGTAAGGTGATGTACACTTACAAATATTATGAGAGTAGTGACTTATGAACAGAAATTTTATTGAAAAATGACCTCCCATCAATAAGGTCAGTTATCTCTTTCTTAAAATTATTTTTCTCTCTCTTCCTATCGGGCGCATCTATATTGACGATGCGGTTTTCCAAAATATTAGGGCAAATCTCCTTGTCTGGGGCGTTTCGCCCAGTAACTGATCACACAAGCAGAAAAAATATTTTTTTAGGGTAAATTTTGGATTGGTCCATGAAAACAAAAGTATTTAAGGATTGGTCCATGAAACTGAAACTAATTAAGTATTGGTCCATTTCCCCTAACTAACCAATAAAAATGTAAAAAATCAGAAAAAATTCCAGAAAATAAAAATAAAAAAATAAAAAAATAAAAAAAATATGAAAAAATCAAAAAAAAAAAATAAAAGAGGCAAAACCCCGAAAAAACACGAATTTTTTTAAAAAAATCAAAAAAAATCCCAAAAAATCAACAAAAATCTAAAATCAACAAAAATTCAGAAACGTAAAAAAAAACAGTCTGAAAACGTAAAAAAAAAATCTGAAAAACAAAATCCAAAAACGTAAAAAAAAAAAAACAGTCTGAAAACGTAAAAAAACAGTCTGAAAACAGTTTTAAAAAAACAGTCTGAAAAAAACAGTCTGAAAAAAAACAGTCTGAAAAAAAACAGTCTGAAAAAAAACAGTCTGAAAAAAACAGTCTGAAAACAGTCTGAAAACAGTTTTAAAAAAACAGTCTGAAAAAAACAGTCTGAAAAAAAACAGTCTGAAAAAAAACAGTCTGAAAAAAACAGTCTGAAAAAAAAAACAGTCTGAAAAAACAGTCTGAAAAAAAAAAACAGTCTATTGCAACTTCAGCTTGTATGTTAGTCGGAAACTATTCAGTACTCTTTTGCTGCGTGTTACCATTTTGCTGCGTGTTGCAAACAGTCTGCTAGTTTTCCCTTTCCTAGCAGAAGGTTTTGGAGCTAACTCCTTCTTTGTCACAATATGACCATTTGTTTACTCCAGCAAGGGTGTATAGATATATATACATAGATATATATATATATACATATATATAGATAGATATACATATACATATATATGTATATATAGAGAGAGAGAGTGGGAGAGATATAAGACATGTGGCGGTGGAGACAGCGTCCGGAGACGACGGAAGGGAGAGGCGGCAGCGGCGGAGGTATGTATGTATGTGGGTATGTAGGTAGAGAGAGAGATTTGGGGGAGAAAATATTTTATCTGAAAGCTGTTTTTTTTTTTTTTAGAGAGAGAATGATTAATTAGATAAATAGAATTGGAAGAGCTTTTATAGTGGACCAATCCTTAATTAGTTTCAGAAATAATGGACTAATCCTTAAATAAATTTTATAGCCGGACCAATCCTTAAATACTTTTGTTTTCGTGGACCAATCCTTAATTTTCTCCTTTATTTATTATAACACGTCCTAATTTAAGAAATTTTGTTTAATCAACAGCCACATCATTGATGACGGAGCAAAACGGTATAGGGGAAAGTGATTTGTTGACATAAACATTTGTGTACATTTGTATATTATCATAGACACGTAATCAGAGACTCTAAACAAGTCGGATGAAATCAGAGGAGAGGTTAATAACCTTGTTGAAAAGGTGTTCTCATCTTATCCATTTAAAATAATAATTCATTGTGTAGGTACTTAATCTTATGGAAATCTACTATTAGGTATACAATTTTAAATTCATCAAATGTTACAGCAAGCATGTTTATAATAGTAGCCATGGATTAATCAACCTATATCTATACTTTGAAATTCGTAATGAGTTTTGGTACATACTTTGAACTCATTGATATGATAATAATCCAAGAACTAGTGAATTGAGAAACTTATGATTTAACTGATTGTGTACATTTTGCACTTATAATTAGCAGTGTCAACTTTACCCGATCCGGTCCGATCCAATGGTTTTTGGATATTCGGGTAACGGTTTTAGCGGTTCTCTCATCATCTACGGGTCGGGTCTATATAACTTTTTTTTACTTAATTTACCCGACCATACCCGTATTTGTAATGGGTATAACGGTTCTCGGTACGGGTATTTACCCAAAATAGCCAAAATTTGTAAAATTTATTCTATTTTTCTAGATATTCTTTTCTAAATGGTATTTTTACATATTGGTAATGAATATATTTTTCAAAGACATTTTTTTTTTAAGATAAAGGTAGAGATCTTATATTACAGAAATCCCGAATAGAAATATTAAACAGTTATCAGAGCAAATATCACTTGTTTGGACATTTTGTTCCGTCATCAATGACGTGGCTGATAATTAAGCAAAATGCACTATGCTAGGGTCGGTTACAATAAAAAAAATACTTTTTATGCTTTTTATGCTTGTGTCCGGTGACCGGGCAAAACGCCCCAGCCAAGTGAGATTTATCCAAATATTTTAGAAAATCGTGGCGTTAATATAGATGCGCCCATTGCTCTGCTCTCTTACTCTTTGTTTAATCTTGACACATTTTTTTCTAAAAACTTGGAGTTGTTTCCCCTTTAATGTTGCTACCAACACCATATGTTAATCATGCTATTAACCAACAATATTTATTGATACCATATAAGAATTTATGTCAATGTAAAATGAGAAAAATATACTCCTATATATAGGATGGTAATTTTGCGGATTTTAACCCGATCCGATCCGATCGGAGAACAAAATCACATTTTTATCCATTTGACTTGTTTTTAAAAAAAAATAAAAATTTAATAAATCTTATAAATGTCAAATATTTTTTAAAAAAATTGTTACCTAGATTAAAAATTTATTTGATTTATAAATATACTATAAAAGATAGAGTTTAATGTATATGAAAGAGAGGAGGAGAGAGGGTTTTAAATTGCACTTTTTAAATTGTAATTTTACCCATTTAAACTATAAAATAGAGACTTTAATTTATATGAGAGAAAGAGAAAACAAAGGGTGTTCATTTGCGATTTTTAAGTTGTACTTTTATCTTAAATGTATGTTATGTATTAGGAAAATGTTATATGAATATCAACTTAGACATCAATTTGGACACTTTTTTCGTAAAAACGCTCCAAATCAATATTTGGTTAATGCAAATCTCCATGGTTTCACGACGGGAACACAAATATGCGTCTTGTTTTTTTTTTCGAGATGTATAATGATATGTTTTTCGAAAATATGGGGAAATTTAAAAATTCAAAACATGTCATTATACATCTCAGAAAAAAAAACAAGACGCATATTTGTGTTTCCGTGTAAAACCTTGGAGATTTGCATTAATCAAATATTGATTTGGAGCGTTTTTACGAAAAAGTGTCAACTTGGGTGTTTTTCATGGTGTAAATATATCATTCCCCGTATGTATTATTATATGAGATATACTTTAATGTATATGATAGAGATAGAAGTGTGAGAGTGTTAAGTTACACTTTTTTAAGTTTCACTTTTACCCATTTAAACCCGATCCGACCCGAATAGAATTACACTTTTACCCGACCCACATCGGATCAGATAGAATTGAAACCCGCGAAATTCTCATCCCTACTCCTATGTATAAAAAAGTAAGTGTTTCCTATTTTAGCCTCAAAAGCTAACTTTTTTTTCGTACACAAACACTTTCACATGGAGAAGCTTTTGGTCATCAAGTATAATTTTTATTTCTTAACGTTTTCTGGTTGTTAGCAAAAATTTAAAGTCAATTCTTTTCACTAGCCAAATGTACCACAGCTTATCAGTAAAAAAAAAAAAGTAAAAAGAAACAATAGTAAAAACCTGCAATCAGATGTACCAACTAAATCTAAGGAACAAAATAATAAAAAATTCAACTTTTTCTCATGCAATTAAATTTTTAATACGCAACTATATATCCACAACTGGACACACTTCAGCATTACACTCTTATTACGAAACTAGCTTTCAAAACAGTGTTTATTCATGTAATAAAGCCATAGACAAGAGCATAAAATCCGGGTCTCTTGCTTCTGCACTCAAACAGTTTGAGGAAATGCCGATACGAGACGTTGTTTCTTGGAACTTGATTATTTCTGGGTATTCTCGGTTTGGGTTTTCAGGGAATGCTATGTGTGTATATAATGATATGATACGCGATGGTTTTTTGGAAAGTGCGTCAACTTTTTCGACGGTTTTGAGTATTTGTAGCGAAAATGGTTTTTATTCGGAGGGCGTTGAAGTTCATAGCAGGGTGGTGGTTACGGGATTAAGTTCGGATGTATACGTAGGGAGTTCCCTTGTTGGTATTTATATGTGTATGGGTCTTGTTGATATTGCTATGAAATTGTTCAACGACTTGGCGGAAAGAAATTTAGCGACTTGGAATTTGATGTTTCGTGGATTGTGTGAGTTGGGTCGATCAAATGAGCTGTTAAAGTTATATATTCGTATGAAATCGCAAGGTGTTGATCCTAATGGGCTTAGTTTTTGTTACTTGATTAGTTGTTGTGGTAAAGATTGGCTTTTTATTGAAGGAGAGCAGCTACATTGTTGTGTAGTTAAGCTTGGTTGGTTACTATCGAATATATTTGTTGCGAATGCTTTAGTTGACTTCTATTCAGCTTCAGGGTGCTTATACGGTGTGAGAATATCTTTTGAAGCGATTCCGGATGTGGATGTTATTTCATGGAATTCGGTTGTATCTATCTATGCTGAAAAGGGGTTTACTTCTGATGCTCTTGAAATGTTTAATAAGATGCAAAAATGGGGAAAGAGGCCTTCGGCGCGTTCAGTTTTAGGGTTAGTAGGTTTATCTAGTCGGACCCGGGATCTTGCTTTAGGTAAGCAAATTCACTGTTGCGTTTCGAAAATGGGTTTCGATTTTGGGTGTCTTCATGTTAGATCAGCTTTAATTGATATGTACGGGAAATCTGGAGATATTGAGAGCTCGGTTAAACTATTCAATGGAATTAATGAGAGAAGTAATGAGTGTTGTAATTCGCTAATGACAGTTTTATTGCACTGTGATCTTGTCGAAGATGTGTTCGAAATGTTTGGTCTGATAATTGATGAAGGTATTAGCTTTGATGAAGTTAGTCTATCTACCACATTGAATGCGGTATCACTCTCTAACTTCAAGAGCTTGGCTAGTTGTATGTTGGTGCATTGTTGTGCAATAAAATCTGGTTACCAAAACGAAATTATTGTCTCTACTTCACTTATCGATGCTTATTCGAAATGTGGTTTTGTGGTTTTTTCTCGAAAAGTATTTGATGAAGTTATTTCACCGAATTTAATTTGCTTCACATCTATTATAAGTGGATATGCTCGAAATGGAATGGCAAAAGAGTGCCTCAAAATATTTGACACGATGATCAAGAAGGGGATAAAACCCGATCAAGTGACATTTTTGTCCTTGTTGACAGGGTGTAACCACTCGGGGCTTGTCGGAGATGGGAAAATGGTATTTAAATCTATGAAAAATCATGATATTGATCCGAATCGAGAACATTATTTGTGTCTAGTAGATCTTCTTGGTCGTGCTGGTTTGCTCCTAGAAGCAGAAGATATGTTAAAATTATCACCATTTAAAAGTGATCCGAAAATGTGGAGCTCCTTAGTTCGAAGTTGTCGGTTACATAAAAATGAAGCGGTGGGAAAGAGAGCAGCTGAGGTTTTATTGGAACTCAAGTTGGATGACTATATAGCTTTATTCGAAGTCTCTAGATTTTATTCTGAGATTTGTGATTTTGAAAACTCGGTTCGCATTAAAGAGCTTGGAATAGCTAGAAAAGCGAGGGAAATTGGTTACAGTTCGATCGAAATGAATGAGTGTGTAAACTTATGAATTACATCTCGCAAATGTACATTATCATGTAAAGTATGATGTAAGTAAGATTTTAGATTTCAAGAGGAGATGGACAAGACCCTCTTTGGCGCCATCTTTTGCACTATTTTCGTTCTCCATAAATTAAGTTCTATGACAGGATATAGGTATACAGTTCGATAAATATTCCAAAGCAAGTATATTCAAAGTGCATGTAATTTGGTTTGGTTACCAAAGACAGCTTGGTTGGAAACTACTAGCATTGACACAATGTCAAGCAGTTAAAAATTATATTTACAAGACTTGAACAACTGCTCAAAATAAAAATGTAACTAAAACCACCACAAAGCACAAACTTATATTATAAACAAAGTGAACTGGACACTTGTTCTTGACAGAAAGTAAACGAAACTAGATTAAAGTTATTTCTTCCAAAATTAGAAACTATAAAAAATCTCGAAGATTAAGTTAACACCGAAAACAACCTACCCAAGATAGAAATAAAACGGAACCTAATACACAGAAGGCGAAGTACTCTATCTAGCACTCATCTCATCCTTTTGTGAACTCGATCTCACCTGTACCGCTGTCAGATTTTTTTAATTTTTTTTATAATTTAATGACGCCACAAGATTTACCAACTTCCTTTGACGGTACATAATCTCTTTAAATCTTGTGATCCCTCCACACTGCATCCATTTCTTCGATAGGTATACCCTTCGTCTCGGGCAAATGGTTATGAATGAACATTTGCATCACAAAGACAAAAAATGCAAAGAATATGAACAAGCCGTATTTTACAACGCAAAGCAGAGGTAGAGAAATTTGTGTGATGACGAACATGAAGAGCATATTGACAGAGGCAGCGAGATTTGACCAGCTGATCGGATTTCCAAGGGGAATATTTCGTTCGGCACTAACCATCCTAGTGGCCCCCATGAGTAGGCAAATGCGTTCACAAATATGCATATGAAGATCACAACGATAACCATTAACCGCATACCACATCGGCAGGCTGCTTGCATACCCACTTGAACCGAATTTCAAGGCATTTGCAACTGCCATAACAATCTACACCAAAAAATATAGGAAGTTGAATGACAAACATTTATATTAATTTCAAAATTAAAGCAATTAATATGTTTACTTGAAAGGATATGCTAAAATTTCACAAAAATAAGAATCTTAAGAGTTAAGATTTAAATGTTAAACATGTGAAAGGGTAATTCAAATGGGTTCCAGTCCTACTTATGACAAGTTTAAGATTGACAATTACTTTCCCCTTTTTCTCTTAAAATAAATTGAAGGTTAACAAATGCAACATAAATAAGAGACTAAAGTTTTGCTTAAAAGAACTCGCACGCTATAAGCTTAATCTATATTGATGGTCAATGGTATAACTTAAAAAAATAATATTAGTACACACTGTAATTATAATGAATTTGTGTTATTTCAAGAAATTGTTAATTTACCCTTATATCATAATTATAATTATGTTTAAGAAACTGTAAAAGAGAGACAAGATCATACATTCATACTAGGCAAATTCACCATTTGTAGACATAAGCAGTGAATAAGTAACGAACAAAAGGTTAGAAGGAGTTACATGACACAACCATTGTCCAACCTCCCCAACTAAATAACTTCCTTCTCCCGCACTGATCGACCAGTGCCACTGCGATTATTGTCGACAAACAGCTCACTCTGCCAGTGATCAACGCATGCAGAAGCTAGAGATGCATCATCCCCAAACCTGGTCGTTTTGAACAACACAGGAGTATAAAACATAATGGCGTTCATACCCGTGAATTGTTGACAGAAAGGGATATATAAAGCAAGTAGCAACTGAGGACGATACCTCATTTTACAAAGGTTACTGATCCAGGGGTCTTGAACTAATTTTTGTGACTCATTGACAGCATATAGGATATCGTTGTACTCTTCGTCAACTTTGTGCACTATGCGTATCTCTCTCAGCTTTTCCTTAGCCTCTACGTTTTTTCCTCTTGCAATCATAGAGTTGGGGGTGTCGGATATGCATAGAGAGCCTCCAATGAAAAGAAGAGCGGGAACAATTGTGCCGCCTAACTCAAACGCCATCCCCAACCTCCCTTGATTTTCGCGGAAAAATAGTTTAGGAGATTGGTGAAGAGGATACCGATGGTGATGAACATTTGAAACATCATGTTGATCTTACCGCGATGTTTAGACGGAGCCATCTCGGAGAGGTAAAGGGGTACAGCCTACAAAAAGAAAATTAATATCAATACACACTGTAATTATAATGACCCTTAAAATGGAAGACTGTTTTTTAACAGATCTTGGTATATTTTCATAAAGTCTCTTAGCAAGTCTCTGTTCAAGTAGTTTCTGTTTATATCGCCCCTCTTTCATAAAAATAATATTTTTGTAGGTAATTTTTCATGGAAACTCATTTTTGGGGTGTGAATTTTTACCTTCTTGAAAAAAATAGTTTATTGACTTTTTTTAATCATGACATAGCGTAAGTGAATTTTCGTCGATCCTCTCTCCGTAACTTACAAGTGTTTGCACGGACTTATTCTGATAGAACTGAAATGTAGGGTATACAGCAGTATATTATACATGTAAAAGAAAGAAATTATAAGCGTAAATAAGTACATGTTGGACAAAAGTAGCTATCTGGAAAAATGGTCTATTGTCCACTGGTGCTAAAATTAACTTAATTAAACATGTTCTTTCTTGTTTCCCTATGCAGCTCATTGCTGTGTTAAACCCCCCTAAATTAGTGCCAGATAAAATTAATATGACTGTTGCAAAAATTATGGGATACTTTTGGTAGCAAAAACAAACACCATTGGTTCAGATGGTCTAAAATTGCTAAACCCATAACCGAGGGTGGTTTGTCTATTAGAGATATTTCTGAAGTAATGAAAGCAGTTCATTTTAAAATGAGTTGGAAACTATTAGATTCTGAAACTCCTTGGTCAGTTTTTTATGTACCAAAAATAGCTTGCAAAATATGTAAATTGATCTAATACTGTTTTTAAACAAAATCACTCTTACATTTGGAAGTATGGTGCTAATTTCAATACTTTAGTTACAAAAAGTGAATGGAGTTTTAATGAGGGGTCCGTAAGTTTTTGGTATGAAAATTGGACAGGTACAGGTTTGCTTTGTAATGATTTCAATGTTATGTTTCCTAATAGTCTTCTTAATCAAGTAATTGTTGGCTGTAATTGGGATGCTAAATTGCTTGAACTTATGGGTGGTAAGAATTTAGCTAATAAAGTTACTCAACTTTCAGTTTGCTTAAGAGATGGTACTGACTACAGTTTTTGGCCGCTATCACATAATGATGAGCCTACTGTGAAGAATGCTTATAAGTTCTTGAGAAGTAAAGGTGAAAATTTTTCTATAGCTAAATTTTTACGCAATAAAGGTTTGCCCACAAAAATTTCTGTTTTTAATTGGAAGTTTTGGTTCTCAGCTGTTAAATTTGATCGTGATGTTAAAAAATTTGGCATCTCTCTTACATCAAAATGCTCATGTTGTTGTAACCACAAAGAAGATTATGTTGATCATTTATTCAGCAATAGTGATATTTGTTTTAAAGTATGTAATTTTTTCATTAATGCTTTTGGTTTTGATAAATTTATAGGGGGTAATTTGAGAGCTTATGTTACAAAATGGTTAGCTAAATGTGATCTATCTCACTTTGGTATATTAGCATCACTAGTCCCCTCCCTTATTTGTTGGGAAATTTGGATTGGTAAGAATAAGAATAAGCATGAGAATATTGAAATGAATGGGGATTCTATTATTAATAAAGTTATTAGTTGGTTACGAGATTTAAATGATCTTATTACTCCTATTGGGAAGTTCGTGCTTCTTTTCATTTATCTATAAGACTTTTGGCGTTCACTCTCCTTACCCATTATAAAATGGACTCCTTGTCACTTTTTCCTCCATACTTCTCATTGTTGTTGCTATTGACTTTTATTTACAACCATGGCCCATCATAATGAATCTAGTGCGGACAATTTCCGTGAATACCAAGTTCATCTAGACGGTGAGGCCAGAAAGGTGTCTGTTCTAGAGAGGAGGGTAGCTTTTCTGGAGGCTGCCCTTCGTTTGGCCCAATCTGACTTACATCGAGCGACTAGCAGGGCTATAAGGTTTAAATCCTCTCAGGATAGGCATAAGGCGTCTAAGAGGGCTTACAAGCTTGCTCTGAAAGAGTTGCATGCTCGTTCGAATAAAGGGCCTGATGATGGTGATGCTGGCTCTTCGAATGTTTAAATTATCCGTTCTAATTTTGTTTTTTTTATTTGAAATAAAGGTCTTCATCTGTAACGGATTTTTAATTTGAATGCTGTCTTTTGATGTTTTTGTTATATTCGTGTATTACTTTATGAATATTCGGCTACTTTTTGAATTGTCTTTTCGCATTCTTTCTTTTCACCATGTGTCTTGTGATGATAAGGTGGGTTTGATTACCCATGCACTTGTGTTTATTCAAATTTCAAAAAGCTCGTTTAATTTTCCCTACGCGTTATCTCATGGATATCTTTAAACTGTTGCACTTCCCCCAATTTACACGTGTCCAATGATTTCTTTTACATGGTTTTGTTTCCTTAAATGACACGAATCCAGTGGTTCTCTTTGAACAATTGCATCTCTTTGATTGGCACATATCCAACGATTCCCTTTAAACGTTTGCACTTCCCCAATTCATACTTATCTATGTCCCTATATAAGTGCCCTTAGTAACACATTTTTTTCTCCATTGTCTCCTTTAATAATTATCTCTCCCCCTTACTGTATAATTCTCTTATCTTTACATAATCATTTTGAACAAGGTCTTCTTCTTACTCAAAAAGCACATTGGTCTTGCAAGTGGAAGCTTATGAGGCTTCTTTCCACAACGTCAAGCGTTTGCTCTTAGAGGCGGACGGCGAACTGAACATCATTCAGTACCATCATAGTGAGATTGTGAGGGAGTTGTCCTATTAAGGTCTGAGTTGGAGTATATCAGGCAAGCATGCCTGGCCTTGGTTGATGAGAATGAGATTCTCCATGGGAGGGCTGATGGCCTGAAGGGTGGAGATGAGGCTGGGCCTTCTCGTCGGTTTCGTTCTTCATCGATCGATCTTTAATTTTCTCTCGTTTTTGTCGTTTTTCTTTTCAATGATGTAACCTTTCTTGTAACCTTCCTTTTATTAATGAAATAACAATTTATTTCTCTTTTTGTTTGGTTGTATTCGATGTTTATCTTTTTTTTGACTGTATGATGTAGGCCTTTGAATCTTTTCCTTGTTTTTCCCTATTTTTATGTATGCCCACATGATTCATGGTCGTACTCTTACTGACACTTATCACACAAAACTGTTTGTACCTTTATTTGTGCGTCATCGTGCTTTTTAGTCACTTTTTTGTTTCCAAGTCCTGTAAATACCTAGTCCATGTTTCTCACTTCTCATCTCTCTCTTTAGTGCATAAAATTTTCTTCGTGTTGGTAGGACTATCGGTAGGAATTCCACTGTAGATGGTGTGATTATTTATTGTGGAACGAATGGTTGTCATGCTGTTTGTTTCTTTTGTGTGTCTATAGGTGGCAATTCCGTATTGGAATACCACTGGGTTTCTCGGGCATTGATGGGCTCTTCTTGTTTCCTCGACATAATTGGATTTTGTTTGCAGTTCCCTGACCTCTTCATCGTTATGTCGGAAACGAATGACCCTCCCCCGGTGTGAACTAGAATTGGCGGACATGGTCGGTAGCTGATGCCTGGAGTTCAGTCTTATTGCATTAGTTTGCCTCCTTAGTTCTCCATTTGTGTTTCGTTTATCACTGGTGCTATGTTGTCCAGCTGCCGGGTTATCTCTTGATTTCTTCTTATCTTTCTTGCTGCTGACGTGGATCGCTCTTCTTCAGAGTCCGATGGGTTTTCGTCTATAATCCCGTCCACCATTAGTGGTTGTTCAGGGAGGTGCGAATGTTCGTTTGGAAGGTTGGAAGTGGATGGTTGGGTTTTGATGGTGAGAGCCTGGTATCTTCGTTTAATAGCTAGTAGTGCGTCTAGCTTGTCGGGATGGATGCGTATTTCATTGTTGTTTGGGTTGAAGAGATTGGATTCTCTGCTTTGCCTATTTTCTGTGTTGTTTGGTGTCGTTCCCACCTATTCGGGACAATTTTCTTCTAAGGTCATTACCATTTTGCTCGACTGACTAAGTTGTGTATTCATTTTCGAAACTAGTTAGTATTATATGAATTGTAGAGACGACGTCATTTGATAAAATATAGACTTTGTTCGGTTAAGTCGTACTTCTCAACAATAGTTATTTAAGGGATTAAAGATTACAATATATACGAGCAGGTGTATTGTATTGATTATTAAACAGTTTATCGATTACAGATCACTCTGGTTACAATATAATCTCCTCTGTCTAATGTGCGGTATAATATATGTGTCTTCTTCTTCGGTATTAGTCTTCGGGTTTTGACTTGACCTTACATGCACGTGTACTTTCTAGTGAAATAAGCTCTGAAAAGTCTCTGTACTAATATGTCTTTTCTGCTGAGAAAATCTGATCCTCTATTGTACTGCTATTTGAGTTTATTTATAGGGATACGTGCACCGCAGGATGTTGATATGTGGCGCTTTCATCTGTTGATCATGGGTTTTTTGTTCAGTGAGCTTCTATCATTTGGAGTCTTTCCAATGTGTCCTTGTTTTTCTTCTCTTATGAAGAAAAATACCATTATAGCCTTATACTAAATATGTTTCCCATATTTGATGCATTGGATACCCGCTTTAATTATATGGGTCAGGTCATTGCTGAATACCACTTATCGGGCATTATTTTCATGTCGTATCAGTTTACTTACTTCTTATGAGTTGAGTTTTGATGCCTAAAACACATATTGGCGATCACATTGATCTGCTGCTGAAGGAGTTATAAGGATAGGGGTCATAAGAAGAAGAGTGTGTGTTTTTTGGCTCATTTATTGGCTTGTAGAATGTAGGTTTTAAGCGGAATTATTGATCATCTTTTTTCTTTCAAATGTGTGTTTAGGCCGGTAACAAAGTTTTGCGCAAGTTGTATGTAATTATTCAGTTTTCCTTATCGGATTTATTTCTTGATATCTACTAACATGGGGGGCATGTCCCAAGCATATACAATTTTTTTTCTTTAATAATAATGGCTGGTTCTACTAAAAAAAAATTATTATAATTAAAATATGTCTAATTGTATGAACATCAAACATGTGCCATTGATCGATACTTTGTAGAAAATAAATTTTGAAAGAGAATATTTGTTTTTAATTCTAAAGATTAAATTTCTTATTTCCCAATAACAGTCTTGAACACAATAGAAAAGGGTTTTATAAGTTATGAACTTTGGTCAAGTTCAATACATTGTTTTCCACAAACTTTTGGAATGATTTTTTCTGAGGGTAAATTACGTATGCATTTCTAATTTCTTTTATGGGTGATTATATAAATTGAATTTGTTAATGCTTATTATTATAACAATAATAATAGTTAAAATGAAAGTGTCTATTTGAGTAACCAACAGTTTCTGAAGTTATATTTTGCATAGTATATTGAAACTCATACCTCTACCCATTAAAATGTTAGGAAGTAAGGTGAGCAACACATTTTAAACATATGTCACGATCTATGAGCAACACATTTTAAACATATGTCACGATCTATGAGCAACACATTTTAAACATATGTCACGAACGATCTATGAGCCACAAAAGACTAGGAAGTAAGGTGAGCAACACGTACTCTCTCTCGCTTGTGGGCTGTACTAAATCCGAATGGGCCCAACAAGTGTAATATAACGTTCATTCTGACACGGTGGAGGTAAACCAACATTAATTGAGACTAACCGGGCTCTGATAACATATTTAATCTCATACCATTACCCATTAAAAGGTCTCATAGCAATTAAGTTGAGCAACACATTTTAAACATATGTCACGATCTATCCACGAGTGATGTACGATAATAACACTCAACACAGTACATACTTATCATTTTAACTGAACTTTCGTTTGTCGTATGTGTATTATTTCGAAGCGGTCCTTACGCGGAAACATAGAAGAAAAAAAAAAGAAAAAAAAAGGAAAAAAAAACTGTTTTCCCACTTGTGTTTGTCATTTTTATGAGAAAGTTTTTTTATGTGTTTGGCAGTCGAGCCCAAGAAAATAAAATCAAGAGTTCAAGAAACTATGATACTAACTCAATCGAGTTACCCCTATTTTTGTAAGACCAAAAGACCATAACAAGAAACGATATATTATATATTAATTTTTTACTCTTAATCATGAAACAAAAAAATTCTAGATAGAAGCATTTCCAACTTGTGTTAGATCACGGGATTTGATTAAAAAAAAAGTTACTTTTTATGATAAAAAACATGCTAATTAGATGAAAAACCCTGTTTTTATTAGGTGAAACATGCAATTACCGAAAAAGACCTCTTTTTGGTGAAAATCCATTTTTTTTGTATAAAATACGGGATTTTTTTATTGAAAAAATCATTAATCTTTTAAAAAGATCCGCGTTTATTTTGTGAAAAAAAAAAAACTTCAGTAGAAAGAGTCTTTTTTGGGAAAGGACGTCCTTTTTGTGAAAAACAAATGTTATTTGTGCAAAACCGTCTTGCCATTTTTTAAAATCGTTCTTTTTTGTCAAAAGGTGTTTTTTGTGAGAAGTGGCTTTTTTCGTGAAATGCCGCTTTTTATGAAAATTGGTTGAAAAAAACAACATTTTGGTGAAAAAACAGCTTTTTTCGGTGAAAAGTAAAAATTTAGATTCTTTTGGTGAAAAACTACTCTCTTAATTTTTTGTAATTTTATTTATAACTTTTCTTTTTCCATTCATTTTACTTTTCCTGCCACTTTTCATAGGAAAACGGTTTATCTCAACTTACACATTTTTTTTTTCACATTTTCATTCTTTTTCTTTTTCTTCGATTTATTGGAAAATCAAATGCAAAACAACATTTTCTTAAGTAATCATGTTCTTTTTTGGCGTATTTTCCAGATTCTAAACATATCCTTATGGAAAGGCATAAAAGATTTTGAGCAGTACTTGTATATAAATATTCATAGAAGTGTTCCGGCCCAAACGACCTTAAAACGTTATGCATGTACGTACACGCAAACCTGGTTTTAAGGGTGGGACAGAGGGGTCCGTTCCCAAGGCCTCCGAAAAAACTGAAAATTTAGAGGTCTCCGTTTGTGGGAAAAATATGTTTAATTTATTTTATATAGCATATAATTATATGGATCATTGTTTTCACAAATGTAAGTGTCCAAGATCGTAATTTATCAATATTACTTATTTTTTTCTATCATGATGTGGGTTCAACCGTTGCTAGTAATATTATTATTAATTTTCTTTTTTGTCACTAACTGAAATTAAATAAAAGATGCATCATTTATAGTAAAGGCCTATGGCCTCAAAACTCTGACACTGCGTATACGGTGAACAACTTTTCGAACAGTGAACTGCTATGTCAAATTGATTTATCTAATAAAAGTTCTTTTATTTGTCATTCATGCCATGTGTGTATATCGTATTCCAAAACACAAATGTTAACACGGAAGTAATTAGATTGATACAGTCGGGATCACGGCCCACCACTTTGATAAAAATTGATGAAAACGTAAACATTTTCTATATATTCTGATCAAAATGTTTAAAATTTAGCGTCCGACCCCCTCATTTCGCGAAAACAAAACTCATATAGAGTATTAAAAAATTATATAAAATATCGAACATTTTCATAAACAATTATTGGTTCCGTCACTGAATATTAGTGTATTTTTTGCAAGGTGTACACGAATAGAAAGGAATCGACGTCATGAAAATTCATATACACGCATATAAATTAAGGATGGAAATTTAAATATTTTTAAATGTGTACATACAAAAGTAAATAGGCAATTGATATTATAAAAAAAAAAGTGAAAGATGTGCCAGAAAAGGTATATTTGCTTGGGTTCGGTGGAGTAACTAGTAACACGTTAAAATAGACTACAGCACTCCCATATTGAGAAAAAATGGATCTTTTACCATATATAAATTTATTTATTTTAATTTTTTCAGCACTCCATAATTATTAAGAAAAATATTTCTAATTTTGCCACTGTTTGGATCAGTTGGATCGGTGATTTGCAAATTTTACATCATTAAATGTCAAAGTAAATTGATGAAGCTAAGGAAGAGTTTGTGGTGGTGTACCCAAAAGTTTGAGCATGACAAAAGTAATGAAAATTGAATAAGAGATGTAATACCTGATTGGCAAATCCAATACCAAAACCAAGGAGAATCCTACCAATGATGAGCCAATTGACACTCTCAGCAGCAACATTGGAAGTTGCACCAGCATAGTAGAGTAGTCCTCCCAAGAGCATAGTCGACTTCTTCCCGAACGTCTTGGTGACAGTCGAGGCCATAAAGGATGCCAACAAGGCCGCCAAATACAAAGACGGAGTGAAATTTAAAAGTGTCGGGCTGTTGAATTTGCAGTAACCGTTCGTTAACGTAACATGTGTTTTCTTCTCATAAACCGAGGGGAAGAACTCCTTTAGAGAAGGGGCCATTGAAGTCACACCAGCTACATTATGCATATAATGTTTTATATATATGAAACTCAAGTTATATATTGATATATTTCGTACAATATGCATTTGGAATAAACAATTCATTTATCTTTAAGGGTTGGGGCACTCAGCTAAAGAAATTACATAACACTCATAAGCATACGAGCTTTGCATACAAGTTATACCTAAGCTAGTTCGATCCAACTTGTTTTCTGTTTATGGAATTTATGAAGTTGGGTAATGATAATTAAACTCAAAGATCTATTTATATGTATTGTACGTTCAATTTTTTATATTACACTACAAAATAATGTTTGATTTAGTGAGAGTGAAAAGCTGTCACAAGTCTGTTACTAATTTAAAATGATGTCATAAATCTGTCACAAATTGACTAAACTGTCACAAAGCCGTCACAAAAACCGTCGCTAATAAACTCGTAACAAAAAATACCGTAACTAATTCCGTCGATATTTGAGTATTTTTTTGTAGTGTTATAAGTATTATCTCTTTTTTTTTAATGCAATAATATCTCTAGTTTTATTATCTTTTACATAATTGTTTTCCCAGAAAGTAAGAAATATTATAACAAAAAGAAACTTAGACCAGAACAAGGATTTGTCTCAAGCACTCAAAAAGAGTAGTTCTGAAATAAAAGATTATAAGAAACCCACAAATGTAGAAATTATTAAAAACCAAAACGAATGTCACATATACAAAATCACTTTCGACAGAAGAAACTGGAAACTTGAACCTAGATAACTTGAAAATCCTTCGAGCTTTTGAGCTTCAAGGTACAGTCAACACCATTTTCCGCAGTGAATCTTGAATTGCATATAAAACCAGATCATGCAAAGATAAAGCTCCTAGTCGCAAAGTTCAATCTTTTGGCTAGAAGTTAGATACTTTGAAGGTTTCTTATGATGTGCTAAAGAAACAACTCCATTCTAAGTAGCCCACCAATCCAGTGTGTTTTGTATCACTAAAGATGATGACCAAAACAACAGTGTTAGATCATGATCTTTGATGTGAGTTTGTTTTTACCTGCTGACCAAGGAAAAGCAAAGAGACTAAAATTGAGAAGATCATACATCATTAATGTCCTAATTTTGTAATATAAGATTATTTCTATTGGTGTTAGTACATACTCTTAGGAAATCGACTCTTATTATTTAATTAGCATTATTCAAACTTACGGGACAAACCCCAACCCCCATAGAATTCGTACGAAAACTGTTTCGATCAAATATAGTCAAACTCTTGGTAATACTACCAAAAATATCGACTATACAAAAAGCCTATGATTTCAAATTAGGGGAAAAAAGTAAAAAAACCCTTAATTAGCCTAAAACTTCACCATGAAAAATCATAGAACTAAGAAAATGTGCCCGCATAGCACAACATTTCCCCTTATACCCCCTAATTGGCATATATATACATATATATATATATGAGAATTATCCATGGACACATAAGTTTGACACACTATTTTACATTTTAATCTCAACCCTTCATACTCCTTGTTTTCAATAAAAATCAAATACTTTTCATTCTCTCTTTTTTATGTTCGTCAAACTCAAGACCTCATTTCTATCTTCCACCTCTAATTTTCTATTAAAAAAGCTCTATCATGCGGTTCTTCTAAGTAAGCAGACTAATCAATTTTATTAAGTTTTTCTACTAACAAAGGCTTCCTGCTCTTTTTCTCTTAGCCACGTGATCACCCTTACATTCCAAGGTAACTTTACTTTGTGGGAAAAAAAGTAAAAGAATGGGTCTACGTACAAAAATTGACATCTTTTTTTCAATGAACAGGTGCCTGTTGCTTTTATACAGTAAGGAAACAAATAGGCTAAATTCACTTTATTGTCCTGAGTTTTGTCATAAATTTACTTAGTGCACCGCCGTCACGTGACCTTGTTTAAGCGTCAGTTTACTAAAATACCCTCAATTTAAGCATGAGTTTTAACAAAATACCCTTTCTCGCTTTTCCCTCCCTTTCTTTTACTTAATACCCACAACTTATTAGTTGCTGCTTATTTTGCGCCATCATTTATCTCTCTCTATTGCTCTGTTTTGCTTTCTTTTGCTCTGTTTTTCTCACATTGACAGGTAATGCTTATGCAACCAACGGGCAATTATTCAGACATCATGGACATATCATAATCCGGGAAGGAAGTATGCCAAATTTCAGTCGAATTGCTGCTCGTATTGGCAATGAATTGATCCACCAAGAAACATAATACTAAGTTTTCTTCAGTAAATTAGTGATAGAGAAAAATGCACTTATCAGTCAAGTGCATGGTTTGCAAAAACAATTAAGGAGAAAACCCTCATTGAATGTTTGAAAAAGAAACAAAATGTGGGTTCAAAAAGATTTTGCTTGCATTTATTCTCCTAATCATCTTGCGGTTTGGATGAAGAGTGATAGCAACAACGAGGAGAAAAACATGATTTTGGGAGATATGTGAGTATTTTTTAGTTTGGCAAAAAAGTGTGAAAAGATTAAATCTCGTTTGTTTGGTGTTTTAATTTTAGTATATTGTTTTAATTTGTGTTGATGTTTGTGTTTGGTTTCATTGTTGAACCGTGTAAGTATTGATGTTGGTATGAATCAAAATTTGTTTTTTTTTAACATTTTATATAATGTTTGTCACTTTTTTTTTGGAATGCATGTCATCGTTTTCTCTTGATAAATGTGGTTTAACGTGTCAAAATCCTTTTATGCAAAGAAATAGAGAATTTATTCATGTGTACCTGGTTTAACGTGTATTTTGTTGGTTTTCTGTAACATTATTTTTATCAGTTATCATGAAAATTTTAAAATTGTGGTAGTGGTTTTAATTTTTTTGCCACATCATCAATTAAAAAACTTGTTAACTTTAACAACAATTTTAACAATGTTAAAGTTAATGAGTAGTTTAACATGACTAATGTGTAGGAAATTTTACATGTTAACTTAAAAAAATTATGTAACAAGGGACTTAACATGACTATTGTATATGCTTTAATGTTCTTTGCCTTTTCAAACGATATTGGTTCATCCGTTCATCTGACTTCTGCAATTTTACAAAAATACGTTTTTACAAAAACTTACAATAGTTACAAATATGATTGGTTTCATTCGATTTCAAGTATATTGTTATCGGTGTTCTTTTCATATAGTAATTAAGTTTGTAAATACCGTGTACTCATTTTTTTACTTGAAAAAACAATCTCAGCTTGTACTCATTTTCTTATATAATCTACTATCTATAGCTTTTTAACTCGTTACTTTTTCTTACTCGTTATTTTGTATTGTTAGGAAATCATGCGTATTTAAAAAAAGACAATAATGTAAATCGCATACACAATTTAATAACGGAGTATCACCCAACAATGGTTACATTTCCGGCAGGGGAAGCTAAGTGGGGACGATCGGGTGCCACGGCACCCCCCATAATTTTAGAAATCCCAAGTGACACAATTTTTTTTTAGTACAATTTCTTTTTAGGTGTAGATTTGGCACCCCCATAAAAATATGTTACTTGTACATATATTTTGGCACCCCCCATTTACACATCCTGGCTTCGCCCCTGAATTCTCCGGGCCGCTACATGTGGCACTTATATATATTATAATGAGGATTACAAATTAATTTAGCTTGATCACAAATCTATGGTTCTCTCACAACTAGAACTCTCTCGCTATAATATTATCTCTCAAATATGTGATAATTAAAATACAAGATAGGTGAGACATATATAGAACCCACAGTGGGTCTTATTACAATTCTTAGTGATGTGAGATAATCTAGTGAATATGGCCAAAACACATTTGGCTCCACAACTCAACAATCTCTCACTTGGAGTCAAATATCGAGTGATTCAAAAGAACTCTGATTATCCCCGACCACCGAACTCACTGTGATCCTCCTAGCAGAATGCTCCCATCGGTATCCTTGTATAGTAATTAGTACTCTTCAATCGTCGGCGAGTTACCCATACTTCCAGTGTAGCGGCGACCCTAAGTCTCAAGCTCGGAGTCCTACTGAGGTCGCACATAGCCTCAGTTTGTCGATTGTAACAGCCTTCGTTAGCATGTCAGCGGGGTTCTTAGCGCTCTCAATCTTTTCTAGCGCAAAGATTCCATCTTCTAGAACAGTCCGGATAAAATGGTAACGAATCGGTATGTGCTTGGTGTGTGAATGGAATACAGGATTCGTAGCTAGCTGAATTGCACTTTGACTATCACAGTGCAGAACTCCTTTGTCGGTTTTCTGACTGAGCTCCTCTAAGAAACCTTGCAAACAAATCATATCTTTGCTTGTTTCCGTCATCGCGACGTACCCAGTCTCTGTGGTTGACAGTGCAACGATCTTTTGCAGCTTAGATGTCCAACTCACAGCAGTACCACCGTAGATACAAACACATCCCGTTGTGCTCTTTCGGCTATCACCAGCCATGTCAACATCAACATAGCTGTGTAGGCCTACCGAGATCTTTCGAAAACATAATGTCGAACTCACTATACCCGAGAGATATCTCAATATCCACTTCACAGCTTCCCAATGGTGCTTGCTCGGGTTACTCATGTAACGACTGACAACTCCCACTACGTGGACAATGTCCGGTCTTGTACACACCATAACGTATATTAAGCTATCAATTGCTGAAGCGTAGGGTATGTTCGACATACGATCCTTTCCTTCCTCGTTCGAGGGTGATTGTTCATTCGACAAGTTAAAGTGTGTGGCTAGGGGTGTGCCTACAGCCTTGGCATCACTCATGCTAAACTGAGCCAACACTTTCTTCACATACCGGCTTGCGACATAAACAAAGACCCATCCAATCCTCGGGAAATCCTCATACCGAGCATCTGATTTGCGGCACCCAAATCCTTCATCTCAAAGTGTTTCGCCAACTGTTGCTTCACCTTGTTAATTTCTACAAGGCTCGACCCGGTGACCAACATGTCATCTACGTACAGAAGTATAATGGCGTATGAAGAGTTCTTGAATCTCTTCACAAAACAGCAGTGATCACTATCACTTCTTTCGAACCCAGTACCCACCATGAAACTGTCAAACTTTTTATACCTTGTCGTGGTGCTTTTTTTAGCCCGTACAATCTCTTCTTTAGTTTCCAGACCAGTATCTCTTTTCCCTTTTCGGCAAAACCTTCAGGTTGTAGCATATAAATTTCTTTTTCAAGATCTCCGTGGAGAAAGGCAGTTTTCACATCTAATTGTTCAAGATGAAGATTCTCATTTACAACAATGCTCAACAATAGCCGAACAGTCATCAATTTTACGACCGAAGAAAAGATCTCAGTGTATTCAATTCTTTTCTTTTGTTGGAACCCTTTGACTACTAATCATGCCTTATACCGTTTCGAGCCATCTTGTTCCTCCTTTAGTAGGAACACTCATTTGTTACTTAGTGCCCTTTTCCCCTTGGGCAGTTCGGCTAACTGCCAAGTCACATTCTCCTTTAGTGACTTTATCTCATCCTTCATGGCGAGCTCCCACTTGCTCGAGTCTTTCAGCTCCAGAGCTTCCTCTCTACTATCGGGCTTGCCTACATCATTGAGTATTATGAAATGCATGGAAGGAGAGTATTGGACAGTAGGACTTTTTTTGCGATGACCTCGGCCCAATTCAGGTTGAAGAGTTTGGGGTAACTCCTTGTCCTCTTCAGCATGTGCTGGTAGGTTGTCGATCACCACTGACTCATCTTCAGTGTTGTCTTCCATCTCCATTCTTGGAAACCCATTCATGTCGACTATACCACTTTCCTCGGACGGGAGCACGTGTTCTTCCACCACCACATTTTGTCGATCTTTGTACAAAATGCTTTCGTTGAAAATGACATCCTTACTGCGAATGATCTTCTTTGATTGACCATCTCAGAAAGCGATATCCAAACTCACCTCCACCGTACCCCCACAAAGTAGTAAACTTTGGACTTCGAGTCAAGCTTGGTACGATCGTTTATATCGACATGGATATATGACAGACAACCGAACACTCACAGGTGTTCATAAGAGATAGGCTTTCCTATCTAGACTTCCCCGGAAATTCTCTTTTCTAATGGCACTGAGGGTCCGTGGTTAATGAAATAAACCCCCATGCTTACTGCATGTGCCCATAAGTCTTTGGGCAGCCCACTTTGCAGCCTCATACTCCTAGCACGCTCATTGATTGTTCGGTTCATCCTTTTGGCCACGCCATTTTACTGTGGCGTTCTTCGGATGGTCTTCTCCATTCGAATGCCTCTTTGTGCACAGAACTCTATGAACTTTGCATCAATGTACTCAAAGCCGTTATCGGACCTCAAACATTTCAGTTTATTCCCGGTCTCTAGTTCGACCATGGCCTTCCATTCTTGAAATTTCTTAAACACTTCAGACTTGTGTTTCAATAAGTAGATCCATGTCTTACTCGTCGATGAAGGTCACATAGTACTGAGATCCTCCCAGTGAGGTTACCGGGGATGGCCCCCATACATCGGAGTGGACAAGTGCTAGCTTTTCCTCCCTAGGAGCTTTTCCACCTTTCTGGAAGCTCACCCTCTTTTGCTTCCCGAAGATGCAACCTTCATACATATCGAGGTTGACAGACTTCAAGCCTGTAAGTTTACTGTCCTTTGCTAATACCTTCATCCCCTTCTCACTTATATGACCTAAACGTCGATGTCACAGCTCAGAGCAATTTTGCGACACAGCTGCTGCAATTGTACATTCATCATCGGTCGTCATGTACAATATGCTGACCTTGCTCCCTCGTGCTATCACCATAGTTCCTCGTGAAAATTTCCAAGCTCCACTGCTAAACGAAATGGAGTGTCCCTCTGCATCGAGTTGTCCTACTGAGATCAGATTTTTGGTCAAACTCGGAACATGACTCACTTTCGTCAGCTTCCATACCGATCCATTTGAAATACGAATCTTCATATCGCTCATTCCAACAACATCCAACGCTTCTCCGTCGGCTAGATACATTTTACCGAAATTACCCGCAATGTAATTTTTGAATAAATCCTTCTGAGCGGTCGTGTGAAATGATGCCCCAGAGTCTAGAATCCACGAATCTATATTTTTCTGTATGACAAGCATTAAACAGTCACCCTAATCCTCGTCGCTCGCAACATTTGTCATATGACATCTGCCGGTTTCCTTCTTCGGCTTCTTGCACTCATGGGCGAAGTTCCCCATACCCTGGCAGTTATAGCATCGGAGATTCTTCTTGCTTCGATCGCTATTTTTGCCACCTCGGCTTTTCCCCCTTCTACCTCTCGATTTTGAACGACCTCTTTTGTCCAATATGTCCTTACCCCGATATCTTGAACCGACGTTCAAGGCTGCTCCATCATTTGTGCATTCACCCATATCTTGTCTCTTGAGTTCTTCAGCGAGTATTTGATCTCGGATGCCGTTGTAAGTCAGTTTCTCCTTTCTAATTGAGTTACTGACAGTAGCTCGCATGAACTCCCAACTGTTCGGTAGAGAGGCTAGCAGTATTAGGGCTCTTACCTCGTCGTCAAAAGTTATCTCAATTGCATTCAGCTGATTTACGGTGTCGATGAACTTATTTACTTGGTTTGCGACAGGTGTGTTCTCAGCCATGCGTAAGCTGAACAACTTATGCATGAGATGTATCTTGTTGTTTGCGGATGGTTTTTCGTACATGTCGGTGAGTACCTTCATCATCGTCATCGTCGTCGTCTCTCTTGCGATGTTGTGAGCCATGCTCCTAAATAGTGTTAGTCAGATCACTCCCAACACTTGTCGGTCTAAGAGTTTTCACGCCTCTTCGGTGGTCGTGGTCGGCCTTTCCTCGAGAAGAAATGGCTGATGCATCTTCCTCCCGTACAGATAGTCCTCTATTTGCATTCTCTCCAGAATGCGAAGTCCTTTCCGTCGAACTTCTCGATCCCATGTGCCCTTCTGTCTTCTTTCGCCATTGATCTTCCTCCCGATCTTCGACCTTGGTTCTGCAAACCCCGAGCTCTGATACCACTTGTTAGGAAATCAGGCATACTTAAAGAAAGACAACAATGTAAATCGCACACACAATTTGATAACGGAGTTCACCCAACAATAACTACGTCTCTGGGTCGCTACACGTGGCACTTATATATATTATAAGGAGGATTACAAAGGTAATCTAACTTGATCACAAAGCTATGGTTCTCTCACAATTAGAACTCTCTTGCTATAATATTCTCTCTCAAATATGTAATAATTAAAATACAAGATAGATGAGACATATATAGAACTCATAGTGGGTCTTATTACAATTCTTAGTGATGTGGGATAATCTAGTGAATATGGGCAAAACACACTTGGCTCCATAACTCAACATGTATGTCATCTTAACATCAGAGTGTTTGTTGCTAAACTGATGGTAAAATGAGTGTCGTTAAATTTAATAACAGTAATTAGCAAAAAAAATTGTTACTAAATTGTTGCTAAAATTTAGCGACAGTCATTTTACCAACATTTTTCAAAAAATAAACTGTTGTTATTTTAACTTTTTTTATAGTGAACCGTAAGGTTACACCTTCTTTGGTAAATTGTACAATGGATGATCATTTATGTCTTGCACTAGCACAGAACTATCTGTCGATCTCATACCGGATAGACTCCGAAGGTAACAATTTAGTAAGTATGGAAACCATTTCTTTACTTACTATCAGTATTGCAAAAAAGTGGTCTGTTATAACCATAATAAAATTCTATTAGGGAGCTCGCATGCACATCTTTACTTTATGAAAATGTGAGGTCATAATTAAATGCAGTCGGTGCGCGCCCAAACATTGACGATGGTGATGATGAGAATGAGAGTTCTAGGTCAATGTTCATGTGAGCGCAACTACACAGTTATCCTAAGATCAGGGTTAAGGACTTCCCGCATAGTGTTAGAATTTGAAGGCTTGTTCTGCAGCTCTTATCCGTAGATAATGTCAGCGCTACGTATTGATGTTTCTGATGATATCACTTCTTTGTTTTTTTTTTGTTTTTTTTGTGATGCAGTATAAGATAAGGTTCAGCTTGTGTGACGACTTCTGTCGGAAATATCCCTTCGTTGAGCTATAACTTCACCTTGCAACTTCTAATTTATTTTTGTTGTTAAAAATAATTTTAGAATTTTAAGAGGTTTTACAGATTTTTGTGCTTGTTTGGTGTTCATTTGGGATGGACCTGAGTTATTTCGAAAGTTAACCGAATCAATTCAGCTCACCGGGTATATTTTAGACTGAAAATCAGAAACCGGCTTGATATGTAAAGTGCAAGTATATAATAGGGACAGGGGTATTGCTAGAGCTGGAACCTAGCTAGATAGTGTATGGCCTTCATTAAGGAGTACTAACTAAAATGGAAATTATAATTTAAAAGGAATGTTCTTGCGGTGACATGCCTTGCAACTTTGTGAATATTGGTGACCCTAGTTGAAGGTCGCTTCCTCCGACAAGTCGTGGTTGGATGAATCTCTTTCCCGAACAACTTAAGCTTTTGGATAGTTGTTTAACTATCACCTGTGCTTTAAATTTCTGTCTCCTGAACTGAATTTAAGGAAGCTTAAATTTGCTTTCACCGTCATCCTAACCTGACCTTCTAATTGTTTATTTTCAGATGATAAGATACTTTTGTTATATTGTTTAATAGGTAACAGTCGGATTAGCATCTGTATCCTGTGAGAGAGAAACCATATGAAATGTTTGCAAAAGAAGATATGGAAATAAAAAGTCCAAGATTACTAATGTATGTACTTATGATGTGGTTTTCGGTGTGATTTTCTCTATCTTGGTTTCTCCCCCTTTTACCTGCTGGGTTTTGTTATTGGTAAGTGGCTCCTTGTGTATTATTACTCCAGAAAATATGTCTTACCATGGGAAATGCCCCCATGGAGACAATAAGAAAGCCGTTCCGACAATACAACCAGCAAACACAAGCAGCTCGCTATAATCATTACAGGAAAAGTGGAAAAACTAACCATTCTCTTAGCCTTATTTTAAAGGAGCAAATGAACTCAAAAAACAACTAATTTTCTCCTAGCTTTTTTACGCCCCTTTTAGCGCCATGATCAAAGTGATCAAAAGCATGTTTTTTTACGACCAGAAACTCACTTTTCAAAGGTAAGAAAAAACCTAGCTCATCCCCAAAAAACCTCTAATAAGAAACATTAACAAACATGTGCAATGACTAACAATATCCCAAGAAGGATGTAAACAAAATATGCCCAGAAGTGAGTACCAAAGTCTAAAATACTATTAAAAAAAAACAAACCAAGTAAGAGTTGATCCAAATTTTGCAACTAAGCATGCCTTCATAGCTAATTAAGATAGCATTAAATCTTCAATTATCTTTCGCAAGCAACGAAAAAATAAAAACTTTACCCTGTATTACTCACCCAATTTTCAAAACACAGGGTAATCAAAAACAGGGCACATACCTTCTTCAATATTATATAAAAGAAGTTCTACAATTGCCGAAAAGTTAAAGACGAAAATCTCAACTCAACGAGTCTTATTTCAATAATGGGCAAGGAAGGAAAGCCAAAAAAAAGAGGGTAACGACGTTGTGAAAGGAGGAAGCTGCACAGAAAAAGCAACAGCCAACACCAAAAACAGTAATGAAATTTAAAGTAGGAAGAAAATTCATGCGGGTAAAAGTCCTCTGTACCTACAACAACATGTGCCTATCTAACTTTAGGACTAATATTCAAAGAAAAATGGACCAAATTATAAAGAAACATTGCTACACCAATCATTCTTACAAAACATTATTTATCATAGAATGATCAGCCGACAACAAATATAGAACTAGAGTTTCAGTTAGTACAAGTGAAAACCTTGAAACTGAAACAAAAATGGCATACATGATACATCTTAACAAACAGACTAGTTAAATTTTCTTTTGAATAGTAACAGACTAGTTAAATTTTGTGATCTACTGACAAAGAAATCATTTCAGACTAATCTCTCAAGTTTGTAACTTGACCTAGGGTCCAGGTTTGTTCAAGAGGTACTTTTCTCAAACATCCAACTCTCAAAGTTAAAGTGCCAACAAAAAATAGACCAATCAATCATTTGCAACATTAGCACATGCAGCAACCAAACATCTTTGGTGGACTGGCCTATCAAGAATTGCATATGAGAGGGTAAAAGGAAGTTATACAGTTCCATCTTGCCTGCAGATGTAACCTAACATGCATTAATGTCACACTAACAACATAGAGCTCAAACCCGGTACATGTTGAGAAGGTCGAAAATTTTGATAATAAAAATCATTTAAGTGGTCGATACTACTAAAAGATAATTAATGGTGTACATTTTACAAGTTCAGGAAGGAGTGACAAATCTTCTGTGGTAGTATTAAATCATTTTTCTGTCTTAAATATATCCTATGTGCAAGGGTAAGCTACCCTGAATCTCCTAAAAGGAAGTAACACACAAAGTCTAGACTACGAAACGCCATGCAAGGCTCAAAATTTAAACAAGTTAGAACTGAACAGACAATAGGATAAACAACTGAATATATACCAGGGGAAGATACATCAAGGTGAAACATTGAAAAGAAGGAAGCTTAGTTAAATCGCGAGATCAACGTTGGGGTATAAAAGTGATAACAGCAAGCATTTTCATAATCACCACCTAACCATCCAAGCCTCTTCTTTAAATTACCCTATGTCAAATTGTCGTCTGTTCATATTAATTTGCTCGATCATCCTCGGGAATTGGATAAAACAACTACCCTATTTGCAAGCTTTTAATAAGAATGCATAACTTCATGATACAAAGAAAACCAATCTAACTTTTGGCACAACAGAAGCCAAGAGCTGTGAATATATATTCCTACCTAAAAAATACGATGTTAATACGTTAATTCATATAGGAAGAAGCACTACAGACATACAATTTCCTACCAGTGGAAAAATTTTCTTCATATACAAAATCTTTCCTTTTCATGACGTGACAAGCATTACAGACATACAAAATTTTACCTTTACCGAAACAGAAAACCCATCTAAACTTAAACTTCATATGTTCCAAAACATATAATATAAGCGACCTTAGGGAACTGAGACAAATGTTCAACGTCAAAAATTACCATTCTCTTGTCTCCCAATTAAATTTATGTGTGAATGAACAAACAAAAGCATTCAGAATGAGACCTGAAGAAACACAAAAGGATCTAAAAACACACGAATATGTTACATAACATATAGTAATATAAGCGACCTTAGGGAACTGAGACACATGTTCAACTCCTAAAACTACCATTCTCTTGTCTCCCAATTTATGTTAATGAACAAACAAAAGCATTCATAATGAGATCTGAAGAAACACAAAAGGATCTACAAACACATATATACACTCACTGCAGTAAGTTCTGAAATTAAAATTGAAAAACTATAAACCAACCATCTCCATGGCCATGATAAAAACACTAACAATTATTGCAATCTGTAAATTTGTACTCCCTGTTGATTGGAACAAGCCGGAATGTAAAGAGAAAAATAAATAGGTGTTGATGAAGTATGAACACTCAAAAACATTTATCAGACTTAAAATAACACAAAAAAGGATCTCACCTGCACACACACACACTAGTAATCAATTTCTGCCATTGATTTTGGAACACCAACCATATCCATAACAATGGCCAAAATATGTTTATTCACCTCAAATAATGATCAATCTGTGAACTTAAATATGCATAATCAATCTTCATCCACATCCGGAATGTACATACTACATACACATGAATAAGTATGAGGTAATCTCTTCCCACCACTGACGTTCTACACATACTTCTAACTTCTAATCAACATTTCGTGTTAATACTATTAAACGAAAAGTAACAAAGAAATGCCACATACACCTAGCATTAAAAAATTGAACCAAAGTAATAATAGGCTCTTCATCAAAATAAAATAAAATAAAGAAACTTGGAAAAACAAGAAACATCAAGTATAAATATGACACAATATTCCAACAGAAATAAGATCCATATATGATACATATATATGTATATTTATCTCCACGTAATCTATTCACATCAAAGTCCCCTGCATTACTGTCCTGGTTGAAGGGAGAATAATCACAAAGAAGAAGAAATATGAAGCTTTCCGAAATCCTTTGTTCTCAAGGTCTATACTTCATCCGAAACACAATCCATAAATGCACAAACACACACGTATAGCCCCTCATAATTAAGGAAAAACGAAAACCGACATACAAAAGTACCAAGCTCGGAAGACCAAAAAGACAAGAATTTACTACAGATCCAAGATTCTCATTACACACATATAACAATCAATTCCCAGCAATACCAAAAATTCACAAAATCTAGCTAAAGATCAATAAAACCCAGCAATCCAATATTTCACAAAATCATCAACAATTAAGCTACAGAACATTCAATATTTCACAACTCTACCCTTCATCCCTAACAAAAAAACCATAAAACACACAAACAACATACATATCTGTATCCCTCATAATCAAAGAAAAAGTGCCACCAACATTAAAATACAAGACCCAGATGACGAAAACAGCATGAATTTATTAAAGATCAAATTTTTTTTCCATTTAAAGCATAATCAATACAGAATGTTTCGATATATACATAACACTACTCTTAACAGTTAATAGTATATATGCTACTTTAAAATGAATACAGCTATTTAAAATCCAATATAATTTCACAAGGTCTATTCATCCCTAACAAAAACCCAGAAAACACACACATGTATATCCCCTCATAATCAAGCCAAAACGAAGAATCAGCAGTAAAAAAGGATAAATTAATTGAAAACACAAGCAATAATTCACAAAATCAATAATTCAAAAAATCCAGCTAGTCAGTAATAATTAACGAAATCGTCAACAATTCCGCCACGCAAAATCGAATATTTTTCACAAGTCTGCCCTTCATGCCTAACAAAAAAGCATAAAGCACACAAACAACATACATATCTATATCAAGGAAAAAGTGCCACCAACATTACAAAACGAGACCCGGATGACAAAATCAACATGAATTCATTAAAGATCCAATTTTTTTCATTTAAAACCAAAATATCTCGATACACTATCTCGATAGATAAATAACAAGAGTAAACAAGAATCAACTAGAACAACACCCATCATGTTGATCATCTTCATCACTATAATCCTCATCAAAGGCCTTATCTATATGAAAAACACAACACTTTTTAGAGCTCTTTTGGTCTGTGTACAAAATCAAATTTTCACAAAATCCAGCTAAACATCAATTAAATCCACCTAACTAATATTTCACAAAATCAATAACAATTCAGCTACGCAAAATCGAAGATTTTACAAGTCTACCCTTCATCCCTAACAAAAACCCATAAAACACACACATGTAAAAAGAAGAATCAACAGTAAAACAACATATATTCATTAAAGAACCAAAAAAATTTATTTAACAGGGAAACAAACCACCAAAATTAAAACACGAAAACACCAAGAATTTATTAAAGATCCATTTTTTTTCATTTTAAACCAAACTGGTACACAATGTTTAGATAATACATAAGAACACTCTTAACAATTAATAGTATATATCTCAGTTTTAATGATGAACAATAATATTTCACAAGGTCTACCCTTCATCCCTAACAAAACCCCAAATAACACGACTGTATTCATTAAAAATCCAATTAGAAATATATCCATCATAACCAGGCCAATTAGAAGAACCAGAAGTAAAAAAGCATATATTCATTAAAGATCCAAACAAAATTTATTTAAAATCAAACTGGTACACAATATTTCGATACGTACACAACAAGAGTCTAAACAAGAATCAATGAGAAAAACACTCATCATCATGTTGTTGATCTTCATCACTATCATCTTCATCAAAGGCCTTATACTTTAAGAATTAATAGTATATTTGCTAGTTAAAAAAATGAATAGAGCTATCCAAAATCCAATATTATTTCACCCTAACAAAAATCCAAATAACAGAAACATGTATATCCATTCATAATCAAGCCAAAAAGAAGAACCAACAGTAAAAAAAAAAATGAATTCATTAAAGATCCATTTTTTCATTAAAAACCGAACCGATACAATATCTCAATACATACATAAAAAAAAAATCAATGAGAACAACACTCATCATCATCATGTTCTTCATCACTATCATCCTCATCAAATGCCTTATCTTTATGAAAAACACAACACTTTTTAAAGCTCTTTTCATTCATATCCAAAAATAAAAGATTCACAAACTCTAGCTACAAATCAATAAAATGATAAAATCATCAACAATTCCGCTACGCAAAATCAAATATTTCACAAGTCTACCCTAACAAAAAAAAACATAAAACATACACCAAATATTAAAACAGGAGACCCCGATGACGAAAACAACACAAATTCATCTAGAATTAAACTTCATTTGTTCCAAAACATATAATATAAGCGACCTAAGGGAACTGAGAGAAAAATTCAACTCAAATTACCATTATCTTGTCTCCCAGTAAAAGTCACGTGTTAATGAAAAAACAAAAGCATTCAGAAATTTACTTATCATTAAAGAAAAAGAAAAAAAAGCATTCAAAATGAGATCTGTAGAAACACAAAAGGATCTAAAGCACACGCACATACACTCACTCCAGTAAGTTCTGCCATTAAAATTGGAAATCTACAAACCAACCATCTCCATGACCATGATCAAAACATTCTTATCCACCTCGTACTATTATTCCAATCTATAAATTCGTGCTCCTTATTTTTTAGAACAAGCACAGATTATAAAAAAAAAATGTGTTGATAAACACTCAAAACATTCATCACAGACTTGAAGAAACAAAAAAAAAGGATCTCAGCGCTGACACATACACACACACTCCAGAAATCAATTTCTGCCGTTGATGTTGGTACACTAACCATATCCATAACCATGACAAAAATCTGTTTATTTACCTTGAATAAAATAATCAATCTGTGAACTTGAATCTGCAGAATCAATCTATCATCCACATCTGGAATGTACATACACATAAACAAAATGAGGTAATATGTTCCCACCACTGACGTTCGACACATAATTCTAATTTCCAATCAACATTTTGTGTTAATACTATTCAACGAGAAGAAACAAAGAAATGCCACATACACATAAGATTAAAAAAGTACTAACAGGCCCTTCATAAAAAAAAGTAAAACTTACAAAAAACAAGAAACATCAAGTTAAAAAACGATATACTATTCTTCATCAGAAATAAGATCCGTACACGATACATATGTATATATATATAAACAGGCCCTTCATAAAAAAAGTAAAACTTACAAAAAACAAGAAACATCAAGTTAAAAAACGATATACTATTCTTCATCAGAAATAAGATCCGTACACGATACATATGTATATGTATATATATATATATATCGCCATGTAATCTATTCAATCAAAATCGCTGGCATTACTGTCCTGGTCGAAGGGGGAATAATTGGAAAGAATAAGAAATATGAAGCTTTCCAAGATCCATAATTCTCAAGGTCTACACTTCATCCTTAACACAATCTATAAATGCACATACACAATCATCAAACTCGTTATCGTTCTGATGGAAGGGCTTGTCCTTAAGACTTGGGAAAAAACTAGAAACAATAATGCATTCAATATTAAATATTGACTAAATTCACGCTTCAATCCATCAATGCACACACACACATATTGCTGGGAAAAACGAAAAAACGACATACAAAAGTACCAAGCTTGGAAAACCAGAACGACAAGAATTTACTAAAGATCAAATAATCTCATTTAGAACAAAACCTATTCACTAATACACAAATAACAATCAATTCCCAGCAATACCAGAATATCACAAAATCTAGCTAAAGATCAATAAAACTCAGCTATCCAATACGCAAAAGCGAATATTTCACAAGTTTACCTTTCATCCCTAACAAAAAAACCATAAAACACAAAAATAACATATATATATATATATATATATATCAAGGAAAAAGTACCACCAACACTAAAACACGAAAACAACATGAATTTATCAAAGATCCAATTTTTTCCATTAAAAACCGAACCGATACATACATAACAAAAAATCAATGAGAACAAGAGCCATTATCATCATGTTGATGTTGATGTTGATGTTGATCATCATCATCACTATCATCCTCATCAAAGGATTTATCTTTATGAAAAACACAACATTTTTTGGAGCTCTTTTTATTCAAAAATTCATTATCAACCGTACCCTCTTTCCACGTTACCTTCTTCTTTTTCCTAACAAGCTTCAAAGTTATTGTTTGTGATGATGACGTCGCTTCTTTTGTTGTTGGGTTTATTGTTAACGTTGCTGTGCTCGTTGTTCTCGCCATTTTTTTTTTATTTTGTTTTGGGAGAAAATAATATTTAGGGATTTTGTTTCTAAATGTAATTTGAAGAAAGTTGGAAATTTTTTTACTATTTTCTTTCTCTTGTCTCTCTCTCTCTCTCTCTATATATATATATATATATGTAAACGTGACTCACATACGGTCCGTGAGGCAGAAAATTAGTAAAATAAAGTTCATGGTTAATGAATAAAAATGTTAAAAAGAAAAATAAATAAATAAATTAACAAAACATACTGCTTTTTAAACCAAATTAATAAAAATATATTTAAAAATTTGTAATTAATAAAAACATATCCAAAATTTCATACCGTAATTTGTATATTTCATACTTTTATTCCAAAAGTTTTCATACGCTAATTTGTATTTTTTATACCCTTATTGCAAAAGTTTATATTCTTATTTCAAAAGTTGATACCCTAATTTATATTTCTCATATCCTTATTCCAAAAATCTATATACTGATTCGTAGAATTCACCCTTATTTTCAAAGTCTATACCCCAATTTAGATAATTCATATCCTTATTTACATAATTCATATACATAATTTTTAACTTCATAATTTTAATTCACGTAATTCATACACTAATTTTTCAACGTTATACACTAATTAACAAATCCAACTTTTACCCGTACTCCGATCTCAAATTATCACGTCGTCGTCGTGGGTCTCTCCTTCGACGACCGCATCTCCGTCGACATCAACCTCAAGTTTTCGATCTCGCTCTATACCCTCGCCGTCCATTTCGACATATGTATCGATCTCAATTTTCACGAAAGAGAGAGAGGAAGGAGAAGAAAAATATCAGAAAAATAGCGGGAGAATGAGGAGATAGATCGGAAAGAGAGATGAAGAATGAGAGATCGGAGAGAGTGAGAATGAGTAGGAGAGATATCGGAGAGAGAGAAGTGGGAGAGAGAGATCGGAGAGAGTGTGAAATGATGGGAGAGTGAAAGAAGCATAGAGAGGGGAAAGAGATTAAGAGTGATAAATCAGTTCTTTTTTTTTATTAATTATTAATTAAATATATGTTTTTAATAATTTAACTTTTGATGATAGGTTTTTGTTAATATAATAGTTGTAAAGTATGTTTATGTTAATTGCCCCTAAAAAATGCATAAACGTGGTTATGTGTTAATAAAAAGTGCATGAAAGTGGATACGGTAAAATAAAATACGCATAAAATGTGCATAAAAATGTATACGGGGTCAATAAAAAGTGCATAAAAGATGCATACAAATAAATGCGTGTCAATAAGAAATGCATAAAATAAAACTAAAGATAATACAATGGAGAAACCAAATAGCATTTGAAAAAAATTCATAAAAAAATTCAAAAAATAGATAAAAGCCAAAATACACATACCTGTATATTGAAACCAAAAAGGCAATTCACTATTGTTACTCAAATGAAATATTTTACAAAACTTCAAAATTAAAATACCTACAAAACGAGTAATACATAGATACTCAATTCAAGAATTTACTTTTGTTAAAACAAATGTATTTTCAATCAAAATCATGAAACTATGACTGCAAACCCATTTTACACCCACACATTTATATTTTCTGTCAAATATTATATGAAACACATTGCATATTTTGTACATGCCACGAGATTTTGCAACAAACTAAATTACACATAATATGAGCATGTGAGTAACGTTCCCTTGTGCTCTTTCTATCTAACCGCCATTATAACATCATCATCGTCCCACCAATCAACTCCACCCTCCACAACTCCGACTTTAATGGGTTAGTAGATGAAGATACCGACGCTGATAGAGTCTCTGCCGATATTAGGAAGTGGTTGAGGAGGAATGATCCCCCCATAATCGTCACCGCCGCTCATCGCTATCTCCGACGAGCTCTACCTCCGACGTTGCGAGTCGGAGCTATGTCACTAATCTCGTCGTCTATGGAGATATAAGAGGAGAGAGAGAGACAAATAGCTCACCTTCTATGAAGATAGGAATGAGAGAGATAGAGTTTTAAATCTCATGCACACGGAGAGCTTAGTTTTAGAGAGATAGAAAGTTTTTGTTATAACCCGTATTTTTCTTTAATATTTATTTTAGTTTATCGAGACAATAATTATTTTTCACTAATATTAATAAGTAAGAAGTGATCACTTTAGTTTGAATTGGTAGTAAAGGGTAATTATCAGAAATTAGTAGGAGATGTGACTAATTACAAGAAAGCTAAGGTCTGATTAGGTGTTTTCTATATAGTATTAATGAATAAAAACTGAAAACAGTAATAATTATTTGTAAATGTGTGAATATTAAAAAGGGGAGAGAGAGAGAGATTAAGCGTTTAGTTTCATCTTGTCAAGCCGTTTCCATCATAGTATTTATAATCACCTGAATGGGAGAGAAATAGAATAACATAAAACAGTTTTAATTGTATATATATATACACACATATATAAACTATAAATAGAGAGTGAGTGAAATCAGCTTTATAATCAGAGTAAAAGCTTGAGTTTTCCTTCGTTGGTTTTCCTCTTCATCAGCTAATTACACGTTCTAGTAGCAAGCCAATTTTATAATCACATGCTAGTATGTGTTGTAGCTTGTAGAATTGACCCTTGATTTATCAAAATCGTAGTTTATTAACTTATGTTATGGAATTGATATCACAATAACATGTTTATATGTTGTTTGGCATGCAAGTGTTTATTTTTCTCAGTTATTGTACTCTATAATTGGTTGGTAGTTGATACATGCTTCCTAAGTCGAAGAAACTGAACTAGGTTAATTAAGTTTGTTCTTAATTTATAAATTTCTAATGTACTAGCTGATGTTATGTAATTGATAGTATAAGGGTTAAGTGGTTGACAAATGCATGGCCGGGAAAAGAATTTATGCCGTAGCTATTTCAGAATCTTGTCGGTTTCAAGTAAATAGACCAGAATCATTCAACCATTTTATTTTAACTTATAGGATCTGAACACGTAAGGACACTAAACCGAGATTTATAATATAGATGCATGTTTTGTAATTGTTGTGGATATCGTAAATCGAGTAAAAATATCACCGAAAGTTTTGTTAAACCAACTTCCATTCTAATTTTTAAACTGGTACATGTTAGGCTGCTCTCAAGTTTCAAACAAAAATAAAGCCTTGTTTGGCAATATAAGCTATTTCTATAGTATTGTTGATTACCGTAATTTAGGGAACAAATTGTAAATTGTTGGAGCATGTGAATCGTGATAAATGTTTATACAAATATGTAGATCATTAGTTCGATTGATGGCTAATTATTATTGCAGTAACTTGTATGTGTAGTTAGGTTTCACTTGATAAAAGTTAATCAAATAAAGGTGAGTAAACACTTGAATACAATCGGTTTCATGAAGATGATGTAGTCACATATAAATATATAGTATGATAGCATGTGGATTTCTGTCTAGTTGTGTTAATTGCACACTTGAAACTATGATTACATGTTTAATTTTTGCCATGCATTTACTTATGAGAATATGAATCTGTAGCTGTAAAATTATTCCTTATTATCATGCTTTGAGTTATGATTTCAGTAGAAAGTTCATGCTAGCTAAGTCAAGTATCAATTAGATTGTTATTTGAAAACTGACCTATCTTTGTCATTATACTGAGCTACAAATTTGTATTACAGTAACTAAGCGGTTATGAGTTTTTAGGCAAAGGAAATGAACCAACGAATTGAACATCAATAGTTTTCTATGTAGGCATATGTATGTGGCAGGACTTTTTGTACATTTCTCACATGTTAGTTTCAACTGTCCTTAGTGAGGATTTGATTTATAATGACCTATTTGGAACTCAAGTTTACGTTAAGGTAATAATTAGTTATTAGGTGTAGTTTTCCTTTTATCAGAACATTATTACATAGTAAGTTTGTAGAAGTCAGTCTCATCGGATTGTTGATAGGTGATAAATAGTTGATGTCATTTTGGGTTATATTATTATAGTCAGTAGGTCGGTAAGGTGTATTGACAGGTAGTTGATAATTATATTTTCAGGTTTCGCTATCCCGAGCTATTTTCAATCCGGTATCTGTGTGAGTGGTTTTTCTTACTTGCTATTATAAAATCGCATTGCATTTTCTAACAAATGTTTGCAGGTTCAAATATATTTTAAAGGTATCAAAATTATATATGTATATATTGAATTGCAAGCTACACATTTCAAAACGGAAAGTTATTTGTATACGTTGATGAACGTAAATAATAGTAAAATGTTTATATGCGTCGATGAATGTATATAGTTTAATTTTGAAAGAGAGTTTATATTTTTTTTGTGATCATTATGGTATTATATTTAAGATCTAAGTTGAGGAAAAGAAAATGATATAAAAATATTTGAGAAGTACCGATACAATGAATAAAAGAGACCTATAGAGTCTACATAGGATTGGGAAGTCTAGTCATAAGAAAATAGATTCAGGAAGTCTGAATTCAATGAATAAAAGAGATATCTAGCATCCAACTAGGATTGGGAAGTGCAATCTAGATAGATATCTAATTTATATTATCGTATTGATCACACCTTAAAAATGTTGAAAAATATATTTTTTTCTCACAGTTATTGATTGCATGCTATTAAAGTTTAAAATGTTGTTTTTCCAAGGAAATAATAAGATGATAAAAGCTATTTCCGACCCTATATACAATATTGCAAGGTTGATCACTCGCTAAACTCTTTTAGCTTACCCCACGTTTTTGAAATGTTTTCAGGTATACAGATTCTAAGGAGTCGGGGTAAAGTTAGTTGGGAATCAGCCAGACCTTCGTAGGATTCCGTTTTATTTCCGCTGCTAATAAAGTTCCAAGATTAAAATTTTCAATTCCCGTTTCTTTAGTATTACAATACCCTTTTTGAATAAGTTACTATCGAGATTTGAATTTGATTTCAAGTTGTTGAGATATTCAGAAATAAGAACGAATGTTTGAAGTTATTATTTTAGAGTCTAAATCATTTATTTAATTACTTTTAAGTTATAGGCCTTCGTCTAGCACGTGTTAGTCGGCCGTGTAGCACCCTTAGGTTCTTGGTCGTTACAGTTTTGTTCTGTGAAAAACAATAGATGCGTAGCAGAAACTGAAATTAGAATTTTGTGGTTATTTATATTAATTAGAAAGTGTGATTAATTGGTGAGAGTGATCTTATGTATTACTTTGAGAGATTAAGTTCAAAAAGTGTGACTTATTGGACATTTTTTCTATATATAAAGCAATTTTATGTCGAGTCCATCTTCTTTTTGATCTTTTATTAAGCCCAAATCCAAAAAATAGAACTTATTTAAGCTTTTTAGTTCAGAATATAAAAAAAATCAAAATATAAAAACTTATAAAAAATAATTCAAAAAAGTTATAAAAATCTAATTTTTATTAATAAAATCCAAAAAAAATTTAAAAACAAATTGAAATACAATTCAAAAAAAATTGTGCATCAACTTTTCTCAATTGTTTATGCACTTTCTTGATTTTGTTTATCCACTTTTTCTGAATGTATATGCACTTTTTAAAATGTGTATGAAAATTCTCGATTTCTATGCAATTATTTAGTATTATATATGCACTTTGTTTGATTTTATATGTATTTTATGAATTGTGTATGTTATTTCTTGATTTTGTTTATGCACTTTTATAGATGTTTATGCACTTTTTCTGAATGTTTATGCACGTTTTTTAGATCTGTATGCAAAATTCTCGATGTGTATGCACTTATTTAGTATTATGTATGCAATTTGCTCGATTTTATATGTAATTTGCTCGATTTTATATGTACTTTCCTCGATTATGTATGCACTTTTCTCAATTGTGTATGCACTTCATGTATTATGTATACATTTTTCTTGATTGTGTCTGTATCTCTACTTTACGAAAATAATATTATTTGCGGTGCCATTATTTCTACTTCTGCAGGTATTGGTTTGCACTTTTTCATACACAATATAGAAAAGTGCATACACAGTACGGAAAAATGCATAGACAATCCAGAAATTTGCATAAACAATAAAAAAAAAGTGTATACACAATAAGAAAAGTCCATACACAATCCATAAATTGCATACACAATCGAGGACAATGCATAGATAATATTAAATAAGCACATACACATCAATGATTTTGCATACACATCTAAAAAAGGTGCATATACATCTAGAAAAGTGCATACACAAAATCAAGAAAGTGCATACACAATCCATAAAATGCATATAAAATCGAGCAAAGTGCATAAATAATACAAAATAATTGCATACAAATCGAGAATTTTGTATACACATCTAAAAAAAGTGCATACACAAAATCAAGAAATTCCATAAACAATTTTTTTTATGTTTTTGATTTTTTTAAATTTTTTGACTTTTGACTTTTTATTTTTTTGATTGTTTTTGTGATTTTTTTTTTAAATTTTATTGATTTTTTTGAAAATTTCAGTTTATTTATTAGACCGGACTTTAACTTAAATAAATTTAGGTACTGCACTTGAATTTAAATAAGTCCAATTTTCTAGACATATTGACAATTATCTCCTATATAAATAGCAGAGCTTTTTTGCCAACCAATGAACCCGGTACACTATATGAACCCGGTACACTAGTATTTAGGGTGTATCAACCAATAATATTTTTTTGTTTAAATTTTGATTTAATTTTAGCTTAGTTATATTCGGGTTTATTAATATATGTTATATTTTTAGTGGGTGTCACACTCTAAATAATAGTTAATCAGGTTCACAATAGTGTTATCCGGCTATCTCCACAAGAAATTGCCAGTATTGCCTTCTACACCACATATCGTCATATGAATTGACGAAGTTTCATGTGAAAAAAATTAGATTTATTACTTTATACAAGTAAAGATTCGTCAAACGCATTAACCGAAGCCCATACATTTTGGGAAATATAAATTAAGCGCAACACAAATTAATATCTAAATGATAATACAGTATGTTTTGTAATCCCATGAATGAATTATGGTTCACAAATTAATCCCATGAATGACAAATTAACATTTTAAAAAATATATAGTGGTTCTTAAAGGTGTAACATTTTTAGAGAACCATGAGTAAATTATTTTTTGTGTTAAAAAATTACTTTTGAAAAATAAAATACATTTCGGGATAAACCCATCACGAACTTATGGGATCCTGAAAAACTGGGTCCCGACTTTTATCGTCAGAATTTTCTTTCCACACTTAAAAAAAAAGTTTGCTCGGACACATACCGATGTTTATTAGGTTGGGTTCTGACCCGATGCCACTCATAATGTAATTTTATGACTTTTTCATTTAGATATTAGTGTGTTGCGCAAAATGTATATATAACTCGTCAATGACTCATAAGTCTAGTGTTTAAAAGAATTTGATTTTTTAATTTAGAAAGAGTTAGCGGTACAGTTAGGTGCTCGCTTAACTTTCAAATCCTTGTAATTATTTCATTGATTAATAATATTAAAATCGAAGCTCATCAATACATTTGTCGAAATGCACTGTTTTATTTCCAAACGATTCCTCACTTAAATAAATGATGACTAGTTTCAAAAATAAAATAAAATCCCATGACACTTTGTCTATTGGAATGACCAAATTGAGAGTATAGGCCATATATACTAGTAAAAATTACTCACGCGTTGCGTGTGAGACGCGTAATGACATAAATCTGGTAATATATTTTATTTTTAACATAATATTCAGATTTTGTATCATTTATTATAGTTATGGAGGTTAAAACGAATTATTAATTAATTTATGATACATCCGTAATTAGGAAAATATAGTGAGGACATATAGTTAATTAGTTAGATTATGCATATTGGTAATTATTAAAATAGAGTGAGAGTATTTTTAAAAAAAATTGATAAAATTGAACAACGTTCACTTTTCTTGGTTTTGTTTATATTAATAGTATGATGAACATTTTACTATGGAGGCCATATTGGCATTTTAGTGGTCCCACTAGTTTATTTTGGAAAAAAACTCTAAATAGTGGCCATGGAGCAGACCATCTGCTTTTATTATATTAGTTAAATAAATTATATTGATAGCACTTGTAGTTTTTAGTTATAGTTTATTTTGCTTCCATAGGTTTAAATTACACTAATAATACCAAACTTTGATGACGATGACGTGGTGGTCGGGTTTAAGGTTAAGATTAATGTGGTCGTTGATCTCGCCAAATTTTTTGTTTTGGTAAAATATTTAGTGGTTTTGTTTTGTGTAATTTGAAGAAAGTTTGAGATATTTTTGCTTATACCTTTGAAAAAAGAACTGTCTTTTTTTTAAAAGGGAAAAACTGCTTTCCATCTTATACGATTGTTTTTCATCCATTTAATAACTAGGTTTTAAGTTTTATCTGTTTGGTGCTTAACCAATCAATTTTATTTAATTAGAAGACACGTGTTTAACAAAATGACGAAATTGGAGTCATGTTTTTCTCATCTATCACATATTTAGTGCAATTACGTCGATATCCGTCAAACGTAAATTTTCAAATGTGAGTTACAATGAGTGTAATTTTATTGATTATGGCGTCGGACCATAAATTGGACAAAAATTGCCAAGTTAGGAACAAAATTGGTAAACATAATGGCGCGAGTTACTTAGTAGCTTTTTTTTCCCTAGGATAAAACACTAAAATAACCCCATGAGCTATGGCTATTTTTTTAATAACCCCAATGAAATTTCGCCATTCACAATTAATCCCAAGAACTATTTAGCTTCCATATACTTTTTTGATACTACATACTTTGGTCACCTTGTTCTTCTTCCTTACAAGCTTAAGGTTTGTGATGACGATGACGACGACGTGGCATATGTGATTGTTGGGTTTAGGGTTAGAGTTTGATGTGGTCGTTGATCTCGCCATTTTGTTTATTTTGTTTGTATTGGAAGAAAAAATATAAGAGATTTTGTTTTTATGTAAATTAGAGAAAATTTGGGGTTTTTTTCTTCTAATTATTTGGATAAAAAAATGGTGTTTTTATAAGATGAAATTGCAAAATAACCCCATGAGCTATGGCTATTTTGTAAATAACCCAAATTAAATGAACTTTGGTCATTAGCTATGATGCACGCACATTGTGAAAAAGGTAAAAACACTTTCTAAAATGTTAGAAACAATTTAAGAACATGAGAAATTCATATTATACTTAGGACAGTTATGTAGTAATTCTAGTGAGACAATGATACAATAAATAATTATTTGAAACTCCTTTGGTATTGTAACATTTTAGGACTTGATTCCAATAAGTTATACTTAGTTTGAGTGGGGTATGAACTGTTTAGTATTGTGTACTTTACGAAAAATTTAATTTAATTTTCTCTGTTTTTACTTTATTTTATTTATTTTAGCGTCTTGTACAATATCAATCCATTCAATTTTGTACATCATCCGTCAATTACTTCACAAAATGGACGACACGTGACTGCACGTGACTAAATTCTATTAACGTCTTTTAACGACAAGGGTATTTTGGTCATTTATAACATAGGTCCAATAAAAAAATAAAAAATAAAAATAAAAATAAAATAAATACAAGGGACAGAATAATACATTTTTCTATGTTCGTTTCATCCTAATTCTTACCAAACATACACCTAACTCATAAAAACGGCAAAAGTTAGTCATGTGCAGGCACGTATCGTCCATTTTGTGAAAGAATTGACGGATGAGGTATAAAATTGAGTGGATTGATATTATACAGGGTCCTAAAATGAACAAATTAGAGTAAATAGGAGAAAATTGAATTTTTGATAAAATAAAGAACGGTAAACGGTTCATATCTCTAGTTTTAGTTTAGAAGCAAGTATTTTTCCCCTCGGATAATATAGATTTAATTAACTCTTAAAAGTCTCGTTGTGTTAGCCATATGACAACCTACATGTGGATAATAGCTGGCTAGAAAACCCTCTTCTGTCCCCTTTTTCATGCGAAAAACACAAATACGCAAAACAATTGAATATATCAGGATATGCTAAATTATAGTTAATTGTGTAGAGCATAAAACAAATCGAAACTTGTGTAGTTCGGATCAAGGCGAGTCCTATATCATGTCATTTAAAATTGATCTCCCCGAAGAAATCACTTTTATTGAATTATTCGTTTGCATTTATACATCTCGATCTTTATTAGTAACACCAACCGTTTAACTCAGTTATTTTATAGTAACAACTAGTGGGATTGCCCCGCACAAGGTGTGGGGTTCGGAAAATTGTTCTAAATTGTACCCGCGGAGAGACGATTTCATGTTATGCTCAAACTATTTGAAAAAACACAATGTATCTATATGTAGGTGGCTGCTTTTTTATCTACAATAAGTGAATAATCATAGCAAGAGAATATTATAACATTAGCAACTACTTGTTTATGTTTCTCCTTAAAAATTTAGATGTTCATTGTCAAATAAACGAATCGCCTAACAAGCAGTACCACGTTGGGTTTCATAGAAAGTATGAGAAACTAAATAAAGATTTAGGTCCTCAAACATTTTATATAAAGTACGCAAAGTTTATATGCCAGAACTGTTTTATCGAATAGGTACAAATCTTTGGAGTATGTTGTGTTGAATCAAAACGTGATATAAACTTATGCATACACGTACTCAAGTACGTGAGTCTTCACTTCTTGTCGAAATCAGTGGAAGAGGTAATCTTATCTTGGCAATAATAGTAAACTTCAACTATTTTCGACTATAACCTTCTGTAAACATCATAAGTTTGTAGAATTGTACTTTTCTGATGAGAACCAAACATAAAGGCTTGTAGCAAAGCCAAAATGTGATAGCAGACTAACAGTAAATCCAAGTAGAAGTTATAACAGATTGAAACAGAAGTTAATTCTCACCAGCAATTACAAAAACTAAGGCAATGGAGTTAGAGATTCCCAAATCCACAAACATCATAGCTTGACACACTCCATTATCGTATTCAATTGTATCGCACCTATAATATAAATTCCCTCAGCTAGAACCCAAAAAATGTGCTAGTTCAAGTTACAGCTCCAACAATATACACGTCAGTAGATTTTATCCCTACCTAACGACATTAGAAGAACGATACATATAATAATGGTGATGATGTGGTCGACATATGAGTAGAAGAAGCTCATAACAGATTCCGTCAACACATTGAAAACCATCTGGTTTAGTCTACCGATTTCTTTTGTCACTTATGGTCGAGCTAACTTCCCGTTTAAGTACATTTCTCTTCTCTTCTTCTGATAGTTGGATCTTATCAAATGGTGAAATTTTGGAAGCTTTTCGAAGCTGGAATCTGTAATAAGCATTAAAGAATATCATACAATTAATTAAAGAGTTAGTTGAGAATAATTTCCCTTTAAAACAGAAGATCATTCATGCCAAGAAATTTGGCTATTTAGGTAAGTGGCAAGTATATCCGGTTCGTATTGGTGGTAGATTTATAGCTCGACCACTGTTTAGTTTGTTTTCTAAATAATTCTTATCTTGACTATGTCATTTATGAATTTTAAGCGACTTAATGAAGGAATTTAAACCTACCCTAAGACGTCGTATAGCAGTTTTTTTTTTTTTTTTAAATAAGGTAGTGGGAAAATACCCACATATTTATTGATAAATAACAAATACCTTTACATATGCTGACCCTAAAATTAAAATAAATGAAACTTCGAATACTAAGTAACTTAACTTTGCAACTTGATAAACTGCTATGTAATTAAACGAAAACTTCAAGGACCAACTTAACACTGTCCTATGTAAATACTCAGTCCAAATATACGTGTAAGAAAATCCCCAATTCATTTCCTTAGAATAATGACCGTCGCAGTGAGGAGAGATGAAATCGTCTTCTTCGCCAGTCCATCTTCTCATATTCTTCCCTTATCTCCCATCATAATCTGAGGTTTGGAAGCCCTTTTGCTTCCAAATCAATGATGTTCTTCAATGTTTGTGTCAATTCTTCCCTTTTATAGTATTCTTTGAACCCTTCCTTGCATCCTGTATTTGCTAGAGCATCAGCAGCACCATTGGCCTCTCTAACAACGTGCTTCACAAGGTAATTTCTTCCCTTTAATATGCTTTTAATTTCATCCATAACAGCTTTTATATGCCAAGGAGCAGATAATTTTTTTGTGATAATGTTAACCAATTGAAGAGAATCAGTTTCTAGGATAATAGACCTCATATTATTTAATTGTAGCATCAGTAGAATAGCCTTTGCTTCTGCTTCTATTGCTGATTTGCAGGACACCCTAGCTTGAAATCCATAGACAAAATTACCTTTAAATCCTCTTATTAAGCCACCCACACCACCATTATTCGAAGAAGCTTTATAGCACCCATCAGTGTTAATTTTTTCATACCCAACTGGAGGATTTAACCATCTCACTATAGTAGCCTTCTTTAGATTTACAGCCTTCTCTTTTAAAAATATATCATTTATATTCCAAGGTTGTGGGAAAGCTTTGTTATTTTTGGAACATAAATATAGTATCTCAGTAACTTTAGAGCAAATAACAGTAGCAATCATCTCCTTATTGTTGAATCTGTAGATGCACCTAGCTTTCCAAATCTCCCAAACAATAATAGAGGGTAGCACCTTGAGCATAAAAGAATTAATTCTGTTTTTTCCTTCTCTTGATGTAGACCACCATGTTAAAAATCTTCCTTTAATACTGATATTAGTATTAATTATACCCATCAAGCCATCAAAATAGTTCCACACTTCATTTGCTATCCTCCCTGAACTGAATAAATGCTCACTATTTTCTTCTTTTTCACCACAGCATTCACATTTAGAAGCTAGTTGTATACCAAATTTTCTAACTGTAGAGTCTAGGGGTAATGATTTGTTGAAAAGTTTCCACACAAAACAACTTATTTTCAAAGGTAAAGCTTTGTCCCATTTATACTTATTGAACCAATTTTCTTCATACTTTACTCTTGTATTTTCCCAAGCTGACTTAAAAGAGAAATTTCCCAGTACTTCCTTGTTCCATATTATTTCATCTTTTCCAAACCTGTTAGCTTTGAAGTCTTCTTTAAACAACTGTCTAAGCTGGTAAGGAATTACCTCATATAAAATTTGGTTATCCCACATACCATTTAGCAGCAAATCTTTAACCTGTAGACAATTTAGAATATTTTCATCATTTATTTTACCTGTACCCAGCCAATTGTCTAGGTTTACAGAAATTTTCCCTTCTCCAACAATCCATTGCATACTTTCTTCTGTCTTTTCTCTAACTAGCAGCATTCTTGACCATGTATTATTCCCTTTTCTAGCTTTGGCCTCAACAGGATGTATCTTTTTGCAATATTTTGCTTTCATAAAATTAGCCCACAAGGAATTAGAAGTTCTAAGTTTCCACCACAGCTTCATAGAATAAGTAGAAGCAATGTCTTTCATACTTCTTATTCCCAATCCATCTTCTTCTTCTTTTCTGCATATATTTTTCCATTTTACCCAGTGATGCTTGTTTTTTCCATCTTTTTCTCCCCACAGAAAGTTTGCCATAATTTTTTCTATCTCTTTTATAACCTGTTTTGGAGGATCCATAGCTGCTAATGTATATATAGGAATGGAATTTAGCACATGCTTAATAAGAATCAACTTGCCCCCCATATTTAGATACTGTACTTTCCACCCAGATAGTTTCTTTCTGACTTTCAGTATCAATTCATGAAAATTGATACATTTTTTCCTTCCAGAATATATGTTGCAACCCAGATAATTAAAAGGAGGTTTTTTGCACCTTATACTTAACAACTTGCACACTGTCTCTTTTTGAACTTTACTCACACCTTTAGAAATATAGACAAAGCTCTTATCAATACTAATTTCTTGGCCAGAATCATTATTATACATATCCAACACACTTTTGACACATTTGACTGAACTTGTATTTGCTGCTGAAAAGATAATAAAATCATCTGCAAATGCTAAATGAGTAATAATAGGGCTACCAACTGGAGCTTTGAACCCTTTCCATCTTCTATTGTGTACTAATTCATTTAAATTTCTTGACAGAACTTCAGAACAAATAATAAAAACGCTCGAAGATAGAGGGTCACCTTGTCTCAGACCATTTGTTGGTGAAAAAATAACCTGTTGTTGCACCATTCACCAGAATTGTCACACCATTTTCAGAGATAAGTCTCCAAACTCTATCAATCCATATTTCTGAGAAACCCATTTTTCTAAGAGTAGAAATTAAGAAATGCCATGAAATCTTATCATAGGCTTTTTTCATATCCAGCTTTAAAGCTAGACTACTTCCACTTCTTTTATTATCCAAGTTACAGATTAGTTCTTGAGATAGAAGAATATTATCTATTATATCCCTTTTCTTCACAAACCCACTTTGATTTTCTGAAATTATAATAGGCAGAATATCTGAAAGTCTGGAACACATGATTTTTGAAATAACTTTGTTGAAAAAAGTACACAGACTTATAGGTCTGAAATCAGCAAATGAAGTAGGATTATTATTCTTGGGGATCAGGACTATAACTGTGGTGGACATAGCTTTAGGCAAAGTTGCACCTGAGAAGAATTGTAATACAACTTGGTATAGATCTTTACAAATAATGTCCCAGCAAAAAGTGAAAAAATGCCCATTGAAACCATCAATGCCTGGAGCACTATTCTTATTTAACTCCCAAATAGCACTTTTTACTTCTTCAAAAGTAGGATCTTTTGTGAGATTATCATTATCTTCATCATTAATAACCCTAGTTACACACTCTAAGCTTTTGTAATTGTAACTATTAGGGATATAATTAGCAGCAAGAAGGCTTTTGAAAAAACTTACTGCTTCTTCTTGAATATCTTTTTTTTCTGTCAGTAAATCTCCTTGAGAATTTGAAATAGAGGTAATTATACTTTTATATCTTCTTTTTTTAACAACTCCATGAAAAAACTTTGTATTGGCATCTCCTTCTTTAGCCCATCTAAGATTGGATTTTTGGGCCCAGAAATCTTCTTCTATTTTCACCCTGTAATTTAACTGTGCATTAGCTTTCATTAACACTTCTCTATTTGCAGGGCTTGGATCATCTTCAAATAACCTTTCCACTCTTAAAGCCTCATCTTCAGCTTCTATCACCTCTTGGAAAATATTCCCAAAGGTAATTTTATTCCATTCTATTAGTGCTTTTTTCAGTAACTTTAGATTATTAACCAAAGAATATAGAGCATTCCCTTTTTCAAACACTTTCCAATTATTTCTGACTACATTAAGAAAGTCTTGATGTTTAGTCCAAAACTTTTGAAAAATGTACCTTCTGGGATTCTTATCAACCTCTGTTTTCATCGTAAGTAGAAGAGGACTATGATCAGAATTTGTTTTACTCAAATGCTCTAAAGAAACAGAACTGAATAAATTAACACCAGCAATATTGAGGCATACTTTATCAATTTTCTCAAAAATAGTACCATCTCCACTTCTTTTGTTCCACCAAGTAAATTTAGAACCTCTAGCCTTTAGTTCTGACACCCCAATTCCATCCATACAATTAAGAAAATCATTAGCAACTCTGATATTAATAGGTAAACCTCCTACTTTATCTTCTATTTTAGAAACTGTATTGAAATCCCCTGTAACAAACCATGGACTTAGGGTGACATTCTGTCTCAAAAAGTTCCACAAAGCAACCCTTTCTCCCATTGTACACTTGGCATATACTAGAGATAGAAAAATAGACCTATTTTGCCATTGAATTTCCAGATGCATACATTGATCCATTTGCCTCACTATTTTCATCTCCATTTCTTCATTGTAGAATAGCCAGATTTTATTATCCTCATGCCCAGTAGCATTATCAAATCCAAACTTTATTCTGTACCTTTCCATCTTTTCACAACCAATCATTGGTTCTATACAGATTAGAATCTTAATTTTATTAACCAAACACAATTTTTTAATTCTTCTAGTAGTAGCACCATTACCTAACCCTCTAACATTCCATATTAAGGATGTAATCATTTATTATACCTTTTTCTGTCCCCCACATTAGAGGATGATCTTAGGCTCATCTGTTCTTGCTGTTTTATTATAGCACTTTTTTTTTATTTTTAAGCTTCTTTTTCTGACTTTTGGATAGAATTTCTTCCCAAATTTCTTCTTCTTCATTATTTACCATTGTAGATACTATGCTGCTTTCCACTATTTCTTCTGCTGTCTCATCAATTTCAGTTATTCCCATAATTTTACTTAGCAATTGTATGCTTTTTGCCTTATAAACTACCATATGTTGCTCTTTATCAAGTACTTTATAACCATTCTTTTTCATTGTGCTATTTTCTCCTTCCTCTTTTTCTTCTACTATTCCTTCTTTCTTCTGTATACTATCACATATTATCTCTTCATCTATTACTTCTTCCCTATCTTCTTCTTCACAGATAACCACAATCTCTTTTGTAGGAGCTATAGGTAGATGATTTGCTGCCTTTGGATCTTCATTGCCTTTGTTAAAAGTTTTGGCCACCCAATCTTTGGTACTTTCTTTCTTTCTGGCTTTAGTGTTGTATATTTTGATACTTGGTTGCTTTCTTCTTTACTCCAGAATATTTTTTTCCTTTACTTCTTCTTCAGTAATTTCTTTTTTTGCATTCTTAAACTTGCATAAATTTATTTTGTGTCCTTGCTTATAACAATAGCTACAGTAACTAGGTAAGTCTTCATATTCACAGTATTGCCAAAACCCCATATCACTGTCTTCTCCATAACCAATACGTACCCTCTGTATTAGCACTTCACTTAGGTCAACTTCCACACAGATTCTTGCTAAGCTTGGTCTAGTTAATTTAGATGTTGGCTCATCTACTCTTAATGGATTACCAAAAGCTCTAGCAATAGAAAAAATACTAGAATTATTATATAAGTGTATAGGCAGTTTCGGTAGATTTATCCAAACAGGTGCGACAGGGGTCTCAAACTCAGGATCAAAGTCATATGTCCACTTAAAAACACGCATTGGATAGTGTTCTATATACCAGATTTTTTTAAGCCAAATTCTTGTAAAATCTTCCTCATGAAAACATCGAATCAGTATATGTTTGTGGTCTAACACACCAATATTGTAGTTTGATTTTAGGTCTAACTTTCCGAACACTTTTCTTATACCTTCCACGTCTTGTCTTCCATGAGTAAACTTCCCTACTAGTGTATACTTAAAAGGTTCTGATAATTGTTTAACGTCATCCATAGAGAATTTGATTAAAGGTTCACCTTTATAACTTCCTACTTCTTTCAACTTTATTGTTGGTTTTTTTAGTTGAGAACCGACTATAGCTGCGAAAGACTTCGTTGGTGTTGGATCTGGTGACATGCATTGGGGATTACGTTTGATGGTTGTGGATTTCCCTCTCTCCGGCGATGCAGAGGTTAGATCATTCATAATTGCGGCGGCTAGGGTTTTTCACCCTAGTCGTCTCTCTCTTTCTCTCTCTAATTTACTAACTTGATTTGTTATTTTTCCGTATAGCAGCTTACTACTGTTACGAGAGCTAAAATTGCTTTCCCATCAATTTCTTCTGCTTAAAAAGAATTAAAACTGACGATAGGCTTGTTTGGCTTCAAATTTTATGCAAATCGAGCTTGCTTTTTTGAGGTTGAGAAAAAAGTTTGGTTTGTAGAGCTTAAGTTAAAGCTTTTCCAGGTGAGAACCCTGAAAACCTAAGCTATTGCAGCCGAAAACCCTGAAAACCTAAGCTTTTGCAGGCAAAAATCCTGATCCAAAAGCTTGATGTAGTTGAATGGTCTCTATTGCTATGAGCTGAAGAGGGCGTTTTATCGTAGAAACTACAATCTCAAGCTCTTGAAAATGGGATGGAAAACTAATTGTTGGTTATAAGTTTTTAATGATTTGAGATGTCAAATGTGTCTGGCTCTTGTGTTTGAGCAGAATAATCTGTAATTCAACCATGATTTGCAAAAAGAAAGTAACAATATGTATAACGACAAGTAAGTTCTGACATTGACATGTGTTGTCCATACCTAACCTACATTACTTGTCGTTAAAAGTTTATCTAATTTGAAATCCCAATAGTCATAATATTCAGCAATTACAGGCTCGCCTTGTTTAGTTTCTTAGTAAAGCGTTTCACACACGCAGCTTGTGATCTTATCTATAGACTAGTAGAGTCAAGTATAGATGGGGTCGTAAATTCATATATTTTTTTATGCCAAGGCATCATTTTGATATCTGAAAGGAAACCTCAATTAGGAAATTGGCTAAATTACGATATAGAGATGTACCGGTTCTATATATACTTACAATGGCACCTGGAACATCCTCTTGTTTGCACGTAACTCATGGGACATCGGAACCTTGAGAAAGACTATCTTGATAAACGTTGCTAAATCGTACCACTTCTCGAAATATTACTACAAACACCCGAAAAGAACAAAGACAAAATTAGTAGAGCGTACAAAATAATGAAACGCACATACTCAACAAAATGAGGCAGGTATTCTAAACTCAGAGGAAGTCAAGCTGATAAGGAAGCAAGTTGATTGACAAGTTGTAGCATAAGAAATATGAAGCGCAGGGAATCCTCTTAAGGATTTCTGAGAGAAACATAATTTGAAGCTGAAATATACCCATGTATCTTACCTAACTTTGGTTGGTGGACTGTACCAAAAACGATAGCTCGTGTTATTGTTACGGGGAATTAACGTAAAGATGACCTGCACCTATTATATTATATTAATAATATCTATAATATTTTTGTTAACTTTTTATTATTAACTAGTGATACATTATCATTTAAAAAGCTATTAAATGACACATATGTATATTAAGTTAAACACTCACATTAGTTTTAACTTTAACAATGTTATCTATTTTAACTAAAATTTAATTATTCAAAATATAGTTAATTGTGAGTGTGGATAGACTTTTTTGCCATTTCATCAAGTAATAACAACACTTTAACACAACTAATAGGGAGACAAAATTGCATTGTTAGCTAACATTTTTAATTAACAATAGAAATAACAATAATATTGTAAATGCTCTAACAAAAACATAATATCAAAAGTTATATTATCAAAAACATACATTTAATTAATAATTAATAAATTTACTATTTCTCTCCTCATCTCACTCTATTTCCCCTCTCTCTCCGATATCTTTGTATTTTCCATCCTCATTTTTAATAGTAAGTCATCTAGTAGAGGAGCACGGGGTCAATTTGTATTTTCCATTTACCATTTTTTAATAAATCTAGAATATTTTTTGTCGCTGTGTCAGTAAAAATATTAATTTGCTTGAATATAGCAAACACGTTTGGAAGATTTACGAAAAGAAAGTTGCAAGTTAGTTTGCGGATGATATCGACCAAATGTAGTATAGAATGTCCGAAATTTCGAGTAAATATAAAAACATATTACATAATGCTAATTCGAACCAACCAGTTTGAGAATTGTGAGCATGGAAATATTTGTAGTACAGCAACTGCTCCTTTACATAAAATACTTGAACCTCGCCTTAACAAATAACTATAATCATGAATGACCAAATTCATTTGGAGCATAGTAATGACCTTTTCAAACAGCTTTTCACATCACTAATTGCTTCTAGTTAGCAACACATTAGCGTATACCGAAGTAGATGTGCACTCTTTTTCTTTGCATACATACAGCTACACTGCTACACTATAGCCGAAAAAAATAAGTTGACGAGCAAGCTACACTGTTAGGAATAAAATAACTCAAAACTCTTCTTCAGTTCAATCGCTGGAGCAAGCTATTTCCATGAGCGCTTAACTTGTTTTTGGTGAGTTCGCTAAACAACTGTCAGTTATCATTGATTTTTAGCAACTCTCTCGTTTCCGTATGGTTTATGAAGTAGTATATTCCTTGCAGATGATATGCTTTGCAAAGGTAATTTGCATTTGGGCACACCTTTCATCATGTTGGCATAACTGCAAAATCATGGTTGTCGTTGTCTTTGATAGGGCTCGTCTTACCTATAAACATCGTTCTTGTTTTGTCAGCGTAACTGACTATATATTTGTAGCATGGCAACTATATTTTCTCGCATTAGGACAGCACATTGTTGTCTTCAATTCATATTTCTCCGCCATCTTTTATCGCCAGCAGCTAACACAATATATATAATAAATGAGCTTGAGTAGAACAAATCACAGTTTTCTAAAACTAATTAGAGGTTAACTTATTTTGTTGTTCTTATTCCATTAATGAAGAAAGAAGTTAGAGGTTAGTGTGTGGTACTATTTGTCTTCAAAGAGTGAGCCAATAATGACTAATAGGAGACACAAACCAGGCCTCCTATAAGGTGGTCCAATCAAGATAACCGTAAAGATAATAGCAATGTAACTCCATCACTAACTTCAAAACAGAAAATGTTTCGGACATGTTGCTCTTCCTTAACAATTTTATGATAAGCGAACTATCATTTTCATAAGCCAGCAAAAAGAAATTGTGAAAATGCTAGTGTGCAAAATGGGAAGTCTGAAAGTATAGTCGCACTGTCTATATATATATTTACACAGTACTGCTGCAGCAGGATTAGAACTTAGAAGTAGTTAAAGTATTTAGTCAGTAAATTTTGAGAACGCCATAAAACTGACACGAGAAGTGAAAATACCTGATCTAAAAGAAGGAAAAATTAGTAAAGAGTTAGATAGCAAGTCGTACAAGTTATACAAGAATCGTTCTTTCCTTCAAAATGGAGGAAACTATATAGTACAGATGTTAAACTCATAACCACACTTATCACTAAAAGGACTCTTTTACCTAAAAACATGTGAAAGTCATAGTTCTTAACTCCGTAAAGTTAAATTTACGTAACAATAGCAGCTCGTTCCCCATAACTATTTGAATATGGAGAAAAAGTAACCGGATTAACCCCAACCATTCAAACCTGCAGATGGATGAGTGATTTTCATCTCTTTTTTCCCAAGGTCAGAATTTTTGGTCTGTATATAAAAACTACAAGAATGAGAGATGATATTTTTTACCTTAATTTGAGTTCAATTAACCTCAAACATTTAAACAAGTTGAATAAAAGAAAGAGACGAAGAGGTTAAGGAGTGCTATTTTGAACAAATTCCATTTAAAAGTTTATAACATATACATTCTTATAAATATAACATAGCTCCTCCCAGAGCAATTGAAATCTGAAAAAAGCAACTCGAACCCAACAAACTTTTCAATATAAGAGCGAAATTCATGAAGGTAATTAACCTTGAACACAAAAAAAAAAAACATCCAGCCATGAAGGCCTCAAAGAACCATAAACTAACCCCCAAAACCGAACAAAGCAAACTTTTTCAACACCAAAATTTGAAATATGTACATATAAAGTTACAAAATTATAATATAGATGGTGTAACATCCCGTATTTTTATAAGCGGTTTTATTTATGATTTAATCTATCCAAAAACGTTTTATCCAACTTTTATCAAAAACCGATCACTCGACTAATTTTTAGCCAAAAACCGAAACTCTTCCGAAACTCTTTATTTTAAAACCTATTACTAATTTTATAAATAAAAAGGACCCAATAGATTTGTTTCTAAAGATTTGTTATTTTGAGTAGTAAAATAATATTTTTGGATCATGAGTTAACTTTTAAAACTTTGGAGACCAAATAGTTTGCTTACCCAAACTCTCTCAAAGCAGGTTGCTAAACTTCTTTTCAGCCCACTTTCAAAACAGAAAAAAACCAAAACAAGAGAGAAAAGAGAGATTTCAAACCCTAGGAAGAAGAAGAAGAAACCATCATTAGCGGGTTCTTACCGGAAGCATCTCCTCTACGCTCTAAGATAACGGGGGTTATCCATTACGACTAGATAAGTGTGTATGTTAGGGTTAGGTCTCACATTTATTTTAAATTTGTGAGTTTTTCCTTTTATCTCAATTATGTTCTTAAATTGTTAATTGAGTTTTATTTGTTGCACTTTTAATTCACTTATTTGAATCGAAGAAGTTGAGAATTTAGATATATTAATTTCGAATTAATGAGAATATGGATGAGTTTGCGTGTTTTTATGAGTTGATTATGTGTTATTATAGTTGTTGATGAAATTGGGTAAATTATAGTTGAATAAAGATGAGTTATAGTTTACACATAGAAGCTGTTTTTTAAAATGCCTGAATGAGATTTTATGTTGTTAGAGTTGTTTGGTTAGTTGTGAATCTAGTACCTATGCTTATGTGTTTTGTTGAATGGCGTTAAAGTGACGTTTGAGAATGTTAGTATTTTGAGAATGTGATAACTGAATGGTTTATTATTATTGGCCGAGGTCTTGTGATTTATTTTTATTTGTTAGCAATGGTCTATCTCTCTTCCTATATCGGTGATATAAGACGACCGATGGGTATAGGGAATGACTCCTCTTACGGACGGGGGCGACTGGGGTGAAGAGGTCCTAGTGTGTACTTTTATTATTTATTTGTTAGCAATGATCTATGTCTCTTCCTATACCGGGGACATAAGACGGCCGAGAGGTATAGGAAATGACTCGTCGTACGGACTGGGGCGAGTGGCGTGAAAAGTTTCAAGTGCGCACTTTAAATCTTTATTTTGTTAGCAATGGTCTATCTCTTCCTATACCGGGGACATAAGACGGCCGAGGGTTATAGGGAATGACCTACCTTACGGACTGTGGTAGGTTGCTTGAGAGGTCCATGTTTGTTGTACATGTGTGTTGGAGTTATTTGATTTATTTCGTTGTACGAAGATATTATATTTCTTTTTATACGTTGTTATTGTAGTTGTTGTTTGTGAGTTCTTGTATTTATGGGATGGAGTGACGGTATCTTGTGGTGCCGTCCCGTCTATGTATGTGCGTGAGACTCACCGTTACAGTTTTGTCTTTCAGGTACGACTTAGGTTGGCACATTCGGATAGGAGCATTAGCAATGTATCGCATGGGCTCGGGGCTTCTTTCAGTTGCTTTCTTTTTACTTAGATTACATTTTTGTGGTTGTAGCGTACGGACAAATTACATTCGTTTGTTATACTTTTATAAATCTTTTCAAACCTTATTGTCTTGTAACCGCGTTTGACAAATATTTTTATTTAATTGTTTAATTGTTCATTTAGCTCGCAACTCTTTTTCTTTTAAAATTTAAATTTTGTAACAGCAGGTTCTGTTTACTTTTGTTTAAAAAGGTCACGTCTTGCGTTCGTGTTTTCGGAATTCGGGGCGTGACAGATGGAATCAGGTATAATAATCTAGTTATAGCAAGAATTTAATAGAATAGGCTATGTGCACTATATGAAAGTGTTGAATGAAACAACAAAGATTAATTGAAACTAACAAAGAGAACAACTCAGTTAAAGTGAAAAACTTAATTGAAAAATCCATGATTTACAAATATCAGAAATAAATAAATAAGTAGCAGAAAGAAAATGTGGAAATAATTGAAGGTTGGGAAGTGTAATTTGGTGAATTCGAAGGTGACGTCAACTTCAGATAAGCTCGAAGGTTTGTATCTCATTTTCTCTTGTGGGAAAATTTGTTAGCGACAGGTATTACAACTAAATCAAACATCTCTCTTTCTATCATACTGTTAATATAATAGGAACAACTTATTTTAATTTATTTCAATTCATACAGGAGAGTATAATTCTATAACAATAAAACCTATTACTCATTATATATATATATAATTATTAATTTATTATATTCGTTTCATTATTTTTTAATTTTTTTAAAATTTTTTAAATTCATTTATAAGTAATCATATTTATATATCTATCGTAAACATAACGTGTCTGTTACGATTACTAATATATATATATATATATATATATATATATATATATATATATATATATATATATATATATATATGCGTGCGCGCGTTTATTGCGAACGGTAAAATACTGGGCTCGTTTGGTCACATCATTATAAATAATTAAGTATACTTTTGTAGGAAAAAAATTAGTTTAATTACCTCAACTATCCTACATTAATAAAATAAGAAGCAAACTACTGACATTAACAATTTAGGCACTGAATTATATATTTTTTCCTAAAATGGGGACCTCCATCAATTTAATTGGACGGAAGTTAAGTTTAAATTACACTTCAGCCCCAAATTTTATAAAACATATGAATTTAACCCGAAATATTTATTTTACATTTTAACCCGAATTTTTATTTTTTTTTAAAAATTAACTTATTTTTTGAAAAAATCAACTTTTAAAAAAAATGACTTTTTTGAAAAAACTAATTTCTTTTTTGAAAAAACTAACTTTTTTTTGGAAAAAAATTTACTTTTTTTAAAAATATTAACTTTAAAAAAAATATTTTTTATAAAAAAAGTTGATTTAAAAAAAAAGCAACTTCTTTTGTTTTTTTTAAAGTTAATTTTTTCAAAAAAAAGTTAGTTTTTTCAAAAAAGTCATTTTTTTTAAAAGTTGATTTTTTCAAAAATAAGTTAATTTTTTCAAAAAATAAGTTATTTTTTTTAAAAAAATACTCTATCCGTTCCTATTTAATTGTCCACTACGAAACTACGTGCAATTTTAACCGGCCAAGAACTTGTATCAAAATTGTCGGAATGAAAATTTTCAAAAGTTGATCATATTGTTCAAATGTTAAATTTTATGATTAGATTTTAAAAAAATTCATTTCGACAATTTTGATACAAGTTATAAACCGGTTAAAATTGCACGTAGTTTCGTAGTGGATAATTAAATGGGAACGGATGGAGTATATTTTTTCGGGTTAAAAATGTAAAATTATAAATTTTTCGGGTTAAATTCATATGTTTTAGAAAATTTGGAACTGAAATGTAATTTAAACTTTACTTCCGTCCAATTAAATTGACGGAGGTCCCAATTTAGGAAAAAATGTATAGTTCGGTGCCTCAATTGTTAATGTCAGTAGTTTAGTTCATATTTTGTTAATGTATGTTAGTTGGTGTTATTAAACCAATTTTTTTCCACTTTTCTAGTGGATGTAGAAAAGTATACTTTTAAAGGTTAATTTTAATTAAGTAAATGTTGTTTGGTTAATATCCTAAAAGTAAACTTTTCCAGAAAAATGTTGTTTGGTTCAATTTTTTACTTTTTACTTTTTTTTAGTTAAAAATACCAAAATTAGTTACAATAAATAATATTTTTTTCCCTCGAGTGACTGATTTGAGATACGTTAAGTGTATTGAAATTTTACAAACCGAATAGTAAGGAATAAGCGGTTTCATAATTTTATTTATAATTTTATTTAGATGACTATGTACCTTATGTAGCACTGGTACTTCGGAAATGTCGACGTACCTATAACAACGGGTAGGTATTTCCGATACCCCTACTCTTTGGGTACTACGTGATACTTATAGGGTTAATGCGCATTAATTTAATTTATTTTCTCTATATATATAATTATTATTATATTTTTTTATAAATATTAACACGTGTATATATATATAATAATAATTATGTCAACATAATTAAAGTATCTCATATGTGTACTCTATCTTAGATTTTTTTTTAAATCGTATCAACATGCCAATATCGTACCGGATACGATATCTAGACCAGGTGCGATACTAGTACACTGTACACGTTACGTAGTCATTGTTGCTCCGGGATCAAATTTTTGCTGTCCCAAAATAACAAATATTGATTATTTGAATTATATATTTTTCTTCAAAATTAAAAACTTACCTCGGACTGGGTGAAAAGACCGAACCGAACCGGAAACCGAACTGGACCGAACCGAAAAAAACCGAAACGGAAAAAGACCGAAAACCATTCGGTTCGGTTTCGGCTTACTATATAACCGAACAAAAAAAAAACAGAAAAACGGAAAAAATCGAAAAACCCCGAAAAACTATACTAATTAATTAATACTATACCATATATGTACAAATTAACTTCTTTGGTTAAATAAAGAAACAAACAAACGAAATAAAAGACATAAAATAAAGAGGCAATTAACAAAAACATACCATAGCTCTATTATATTACAAAAAACATATCCCAAAACTTAAATTACCAAAAATATAGCTATATATACTTATTATTTTTTCTAATTAATTATAATCTAAACTAAATCTAATCGCTCTATTTCTCTCTCTCTAATCTAACAGAACCTCTCTCCCTCTCTCTCTTTAATCCCACCTGTCTCTCTCTAACTTGCCCTAAAAATGTCTAAAAGGATTGTTGAATTAACAGGAGGATCGATGTCACTAATAGACGAACAAAACAAAGAAGACACTCCTCTAACTTCGTTTATTCTGTCACCAAATCGGTTTTTTTTTTTTTTTTTAACTTTATCAGTTTATCTGGATTTTTATTAGCAAAATTATGTGTGTTTGAGATTAGTAATTTTTTTTTTAACTCTATCAGTTTATCTGGTTTTTTATTAGCAAAATTATGTGTGTTTGGGATTAGTGTATTAAAATATTTTCCTAGCCTAAATTTAAAAGTTAGTGGGTTTTTCACTTTTTCAATTGAATTGATTTATACAGTAATTATTAGCCAATTTCAGAGTTCATATCCTAATTAACAGAGTTGATACCCTAAAAACATATGTCATACCCTAATTTGATAAAATTCATATCCTTATTTTTAAAGTTGATACCCTTATTTAAAGATTTATATAGTTGTTATTAGCGAATTTTAGTTGTTATTAACCAATTTTAGAGTTCATATCCAGATTAACAGAGTTGATACACTAAAACCAGATGTCATACCCTAATTAGAAAAGTTCATATCCCTAATTTTGATAAACTTCATACCCTAATTATAAAACTTCATACACTTGGTAGACATTAGTTGACAGACCTTACTTGAAAGATTTTCCTAGCCTAAATTTAAAAGTTAGTGGGTTTTTCACTTTTTCAATTGAATTTATTTATACAGTAATTATTAGCCAATTTCATAGTTCATATCCTAATTAACAGAGTTGATACCCTAAAAACAAATGTCATACCCAAATTTGATGAAGTTTATATCCTTATTTTTAAAGTTGATACCCTTAGTTAAAGATTTATAATAGTTGTTATTAGCGAATTTTAGTTGTTATTAGCCAATTTTAGAGTTCATATCCAGATTAACAGAGTTGATACCCTAAAAGCATATGTCATACCCTAATTAGAAAAGTTCATATCGTTTTTTTGTGTGGAATTCATACCCTAATTTTTTAAATTCATACCCTCATTCTAATATTTTTGTTTTATGAACCAGGAACGATGAACAAAATCTTTTAATGATCCACTTCAAAAAAGAAAAGCTAATACACAATCAGAGCAAAAAAAAGAACCTAAAAGATCTGTAAAAGTTTGAAAAACTAAATATGCAACTAGAAAAGCATCTACTCAAGCAGATTGTCCTCGACCCAAAAGGAAATCTTTATCCCAACCATCTTCTCCGCTTCAAACCCAAAAGTACTTAAAAACCTATCGTTCAAACTTATTTTGTTGATTTCGTATTCTATTATAAGTTAACATCCTTATTTTTGTATATCGTTCACTAATTACAAAAATTCATACCCTATCCATAAAAAACAGAGAATGACCTAGAAATAAAGGTATCAACCATAAAAAACAGATAATGACCTAGAATAATAAGGGTATGAACAATCCGAATCCAATTATATAAAAAAAAGCCTCAATTACGTTTCAACAACAACAAAAAACCATAATTAGTTATAGTTCGTTCAATTCAACTTAAATTCCAATCAACGAGTTAAATAAATTCAATTGAAAAAGTGAAAATGAATGAAAAATGGGTTTGAAATTTCTACCTTATTGCGGCTATCTCTCTCTAAAAGTATAGCGTGATAAAAGTGATGATGATGATAGTGTTGTTCTTTCACAATGAGGGTGAGGAAGATAAATACAGGGTTGAGAGAGAGGAGATAGATGGACGGTCTCTCTGAAAAGAAGGGTATGCTTTTGATAGAAGAGAGAGAAAGATAGTTGTAAAAAAATCACACGTCAGCAGTGGGTATGTTTTTGATAGTTAAAGTTGTAAGGCTATGTTTTTTGTAATTTAGTTTAAAAAGTAGTATGTTTTGTTAATTTATCCTAAATGGAATAATTTTTAGGGTTTTTTCTCTTACAGCCGCCCTCTGTAATTAATTTTCCCCTCTTTCTTTAACTCTCTGTCTCTCGTATCTACTCTCTATACTACATGCGGCAAATGTTGAGAGTGATTTGAGAAATATTATCTTTACATCAACTCAATATTTTGCCTTCTTCCCAACTCTTTCTCCCTCTAATCCAAATGTGAGAAACTTGTTTTTTTTTTTTTTATTTCTCTAATTCCAATTTCCAACTACTGCAATTATAGTACTTTGTTATATTATCATTTGTTGTTTACATTTTTATTTTTGCAGAATTATTAAGAGGAGTAGATCATTGCAACTTCACTTATAAAACCGAATCAAAACCGAATCAGAACCGAAACCGGACCGAACCGAAAATAAATCGGCACGGTCCGGTTCGGTCCACATTTTTAGAAAAGCTAAAATAACCGGACCGAAAATTAATGTGGGTTTCGGTTTTACCAATAACCGGACCGAAATCAGCCATAAACTTACCTATTTGATTTTTTATAGTATTGGTGACTGTAGGAGAGGGAGTTGTAGAGTGAGGGGGAGAGAGGGGAACATGAAGTATGAACAGTTCACATTTAGATTACTTTTGTCGAAAAGTAACTCAAATCATACTTTTCAATTAGTATGTTTTTGTCTAATTTTACATATTAAAAGTTTACTTTTCATGTGCTCTCCAAACAACTATTAATGTACTTTTAAGTAAATACTTCTAAAAAGTATAATTCTAATGAGTTACCAAACAAGCTCACTAACCTATTAACTTGGGTCTTTCTCAAAGATTTACAAGATAGTCATTTTACAAATACTCACATGAGAATTTTAACGCGCAATTCTCTCTTAAGATGAACAAATCGTGCTTAATTGAATAAATATTGATTTTGTTGTAATTCTTTTGTGCTGAAGCTTTTCTTGAAGTTGATATATGCGTGTAAAACTTTTTATCAAGTAATTGGTATGTTAGATTGAGCGAGATAACTTCCTTGATACCTTTTGAAAGAATATTGTCGTTATATGATTCTCGCTCTTTCAAAAATAAATAGAACTTGCAAATTTCTAATATATGGACAAGGTTGATCGATAGAATATTTTAGCTCCAATTGGTTCAAACATGGATTTTGAATGCCAGAGTATTCCATATGTATATAATTTCGTAATTAATGAGTTTGATACACATGCTTAGTTCTTATTTGACATGTGCATAGGGTTCAATTCCAAGCTAGTTAGACTATTCTAATTGACGAGGGCATGGATTTAACTAGACTGAATGAGAGATCTCTTCGAGCAATCACATCGGCATAGCTAATACCATTTAGCCAAATTTACACAACATACCACACAAATTATACAAAAGCTTCTTTTTTCTAGTCAAATATGACTACCATTGCTCACTCAATAGACATAAACAGGCAGTACTTTCTCAACCTATTCTCTTTCATCTCATTAATAAACTAAATTCTCAACAAAGTATAAAGTAAAAACTCATTCAACAACTCTTCCTCAAAGTTCAAGATGAAGTGAGGTTATGAAGGCATATGCAAAGTGACAAAGAGAAAACCATTGATGATATTATTACACTGAAATTTGTGCACATGCAAAGTGAGAAACTAAACTTAATAAAGTAAGACTTTAACGGTAAAATATATATATATATGGCATGATACATAGTCTAACATGGATACCTTTATAAGTAGAATGTTCGAGATGCAATTGATGCTGGTGAATAAGTTGTATAGAAAGATAAATATTGATGTTAGCAGACATTTTCATAAACTGATTCAATGAAATCGACTATATATATTGAAGAAAACAGATCAAAAACCAGACCAAACACTCCGAAAACCAAACCAACTCGGTTGGAAATTGGTTTGGTTAGGTTTGAAATAGGTAAGCGATTTAACTAGTTACGTTTAAAAATAGATAAATCTATGTAATTGGGTCAGTTGCGGTTTCAGCAGTTTCGAAACTGAACTGGTTAATTCTTCTTTAAATTAAATGTTATTTGTTATGTATATATATGTTGCGATATTAAATTTCCACAAGGAACTATTCAGAGATGTGTTAGTTCATCTTGCAAGAGTTTAGGAAGCGAAATATGAGTAATTCACCCTTACTTTTTGTTAACTGGTACTAATGAAGGCAAGGACATTGCAGGACATGATAGTGTATCACACATATTCGGGTGATACGACATGAAAAAAATACCAAATACACTGCATTTGGTATTGACCCGATCCGTATAATAAAGTGGGTATCCAACGCATCAAACACAAGTAACAGTCGCAGGATAAGGATATAATGGTATTTCCATCTGTAAAAGAAGAGAGCCATTAACCCACTGGAATATTAATCCTAAATGATAGAAGCCCACTAAACTGAAATACCATGATCCGTATATGTAAAGTGGCACATGTCAACATCTTACGATGCACGTACCCCTATAAATACAGTCAAATAACAGTATAATAGCCATCTGATTTTCGATAGACCAGAAACAGACTAGTACAGAGACTTTTTAGAGATTATCTCTCTAGAAAGTACACTCAAGTATATCAACTCAATTTGTTCTCCCAAGGTGAAATACCGCGGAAGAAGACGCATATATCATACCGAGTATTAGATAGTTAAGGTCATATTATAACCAAAGTGATCTGTAATCAATAACTGTTTAATAATCAATAAATAATATATGTTCGTCTATTTATTATCCTTATCTGTTTGAATAATCATTGTTGATAACCATGACTTAACCGACCAAAGTTTATGCTTTATCAAATGACGCCGTCTCTAGTCTTCATCTATTATAAGCTAATTTTGAAGTCGAACACACAAATCAACCAGCCGAATAAAATGGTGACAGTCCTAGAAGAGAACCGTCCCGAGGAGGTTGGAACGACTCCAAACAACACAGAGAATAGGCATACGAGAGAGTCCAATCTCTTCGGCCCAAATGCAAACGACATACGCATCAATCCGGGTGAACTAGAAGCATTGCTAGCAATAAAACAAAGATACAAGACCCTTACCTTAGAAGTTCGACCTTCCACATCCAACTTTCAATATGAGCAATTGCGACTCCCCACACCACCACTGCTACCCTCGTGCTCCTACGAGGAATTTTAGTGCATAGGGAAAAACTACGTACCGAAAGGGAAGACAACCATTTTGGCGCCGTTGCCGGGGAAACACGGCGGTTAAAATTGATAGTTTTTGTACTTTTTATTGTTTTTAATTTACTTATACCGTTTTTAGTGTTTCTAATTGTTTTTCATTAATTTAAATAAGTTTATTTAGTCTTATTTGACCAAATCTTGAAAAAATTCGCTCAAAACCTCTATTTCTTTAAATGCCAAAATCCAACTTTTCTGAAAACCCGATCCTGACCGGTCAGGTTGACCGGTCAGACCCGAGCAATCTTGAAAATTCTGAAATTCAACTTTTGAGTCCCGAAAATCTGAACGATTCCTCCACCAACCTTTCTAATCTTTATGATGAATGCCGACGCATAGGGAACCACTTCCGCCTATGTAAAATTAGCTTCAACTCTTATCGTACCAACACCTACTTCCATGACCTAGACAACTACCGTAGAAGCAACATTAGCATCGTTTATATCTTAGTGCCACAACCCCTAAAGAAACTGGTAGACGAAACCTGACCTACCACCTTTCATGATTCTACCCCGGAGGAGATCTTTGCCCTTATTGACAATATATCCGCAATCGAAAGGGAGTGGGGTGTTCGAATTGAGAAGCAAGTCGATTCCTCATCTTTAGCTGAGAGTTCTAGTGAGGATATTCCAACCATTCCAGTGGATACTTGAGAATGCACAAAGGTTATTCCAAACCTTTGTCGCACCCTGGAGGTTCCCCACCATCCTTCTCTTGATTGTGGTTTCAATGTCTGTCACCCCATGATGACATTGCACAACACCTCTTCTAGTGATGCTTTAAGCGATGGCTCTTCCCGAGAGTTGTCCAACTTGACTACGGCTCATGAATTTTCGTTCGGGGCCAAATGACTTAGGACTATGTTTTCTAAGACCAAAACAATTGAGCAAGCAGTGAAAGAAGAAGATGAGGAGAACACGTCTGTGTACTCTGATTTTGACTTCACCATTGACACTATGGATGATTTTACTCCTATTGTTCAAGCCCCCGATCCCGAAAAACCTTTCCTGGACTTCATAATCCAATATAAGGAAACCCTGTAGAGTTTTCTATCTATCATGGGATCCTTGATTCGGGGGGGAGGGGACGCTAATCTAATGCCTAGTTATGAGTATAGTGAGGAGTATGGCTCATTGGAAGTCTCTTATGCACAGTTGTACTTCGGTGATGAGTCGTATAAGAATGTTATGGGAATGGTTACGAATGTATGGGTGAGTGTGGGGGACTTCCGCTATTTGGTAGATTTTGTGGTTTTAGACTTGTCTAGGAAGAATCAGTCATTTAACACTCCCATCATCCTAGAACGGCCATTCCTTAGTGCTGTAAAAGCAACATTGGATTATAACACCATGGCCGTAGTTTTAAGGTATAGGGGTAGAAAGGACCATTTTTCCTTAGAAAGACAGTTAGAGCCAGCCTATTATTCCGATAACTTTGATAGTCATAAGGACCAGGGGTGTATGTCCATAAGATACGATGAGGAAGAGTGGGGGAGTATACCTTACTTACCATAGTACATGGCCGATGAGATAGATGAAAGACAGAGAGTGTGGGAAGCACGTAGGCAACAACTTATAGAGGAAATTTCAGCTAGAACCATGGAACTCATAGATGTTCATGCTAGAGATAGGAATTCCCAACCAGTTAATACACCTCGTTTTCCCCCAGGTTTCCTTCCCTCAACTAATCACCATAATATATCTCAGAACTGAGTTTGACCAATTGTACCCCTATCTTAGAAGTTAAGTGAGGACGATCTATGCAAAAGTGTGGAAACCAGAAAACCTCTAAAAGACACATCTCTAGGACCTTACCATTCATTCTCTTCCGATCTTATTGAATACAGTCTTCCAATTCATCTCCCATTTTACATGCAAAAATTGGCCAAGATGAAGCAAGCACTAGAGGTAAAACAAGGAGAGTCCACGACAGTCAATATGGTCATCAGTGAATGCGTTTTCGATAGGGTCTTAATTGATTATGGGGCATCTAGAAATATCATGCCCCCTAACATATTATTTGGATTAGCATTATCTAAACTCATCATCTATGATGCCCCAATGAGTCTAGCTGATGGTTCGATATCAGTCAAGACTCTAGGAAAAGCTATGGGAATAAGGTGTCGCATAGTTGATTTCATCTATGTTCTGGATTTTCTATTCTGTGACATTCCGCTCCAACAATCTTCTAGTCATATTAATCCCGTACTTCTAGGAGTCCTGTTCCTTGCCTCGTCAAAAGGCATATTGAAATTCGGAACGAACAAGCTTATATTACATTGTGAGAATAGGAGAGTTGACATCGACATAAGAAGGGCTGGGTGTCCAATCCATCTTCCAAGTTCGTCACATGTTGAATACGAAAAGGAGATATGTCGGAACAAGTAAGGATTCAAAGGGTAACCTTCCTCTCAAGATAAAACATTCTTACCCTAGGATAAGTGAGTGATTGAGAGAGGTCATGGGTTTACCAAAGGTATCAAAACCAATTCCACCTCCACCACTATACATCACCATCTCTTCTCTAGCGAGCAATTTGACCTCTGATTTTACATTAGTCACGAAGCGTGACGAGGTAGGAGAGGACGAGAGTCCTCCTACTTTCACATAATCCTACCATCATTCTGCCATCACTTCCATATGTATATAACCGCCTTTTATTTTTGTATATCTATTTTCTTGCATTTAGTCCACATGGAGTCTCTTTGGGTTAACCAACTCCGATGTGGTTTATTTTTCCCAACAGTGAGGACACTGTCAGTTTTAGTTGGGGGGAGTAGATACATTTTCGTTGGTTACTCACGGAAATGGTGAAGATTTTTCAAAAATTGTGTATATAAGTGTTTTTCTTAGTTATTTAAAACTCCCATTTGTTTTTTTATAAATACGAAAAAATCCAAAAAAAAATAGAAAAAACAAAAAAACAAAAAAACAAAACAAAAATATTTTGAGTGTTTCTTTTTATCTCCTACATTGGAGAACTTTTAGGAGTTTTAGAGTTTTATAAGAGATTTTCTGCCACCTTTGGATTTTATATGGTTTTTTTTATTGTTTGTGTTATACAACCACAAGGATTTTTGGAATAATTAATCAGAATTGAGACATTGCAGACCTAACCGGTCAACCTGATCGATCAATCTACTTCAGATTTGTATTGGAGCTGATTTTCTCTAAATTCAGCCATTCAGTTCGCCTCATTATTTTACAAAAGGTGTATCTAATCTATAACTCCGCTTTTTGTTAATTTTACGAATATTTTGCGTGTTACATTCGTGAATTGTGAATATCGTGTTAGGATTGCATGAGAAAAGAAAAAAAAAGGAATTTTTGTTTTGTTTTGGTTTATCTGTTAGGAAACCCGTTCTTATACGTGAACATGTGGTGATAATTTGAAAATGAAAAAATATTTGTATTAATTTACGGTGTTAAATCTTTAGATAACTTTGGTTGTCCTTGATCATTTCACTCAAGGCAATTTAGGGTGAGATAATATTGTACAAATTTCATGCTATACCTAGAGTTTAAAGTGTGTTTATACTTACTCATTTTCCCGCGACAGTCCCTAAAAACTTGCAAAAACCGTTTTTATAAAACTTTCACACTATTTACAAAGTTTTATTTTAAGTAGACGGTGTCATTGATCTGTTTACCTTTGCCAGTACCCCTTAGCCCCAACATTAGGTTAGGGGTGGATCGACAGGTGCGTACACCCACCATTCTCTAAGAGAACCTGTCTATCCTTACGGTATATATATTTATAATTCGGCTAGTTTAGGAATCCGCAGCATGGCCAATAAGTCTTCACTTACACACAAGTGTAAGCAGAGATTAAGAAAAAATAAATCTAGACTTAGTACTGTCACATGCGTCCCTGTATATTGAGATGGTTGAATACCCTCCCAGCGATGTCCAAAGATAGTTAACGGGAGGGGGATATAAGTATCATAGGCATTGACAAGACGGATGGAAAAAGTCCGGAAGAATAAATGGGTAAAAAGACCCGATGAGATAAGAGGGAGCGGTGTAGGGTGAACAAAGGAGAAAAATAAGACGAAAGCTCAAATGTGCAAAAAAAAATAAAAATACTTGAAAATGAAAAAGTAGGCTCCTATTAAATGAAAAAATGAAAGATGCCGTGAGTAAAGTAGAATGGAGATTAGGCAATAGTATATATTTTTATTGTATAACCTTTTGGTTTTCTAGTTAACTTTAGTAAAAATGATGAATTGGAAGGTTTTTTTCTCGATCAACTATCGAACTTTGGGCTAACAGTATACACTAATCATAAAGCATGCACAATATTAAATTAGGCTATTTTGGAGGTGCTGATCATTTTTAACGATAAACTTTACGTATCTTTGGAGGTCTTACCCTGTTTTAATATGACTACAAGTACTTTTCATGTATTTGCATCAATGTGAGTTCGTAAGAGTGGGGGACTTAATAGATAGATTTAAGACGTAATCAGTTTGTGTATGTTATTTAGTAAATACTGACGAGACAAAACTCGTCCTTTTACGCTTAAAAAGTTTAACAACTTGTTGCATACACTAAATGCAATCCTATTTTCTACAACAATGGTTTATCGTTTATTTTTATTGTACTTAATTTTATAGACTATTTAGTGCACTAAACTCAAAAGGAAAATGATTTTTTAAAAAACAACCGACAAACATTACTTTTTTGTTATCGCTTCCAACGCTCGAGACGAGCATTGAGTTAGTTAGGCGGTATGATTAGGCCACGAAATTATCATTTTTAAGTGTTAATATGAAATGAATTAGCGTAATTTTGTTGACATTTAGGCTTGTTTATCCTATGTTTTGTGTTTTTTCTGCGTTTTCCTGTTTTACTTGCAATCGTTTGCATTTTTGTAGGAAAAAGTATGAATTTAAAACAAAAACAAGACAATGATGTAAGAAGACAAAGGAATGACTAAAACAGAAGATTTCAGAAGACAAGATATCTCAAAGTAAACCCCCGTAAAACTATATAGGATAACAACCAAACGGTTACATGGACGATAACTTTGTTTTGTGTTTTTCTGTTTTACTTGCAATCGTTTGCATTTTTATAGGAAAAAGTATGAATTTAACGCAAAAACAAGACAATGACGCAAGAAGACAAAGGAATGACTAAAATAGAAGATTTCAGAAGACAAAATATATCAAAGTAAAGACCCGTAATACTATCTAGGATAACAACCAAACGGTTACACGGACGATAACTTTGGTGTGCTTCGCAAGAAAAATACTACTGGTACCCTCGTGCTGCAATGGCCTTTTAGTGAGTGGGGAATAACTACGTAATAAAAGGGCAGACACTCAGAAGTCAGTCTCCATCATTTCACCACTTCTCCACCACTATCCAGGCTCGTCCTCAGGACCCCTTCATCGTTAACAAACTAAAAAGAGAGGTATCAATACGAATTTAGAAAAGATGTACAAATTATGAAGAATGAAGATGAAAATATATGGGGCTGAAATAAGTCTTACCCAGTATATAATAATATTATCCATACACTCATTTTATTTTCACAAACACACATATTCTTGTTTTCACACTATTGCATATTCTTGTCCATATGGGATTTGGGTTTACAACATTGGTTTTTCTAATTCTTGGTTGAAACACACGCATTACTGACTATTTGTTGTAGTTATTCCATTGGTTTTATTCCTTTTTTGTTTTCAGCATTTTAACCCAAGTTTACATTCCCGTCCAATCTTCCTTTCATGACATATCTCCTTAGTCCCGGGATGTGGATATTTGTTATGTAATCTTCCCAGTTAATGCAATCGACATCAAACCCAAACTCCTTAGTCTCTTCTTCACTCATGAATTGCATCAACCTCTTTGTATTGCTGTTATCAAACCTGCTCAACACAATGTACAAAGCCAAAAGTTTGTATAGATACAAAAGTTTGTAAAAAAGCATATATGATATTTTAATAATTTAATCTCTTATTATTCAACTAATTAGCTATAATATGTCATAAAGTATACAAACTTAACTAATTTTTATTATATTTATATTCTTACAGTAGGGAGAGCTTCAATAGGGCATTAACTACATATTCTATTCTAAAGATTTAACCATGTTGGCATTCCCGTTTCCTATCTGATATTATCTTGAGTTTACCGTATCCTTTCCCGCTTCTGCTTTCCCACTTGACAACTATGGTTATACCTATCTTGAGCAACTGTTAGAACGAAACTGTCTAGTTGGTCCATATTACTGCATTATCACCATGATGAGTTGATGTTTCTAGCTATAGAGAAAGGACATAACATGCGAGCATTGTGGTTTTGGAGAATAAAACAAATTGGGTACATTGATGACATGATTCAATAAAAAAATGTTGGTTTCATTGATAATGTGAAGATACATGCGAGATAGTAGTTTGTTTCGAGTTTGTAGCGCAAATTACAAAATATGTACACAACAATATTAATGTATAACAGTTATAGATTTAAATCGGCCTATGCGAGAGTATAGACTGAATTTGTCAAATGCTAGAATATTTAAGCATTTATTTGTTAGATTTCTGAAAGCTGTCATGTAAGGGTTTAAATGCCCACTCATGAATGATATAGTTTTGCACCCAGCGTAAGAAACTTACATCCAGGTACTTTCCCCATTACCAGTTTACCATTTTCTCATTCCAATATAACAACATACAAATGATAATTTTTTAAGGGTTTATATATCTTTGAAGTCCAAAACAAATTGAAAGATAACAAGAAATCTAAACACCTGCACTGGCAACACAATGAAAAAATACCCAATTAAAATTACTGGAAAGCATCTTCGTAAAATAAGAGAAGCGTTATTACCTTCCACCATGAAATGAATATGGCCTATATATATTTGCCAGATTCTTTGCTTGCTCAATAATTTTTTTATGAAGACTCTCTTGCTTCCGAGACAACTTCCCATTCCAAGTGCCAAGGGAATTTAATCCAGTCCCTTTATTCTGTAAATGTGATGAAAATTTGTCCATGGAATCGAAAAGCTTCATAGGGGAAACATAGATGGTATCCCCCTTTGAGTCAATACATGGCATAGATTTGAAGTGCTGATAGATATAATCAAATAGGTCTTTAAAAACTAACGGGTTTGAAACAGAGGAAGCGAGATGGTACACGTGACTTTCAGATTTTCCAGCTAACGCATGTTTTGCTATCGCTGCCAAAGTTGCATTCACAACCATGTCTACAGGGACCTGTCGTAACGAAAGTTGAATTTTTTTTTCATAATTTTCTACAAATTGTAGTAAAAACATAGTAATGAAGTAAAAAAAATTACAACTATAGGTGTTAGGAATAGCTATTTACACACGACTTTCACACTTATTCAGGAGAAACATTACTATAAACCCGGCGTGCTACATTTAACGATGTGTCACCTACTAAAACCCAACATGTATTAATGAACCCAAAAATAAATAGGTTAAAATTAATTTGAAATTAAAAATAAAAGATTTTATTGGTTGACACACCCACAAAAGTAGTGCACCGAGTTTATATAATTGTTCTCACTCGCATTTTCAGTGAGAATATTGAAGGCAAAAGTGCAGGGTTGTAACATTTTTGTCTTCGGTGCTATCACAAAAATTAAGTGTATGAACGAATGTAAGGGGTGTGGCATATGATTGCCCAGGGGTTAGGGGGTGTAGATACCTCCGATGGTCACTAACTAGCGTGGGAACTCATTAAAAGTCTCTCTTGTTTATTTAAACTATGAAAAGGATCAGGGGTGGCCCGACTCCACGGATTGCCGAAACCTCAAATTATTCGGTTGTCCGTAGCATTTTTATCAAGTAAAAATAAAATAAAATCAGTTTCATTTTAATTGATATATATATATATATATATATATATATATATATGAGTGTTTTGTTTTGCAAATGTTGAATTAATAGAATTGCCAATTTGGATTCGAACTGAATTTTTATCATTGTTTTAAAATTCGCGCTACGTAGCGCTACGTAGCGCGAAATAGCGCTTTTTTGGTAAAAAACGGAACGAAAAATCACGATTTTGGGTGGAATTGCGCTAAAATCGCGCTATAGGGGACCAAAAGCGCAAAAAGCGCGAAATTCTGGACCAAAAGCGTAAATAGCGAGTTAAAAAAAAAAACTGCGGATTTAAATAATAAATATATATTGTACAATTTTCATAAAGTGTCTGCAGTTCAAATGGTTAAGACTGTGCTGTTATTACCAGCAGACCTGGGTTCGAAAATCACCAACAACAATTTTTTTTTTGATTTTTTTTTATTACTATCTAATATAACTATACCTTTTTTTTTTTTTTGTTATATATTCTAAAGTTTAGTGCATATTTAGGCAAAAAAAAATACACCGCAAAGCGCTATATAGCAACGCTTTAGCGCTTTTAGCGTTTCTCTCGAAAAAACGCTACGATAGCGATAACGCTATTTAAAACACTGATTTTTATATGATTTGTATCTGGGCTGCCCGAAAATGATGACCTAAAAAGGTGAAATTATTAGAATATGATTAACTGAAAAGACAAAGTGGAATGGTACTAACAACATCAAGTACTCCATTTGGGTCAGTCGGGAAACCAGTAATTTGTCCTTTTCCATAAGAAATAACAACCGGATCCATCATTCTGTGTAGAGGGGGGGAGAGAAACAAAAAAAAAGTAGCAATATTGTATCACATCTCATACAGCATTGATGAAGCATAATCGAAAAACCTTTTATTATGTACCTATTTCCTTCTATCCAACCAGGAAAAGGGTCCTTATAAGTGCTCTCTATAGCACTTGGTCGAATGATCACTACCGGTAGTTCCCCTCTCATACTATCAATCATCATTTCTCCCATAGCTTTTGTAAACGCATAAGTATTTATCCATCCATGTTTCTTGGCTCTGTTTGAAGATTTAAAATGTATTCACTTCCATATATCAGGAATCAGAGTGAAGAAAAAATAGAATTGGTTTTCATTTGCCGTTTTCAGTAGTTCTGAATTTAGTTGGCACGAAATACGAAATAACAATAAATATGATTAATGATTTGTATGATTTTTTTAAAGAAAAAAATCCGTCATCAATCTAGTGTTGAGAGTGGAAATGACACTAATGTTGACCGTATTAATGTCTATGAAAATAATGATTACGTAATTTTGAAGCATCACCAATTTTGAATGATGATGATAGTGATACTGACGTCAATATTGTTGGCAACGATGAAGTTGATAGTCATCTGTTATGACATGGATGATCTTCTTTCAGGAGAGGATAAACGCTTTAAAGGATGATTAAGATTTACGTTGCGGCGTTTGCAATTATTATGTGTTTTGTTCAAGTTCACACTTTTCACAATTGATTCCAGACAATTGGTTTTAATTTGGATACATGAATTAGGTTTTTTTCCTCGTATTAGTGTCACTTACTGTCTTAGTCTTTAACAAACAGTTATGATTATTTAGTAAAAACCAATAGACAACCAATAATATATAGACCAGAAATCTGGTCCTAACAATAGTGATACTGACATCAATATTGTTGGCAATGATGAAGTTGATAGTCATCTGTTATGACATGGATGATCTTCTTTCAGGAGAGAATAAGCGCTTTAAAGGATGATTCCGATTTACGTAGCGGCGTTTGCAATTATGTGTTTTGTTCAAGTACACACTTTTTACAATTGATTCCAGACAATTGGTTTTAATTTGGATACATTTGATGCGACTGACTTAGGTTTTTTTCTCCTATTAGTGTCCATGATGTTAGAAATTGGCTTAAATTCTATTATGAAATTTTAGATGGTTTGACTGATTCGGCGGAGATTTGATTAGTATCAAAATATTAGATGTTATGACTTTACGATTTGATTTATTACCTATTTTAAATAGGATTAGAATTATGGAATGTATTTCCTATTTTATCAAAAATAGACATATGATTTGTTTTATTTTTGGTTTAATACTAGACCTCTTGATTGACTATTGTAACGTGTGTATGGTTTTCTTGAGACAGAGAGAAAGATAAGAGAGAGATGTGAGTTTTAAATATTATTTGTGGGATTGAGGTTGAAGAGTTTTGTAACATTTACATCTTGAACATGATATAAGTTATTGATATTGATTTGGTTTGTGGGTTAGGAAATGATTATACTCATGTTTAAATAATGAAAAATTAATCTCTCTCACGTGGATTAATGAAGGATCACAATTGTTTGAAATTTTTGGAGACCACGTCAAATTTGGTGTCTAAGTTTTAATTACATTTGATTGTTTATTTATGTTCGATGCTTCCGCACAACACACGCGATTGATATCGTCAATCGGGTATGTTGGTTGATTAATCTATAGGCATGATGTCTTGATTGTTATGAGGTTTTTGCTATATATCAAATCTTATATAAGAATATATAATTTTTCTGTAAAGTTTACTCTTTTAGCGTCGGTAATTATGTTTCGGTAAAGCTCATAAAATACCTCTTGAGTGATGCCTTGCGTTCTAAAACATTGCTCGATATATGTAAGTTTAAAAATATATTATATTAAACCGATATATGAAAGTTTTTGGAACAGAAATTGGAAATACGATTATTTACCTCTTCGTTCCTAGTTCCTTCAGTTTTCTTGGTAGAGTGTTGTCATCGAAAGTTTCCTTTGTATCTAAAACCAACTTTTCTTCATTCTCAATTGTAAAAAAATTGTCACTCGCTGCGCTATATCCCAAGCCCAATAGAGTTTCATTTATTATTCCATGTCTTTGTCCATTAGCATAAACTACATCAAGTGACAGATCATGAATATATTATTTATTTCTTTTCAATTGTTTAATACAATGGTTTGAACCAATACATTACTTTTATTTGCAGTAAACAAAAAACTATATAGAATTTTGTTGATTACCAGTAGATATATGGAGAAAGAGCTGGAGTTTCCTGCAGTTCTTGGCAAAATTCAAAAGCCGAATAGGACTTCCCATATTTATGTTCAGAGACACATCATATCTGCAATAGTTTTATAAACACTTTTTTTTTATGTTTAGAGAAATAATCATCACTAAAGAAGAAATTGAAGGATGACATTAATCTTTACCTTTCATCAAAAGTGGTATTAGCAGCAGAGTTAACAATAATATCTACCTCTTTCGCAATAGCTTCAACTGCATGTTCTTCAAGACCAAGATTAAATTCACTAATATTTCCCAATACAGGAACCAACTTGCCAATCATAAAATCCCTATAAGATTTTCCATAGGTTTGTCGCAGAGACTTGAACAATTCAGCATCTATGATCTACATAATGCACAAATATCGATTAAATTGTATTAAAACGAATATACCAACGATGTAAGATTCAAATTAAATAATCATCCATAACTTAGGCTTACCTCATTTTCTAATCTCTGCATTGCAGCTTCCTTGCTTTTCGCCATGATCAGGACAAATATCGTACCCACATCAGGCATTGTCCTCAGTATTTTCTCAATAAAAACTGAAGTTAAAAAAGAATTAGTCACTGGATATTATTGGCAGATAATTTTTTCATAGTGATGAAGAAAATATGTCCAAAAAAATTCCAACGATGCAGTGACTTTAGCAACAACGTAACTTTTACTTTATTAAACACATATTTTGATTAGCATTCAGTTGATATTTCGTTCTGGGACAGTGAAGAGATGATTAACTAAAATTCTATAGCTTTAGAGATCCACAATTTAGAAAAACAAAAGAGTCAAGTAGACGATTGGAAAGAATAAATACCTTTTGCCAAAAAACCAGTTGCACCAGTAACAAAAATATTCTTTCCTCTATAAAATTTGACAATTCCAATTTCACCATGAGGAAGAGAGTTTTTTCGACTCCAACGATCATTTATGACCACTTCTGACGATCCCTTGGTTAAAACAGATGATAATGAGTTTGGTTCTGCTACATTGCCACTAGTTTGACATACAATACTAAGCTTGTTCCTCACCGACAAAGGCCAATCACGCTTATCAGAAAATAAATACACGAGATTCTTCTGTGAAACTGTGGAAGAAAGAGAGAAAGCCCTCATAGCTTTCTTACAGAAATAAAAATATTACAAAAGATAGTGAAAAGGGATATAATTAACTTAGGTAAAGGAACACTTAATTTCCTTGCAGAGAAATGCAAATAAGACTCAATATATAAGAGCAACCACAAAAGAGGATGGATGTTTTCTAGGGGAAACGACTCCGTTTTCATAGAACAATGGATCAAATTTAAAGGAACGGAAAAAAAGAGGATGAAGAAATTAAACTAATTTTTTAATCAAAATACAGAATAACAGAAATAGCTCAAATTAAACACTTAATTTCAAACAATGTAAACAATTATTCATTCAAACCTGATTTGATATAAGATAAAAATTACATCGATTAAATTAAAATCTCAATTTTAATAAAAATACACGTGCATATACGTATGTATGTATATATTCATACACAAGTGTTGGTCTTGCAACTCCTTAAATTCCTGGTTTAGCCTCAAGATTAAAAATCGGTAAAATCGTAAAATATCAAGTAAGTTCTTTTACGACTCTTTGGATTAGGTTGGGGTATGGTCGTAGTTTTGTATTCTTATATATAATAACAATATTTAGACCAGGTTAATTAGTTTTGTATTCTTATTAATTTACTTGTGCATAACCTTATCAATGTATAATAAAAGGATCATTGTAGTTGAAATATATCAGGGTGGAAGTATCTATATGTATATTATTGATTACAAAAAAAAAAACTATATATAGCATTAGCCTATTGGGCGTTAACATTGGAGTAAATGTTTCCCCCTTTTTTCCTATTGTATACCTTTTTCCCTTTTTTCCTTGATTTGGATGAAAGATTTTACTAAATAGTTACATTTATTCAACCAATCGCTTTTAATATTTGATTTACCCGTAATGGTTTGTTTACCTTGATTTTACACTATAACAAACGAGGCTTAATAACATATTTCAAAGTGTGGCTTAATTGTAAGAGTTTTGTGGCCAGTGGCAGAGCCATAATTTTTGTTCGGGGGGCACGATTAAGATATAAACCGCCAGTTTTCTTTTTATAGTTGAGAGATGAGTGTAAAAATATATTTGTGTAGGTACATACTACATAACAATATGAGACTTGAACTTCTTTTTTTTTGAATTCTAACCAATAAAATCATTCGCTTAGTGCTTTTTTAAAAAGTTGTTCTTGAAACTAAATTTTGCTCTAATAATGTTAAGAAAGTATTTCATTACTCGTTACTTAACAATGAATTGGTTAACAAAAAATATTTATTGATTAAATGTAGTAAAGGAAGAAACCGAATAAAAACCGATTTGAATTACGACCAACCCCTTGTGTTGACGAAAAGAAAAAAATCGGAATGCGTAAAAATAAAAATAGAAGACAAGTATATTAGTTTTTTTTTATGTTAAATGATTGAAAAACCAAATAAAACCTTATAATTGAAAACAATGCACCATATTTGATTTTACAAAAGGTAATAGATTTAACATGTTGATCAAGTTTTTTTATTTATTTATAAATTATCAATGTTTTTATAAGTTTATTGTGCAAATACTAGGTTTATTATTCAAAAAGGAAAAGGCTGAAAAAAGTATTAAAAGGAAGGCTGACAATGGAAATAGAACTCAGACAGAATCCGTTAGTAGCACTTAGGGGAAATTAAGTTACCAACTAGGCTAGCTAGGTTACTCTTTGTTATTACCTATACTCAAATATATAATTATTATTAGAAATGCAGGGTCACGTGTCCCTTCTGGCCCCCATGTGGCTCGGCCAATATTTGTGGCTAACTTTTTCTCACTTTTCAAGGTCATGTGTTCGGATCTCTCTAAAAGTTTTAAACCTAGTTTATATAAGTAAGTTAAAACTTCTATTTGTACCATCTTGACAATAAGAATTTATTACGGCATTCGCTATCTTTTTAATATTCACCAATGTAATTTAATGTATCCAAATTAAATAATAAAAAGTCGCCAAAGTTTATTCTAAACATATTAGGGCCGACCTAACTATTAAATAAGAATTGAGAATATAAGATTTTAGATAATAAGTATAGTTTTTCGTAGGTACCTATTAAGTTCCCCACATAATAACCTAATTAGTCATAGCCTTAACAATTTTGGCCGAACTTAGTTTATAGAGAGAAAGGGAGCTACTTATTAGGGATGGTAATTGGGTTGGTTTATTAAAAATCCATCCCGACCCGACCAGACCAATATACAAATTTACACTTTTACCCATTTGAACCGACCCGACCCATTTGATATGTTTTTTATAAGAATTTTTTTCTGTTTGAAAAATAAATCTCATAAATGGCAAGATTTGAAAGAGAATTTGTTAAAAACTCATATGCTAAAATAAATATTCATTTGATTTAGAAAGATAATATATAAATACTAATTTGACATTGAATACCCTTTCATATTAATTTAGTGATTTAAATTTTACAATCTTCTTTTTAAAATTTTCATGTTTATTTAATTAATTTGGGCTCATTAATTTCGTCAATTAAAACATTGATATATGTAAAAATGAAATATAAATGTATATGATAAATATGATAATTTGTTTTTCCGTAAATACTTCTATAAATAGAGACAATAAGAAATTAGTCATTAATTAACATGAATAAATTTCATTCACATTTACCATAAATATCGTTTCATTAATTAATAAATTAATTATATATAAGATTTTTTTAATAAAACCACCGAAATGTATGTTATTTATTACTATAAGATAAAAAGTTTAATGTATATGGGAGAGAGGGGAGGGAGATTCTTAAATTATACTTTTTAAATTGCACTTTTAGCTATTTAAACTATAAAATAGAAAGTTTAATTTACATGAAATAGAGGAGAAATAATGTTAAGTTGCATTTTTGAAGTTAAATTTTTAACCATTCACTATATATAAGTTTTTTTTTAATAAAACCACCGAAATGTCTATTACTATATGAGGGAGAATTTAATGTATATGAGAGATAGAAGGAGTAGTATGTTAACTTGCACTTTTAGGTTGCACTTTTTTAAGTTATATTTTTACTCATTTACACTCGACTCGGATTGAATTGCACTTTTAGCTGACCCGGAACGAGTTGGGTCGGGTTGGATCAGGTCAAAACCCGAAAAATTGCAATCGCTAGAGCTACTTAACTCGACAATTGGATTGAGCAACTACTCTACTTAATTAGTAACACTTAATTGCAATGATAGACTTTAGATAAATGGGTGGACAAATTAATTATTTTAGTATTTTTATATAATTGAAACCCCGTTTCATTTTTATAGAAAACGAAAACCTAAAACAATTGAAAAACCAATAAAATCCAAAAAATGGTCGGCTTAACCAGTCAAAGGGAAGAATATTCTAGAAGAATACCACCCCGGTCAGCTTAACCTATTAGGCATAACCGGTTAGCTTGATCGGTTATAGCGGATCAAATTTGTAATTGTGAAAAAGATAAAGTTTGTTAGGTTTTTGATATTTAAACCTTTTATTCCGACTTTAAACACGTCATTAATTAACAATACTTAGCATCTTTTCATCCAAAAACTCCCCATAGGAGAGAGAAAAAAAATGAGTTTTGGTGCACAAATACATTAATTTTAATACGGTTATTGTAAGTTTGTTGATCTTAGTTCAATATATCGTTGTTTTATTCCCTCTCTTTTACTTTTCATTGCTGCCATAACTTGTTTTAATTCAATGTTGGCATTATAACTCGTGATTTTGCATGTTAATCACCTAAAACACATTAATAACATATTAAAGTTAGTTATTAATTGTAGATCTTGCATGCCAATAAGTTATTAACATATTATAATTTAAAGTATAATATTATAAACTGAGTTTTTAAGTTTTAAATTAGAGAAATCGAATCGTTTGATTGACAAGGCAACTGCGACCGTCCTCGTTATTTATTTAATTAATACGCAGTAGTAACCACTATCGATAACTTGGGTAGCTAATTCAAGAAATACTAAGCCAAGTCATGTGCTCCTACGAAGCCCTCACACGTAAAATAAACACGTGCGAGGGGCAGTCACTTACCCTGTAAATCGAATAATATTGTTACAATAGAAAGCTCATATGGTTTCGAGAAAATTGTTTTCAAGATGCCGATCACAATATTGTAGAATATCATGTCACCTTGCGGTAAGGGTCAAATATAATAATAACAAAATAAGATTTGATACAATGAATAATATCTAACTGAAATTTGATATACATTGTCAAGGTTAATAATTAAACTAAAATCCCAGTGTTAGGAGAAATAATTATCTAGATACTACGGAAGCAATTAGGTGTTAATCAGTACCTATACAATTAAGTTCTCTCTCTATTTTACTATAACTATAGTTTTTGGCCGATCTTGGTAAGGCTATGACTTTTTTAGGTCCACTCCGTACAAAAAAAACTTAGATCGCAGACGAAATTAGTGACAGATTTTACTTCGCAATGTCCGAATCGGGGACGGTATGACGACGGATTTCAATTTTAATGACATATATGGTCATTTAGCGACAGATTTCTAACAGATTTGGCCATCCCGGATTGTAACATTTTTTTTGTAATATTGGAGAGAAGTGTTAGGTGATTTCTTTCTTGAATTAATTTTTTTAATCCAAGATATGACTTGTGCTTGCAGCAACTCATGTATGAAGGTCCCTAGTATACACTACATCTCTAGTATCCACTAGAGCAACCGCATTAGTTTCTCTACATTTTCGCCTAAATATAAGTTGATTAACATCAATTTTACATGTTTAGGGTAATCATTTAACTTTATACAATTTTCATCTTTTCTATCAAATTCCTTATTCAACTAACTAATACATATTTTAACATTCATCTATTATTTTTTTCTCACTCAAAATTAGTTTTCTTTACCAAACACCAATGCTTTTCAAACATTTTATTTTCATGTATACTAATACTACTAATGCACTGTTGTTTTACGACACTGTTGCACAATCAAATGATCATAATCAGTTGAAAAATTAATAATAAGCTAAGCATGAAGTATGCAGCTTAAATTTTCACCCAAACAATCTTTATATCTAAAGGCTCATATAATTCTCATCTAGAAACTCAAAGGTTCACTCTTTTCAGCCGTGCCACTAAATTTATAATAAAAACTAAAGTAAGAAAAAATTGTGACCTTCAAAGTTACAACGATAAAATCCCTGATGCAAAACACTCATTTTTCTTTTATTATTTTTTCAGCTTCGATGGCTCATATTCTTATCCAGAAGCTTAATGGTTAAAATCTTAAAACTATGCAACCAATAAAAAAGTAATAATATTTTAATTATACAGTGATCTTGTACTTTTCCTATATACATGATAAATTGATGATAGGAGGATAACTAAGTAACCCATGCAAGAGCAAATATTGGGATAATCCCTAAAACTAAGGGAAATAGGTGTTAAATGCCCAAAACATACAACGTGTTATAAAATATTACCAAACCATACAAATCAAACAAATTATTACCAAAATATACAATTAACCCAAATAGAAAAAAATATATATTTCTCTTCACCTACCAAAAAATTTCTCATTCTCCTCTCTCTCTTTCTAAATCATCATTTTTTTTTCCACAAAAGACTATCTTATTTAATGTTAAAATGACTTCTAAATCGAAAAAAATAAAATTACAAAAAAATTAAAAAAGGTTTAAAAAAGTCGAGAACCCGAAAAAACCCAAAAAATGCTGAAAAAACCTTTAAAAAATCCGGGAATCCGAAAAAATCCAAAAAAAATGGTAAAAAAATAAAAAAAACAATAAAAATCCAAAATCACCAAAAAATGAAAAAAGTTCAAAAAAGTCGAGAATCCAAAAAAAGCCAAAAAAAAGCTGGAAAAACCTTTTAAAAAGTCGGGAACCCGAAAAAGCCCAAAAAATGGTTAAAAAAAGCAAAAAAAAAAAAACAAAGAAAAATCCAAAATCACAAAAAGAAGGAAAAAAGTTCACAAAACTCGAAAACCCGAAAAAACCAAAAAAGTGCTAAAAAAACCTTTAAAAAGTCGGGAACCCGAAAAAACTCTAAAAAAGTGGCAAAAAACAGAAAAAAAACCCAAGAAAAATACAAAATCACAAAAATATATAGAAATAAAGTGAAAAAAAGTCGAGAACCCGAAAAAAGCCCCAAAATATAGTAAAAAAAAAAAACAAGAAAATTACAAAATTACAAAAAAAAAATGAAAAAAGTTCAAAAAAGTAAAGACTTCAAAAAAGCCCAAAATATGGTGAAAAGCTTTTTAAAAAGTCGGTAACCCGAAAAACCCCAAAAAAATGGTTGAAAAAAACCAAGAAAAACCAAGAAAAATCCAAAATCACAAAAAAAAATGAAAAATGTTCAAAAAAGTCGAGAACCCGAAAAAACCCCAAAAAGGCCGGAAAACCCTTTTAAAAGGTCGGGAACCCGAAAAAGCCCAAAAAATATTAAAAAAAGTAAAAAAAACAAAGAAAAATCGAAAATCACAAAAAATGAAAAAAGTTCACGAAAGTCGAGAACCCGAAAAAACCAAAAAAATGCTGAAAAAACCTTTAAAAAGTTGAAAACCGGAAAAAAAACTTCAAAAAAGGGCAAAAAAAAAACCAAAATCACAAAAATATATAAAAATAAAGTTTAAAAAAGTCGAGAAATCGAAAAAAATGGTAAAAAAACAAGAAAATTACAAAATTACAAAAAAAAAATGAAAAAGTTCAAAAAATCCGAGAATCCAACAAAACTCAAAATATGCTGAAAAAACTTTTAAAAAATTCGGTAACCCGAAAAAACCCAAAAAAATGGTAAAAAAAATAAAAATCCAAAATAAAAAAAATGAAAATGAAAAAAGCTCGAAAAGCCTGAAAAATTCGACTGTGTATACATTTTTCTTATTTTTTATGCATTCTTTTGTATTGTGTATTTAATTTTTTGTATTATGTATATCCTTTTTTGATTGTGTATGCCCTTTTCTCGATCGTTTATGCATTTTTTTGGATTGTGTATGCAACTTTCTCGATTGTGTATTCATTTTTTTTGGATTATATATGGCTCTTTTTTATTGGTTATGCACTTTTTAATATTGTGTATGCACTTTTGAAATTGGATAGACAATGATAATTTTTCATATTGTTTGCAAAATTACATTGTGTATGCAATATGAAATCATTACTTTTTATGTGCAATGTATAACAATGTATTGTGTATGGGTGTACTGTGTATTTCCGTATTAAAAAAACATGTATAAATTATGTGTTGTGTATGCATGTATTAAATAAAATGTATAAATAATGTATTGTGTATGCCCGTATTAAAAAACATGTATAAACTATGTATTGTGTATGCCTGTATTAAAGAGCATGTATAAAAAATGTATTGTGTATGCATAATAAGAAAAACATAAAAAATGGACAGTGCCAATGAATACAGAATATATTGTGTATGCCTGTATAAAAGAACGTGTATAAACAATGTATTGTGTATGCCTGTATTAAAAAGCATGTATAAAATATGTATTGTGTATGTCTGTATTAAAGAGCATACATAAATAGTGTATTGTGTATGCCCGTATTAAAAAAACATATATAAACTGTGTACTGTGTATGTCTGTATTAAAGAGCATGTATAAATAATGTATTGTGTATGCCCGTATTAAAAAAATATGTATAAACTGTGTATTGTGTATACTTGTATTAAATAGCATGTATAAAATATGTATTGTGTATGCCTGTATTAAAGAGTATGTATAAATAGTGTATTGTGTATGCCCGTATTAAAAAAACATGTATAGACTATGTATTGTGTATGTCTGTATTAAAGAGTATGTATAAATAATGTATTGTGTATGCTCGTATTAAAAAAGCATGTATAAATTGTGTATTGTGTATACCTGTATTAAAGAGCATGTATAAAATATGTATTGTGTATGACTGTATTAAAGAGCATGTATAAACGCTATATTAACAATTTAATCGGTATTTTTCATATCGAGGAACAGAATATGTCAACAACACATCACTTTTATCCAAATGCGACAAAATATCACAAATTTTCAAAACTTATATCGATCTGAATTGCAATTATAAACATCTTAGAACTAGCAACCGTGACAACATCTAGATTGCACATCGTCAAAATACTGCTCATTGCACTACAAAACAAAATAAACAAAACACACAAAAAGTGTAAATGGATAAACAATGTATTGTGTATGCCTGTATTAAAAAACATGTATAAAAGATGTATTGCGTATGTCTGTATTAAAGAACATGTATAAAAGATGTATTGTGTATGCCTGTATTAAAGAACATGTATAAAAGATGTATTGTATATGCATGTATAAAAAGAACATGTATAAAAGATGTATTGTGTATGTCTGTATTAAAAAACATGTATAAAAGATGTATTGTGTATGCCTGTATTAAAAAACATGTATAAAAAATGTATTGTGTATGCATGTATTAAATAACATGCATAAAAAACACAATACATCTTTTTTGTGTATGGATAATAAACAAAACACAAAAAAAAGCAGTCTCAATAGATACACAATATACTACGTATGAATTTATAAAAGAGCATATATAGCAATGTATTGTGTATGTCTGTATTAAAGAGTAGGTATAAACACTATATTGCGTATGTCTATATTTAATAACATGTATAAATTGTGTATTGTGTATGCATGCATTAAAAAACATGTATAAAAAAATGTATTGTGTATGCATGTATTTAACAACCTGTATAAAAAACACAATACATATTTTTTGTGTATGGATAATAACCGAAACACAAAAAAGGCAGTCTCAATAGATACACAATATACAGCGTATGGATTTATAAAAGAGCGTATATAACAATTTATTGTCTATGTTTGTATTAAAGAGCACGTATAAACACTATATTGCGTATGTCTATATTTAATAGCATGTATAAACTGTGTATTGTGTATGCCTGTATTAAATAACATGTATAAACGATGTATTGTGTATGGATAATAAAAACACAATACACTGTTATTAAAAAACAAAAAAAAAACACAAAACACTGTTAATATTCGGCATCTCGAGTCTATTTTGTTTCTTTATCAATCATATTATTCTAACAAAATACCAATTTGCGAAAAAATATTGAGAAAATAACCAACGCAAACCAAGATATATCATCAACTAATTTCTTCGAAAAGTAATCCTATTTCATATATGATTTGAGATGAATAAAATCCGAATAAAACTCTAATCGAAAACAACCTCGTAAATAACTTTGTATTTAAATCGATTTATGAACAATAAACGCTAATTCGAACAATAAATCAGAGAAATCCGACGAAGAGAAACTGAGTATTCGAAACAATAAAAATACGGATCAAAATCGCCTAATTAAAAGCGAATTTATGGTTTGATAGAATGATTCGACGGAGGTGTATAAAAAAATTATTTTGTATAAATGTTAATTATGGGGTTTATAGGGCGAGTGGGTTTGACTTCAAATTACAAGTAGATAGATATATAAAGATGTATGTATAGATAAGGAGAGAGAGAGAGAAGAGAGAGATGTTAAAAAAATATAATTGATTTACTATTTATAATTTTAATTAGTTGTATATTTTGGGAATAAAGTGTTGTGGTGTAACTTTTTGGTAATTAGTTTAAAATAGTTGTATATTTTGGTAATTTTTGTGATGCATATGCTTTTAGATAATTATGATTTAGAGACCCCCAAAATGGTTAATTAAGTATTGAACTATGAAAATAAAACTATTTAATTATTGGTCGCTCTATAAAATTTAATTAAACATTGATAAATTATTTGTAAAACTAATTATGGATTGTTCACCCACCTAATTAACAAATAAAAAAAATGGAAAAATTTAAAAAAAAATGGAAAAATTAAAAAAAAAATGGAAAAAAAAATCAGAAAAAAAATGAAAAAACCTATAAATTACACTTTTAACTATTTAAACTATAGAATAGAGAGTTTAATTTACATGAAATAGAGGAGAAATAATGTTAAGTTGCATTTTTGAAGTTAAATTTTTAACCATTAATTATATATAAGATTTTTTTAATAAAACCACCGAAATGTCTATTACTATATGAGGGAGAAATTAATGTATATGAGAGATAGAAGGAGTATTATGTTAACTTGCACTTTTAGGTTGCACTTTTTTAAGTTACATTTTTACCCATTTACATCCGACTCGGATTGAATTGCACTTTTAGCTGACCCGGGACGAGTTGGGTCGGGTCAGATCAGGTCAAAACCCGAAAAATTGCAATCCCTAGAGCTACTTAACTCGACATTTGGATTGAGCTACTTAACTAGTAACACTTAATTGCAATGGTAGAATTTAGATAAAGGGGTGGGCAAATTAATTATTTTAGTATTTTTATATAATTGAAACCCCCTTTCATTTTTATTTTTATAGAAAACGAAAACCTAAAACAATTGAAAAACCAATAAAATCCAAAAAATGGTCGGCTTAACCAGTCAAAGGGAAGAATATTCCAGAAGAATACCTCGCCGGTCAGCTTAACCTGTTAGGCATAACCGGTTAGCTTGATCGGTTATAGCGGATCAAATTTGTAATTGTGAAAAACATAAAGTTTGTTAGATTTTTGATATTTAAACTTTTTATTCCGACTTTAAACACGTCATTAATTAACAATACTTAGCATCTTTTCATCCAAAAACTCCCCAAAGGAGAGAAAAAAAAAAGTTTTGGTGCACAAATACATTACTTTTAATACGGTTATTGTAAGTTTGTTGATCTTAGTTCAATATATCGTTGTTTTATTCCCTCTCTTTTACTTTTCCTTACTGCGATAACTTGTTTTAATTCAATGTTGGCATTATAACTCGTGATCTTGCATGTTAATCACCTAAAACACATTAATAACATATTAAAGTTAGTTATTAATTGTAGATCTTGCATGCGAATAAGTTATTAACATATTATAATTTAAAGTATAATATTATAAACTGAGTTTTTAAGTTTTAAGTTAGAGAAATCGAATCGTTTGATTGACAAGGCAACTGCGACCGCCCTCGTTATTTATTTAATTAATACGCAGTAGTAACCACTATCGATAACTTGGGTAGCTAATTCAAGAAATATTAAGACAAGTCATGTGCTCCTACGAAGCCCTCGCACGTAAAATAAACACGTGCGAGGGGCAGTCACTTACCCTGTAAATCGAATAATATTGTTACAATAGAAAGCTCATATGGTTTCGAGAAAATTGTTTTCAAGATGCTGATCACAATATTGTACATATCATGTCACCTTGCGGGAAGTGTCAAATATAATAATAACAAAATAAGATTTGATACAATGAATAATATCTAACTAAAATTTGATATACATTGTCAAGGTTAATAATTAAACTAAAATCCCAATGTTAGGAGAAATAATTATCTAGATACTACGGTAGCAATTAGGTGTTAATCAGTACCTATACAATTAAGTTCTCTCTCTATTTTACTATAACTATAGGTTTTGGCAGATCTTGGTAAGGCTATGAATTTTTTGGGTCCACTATGTACAAAAAAAAACTTAGATCGCAGACGAAATTAGTGACAGATTTTACTTCGCAGCGTCCGAATCGGGAACGGTATTGCGACGGATTTCAATTTTACTGACATATATGGTTATTTAGCGACAGATTTATAACAGATTTGACCATCCCGGATTAGAACATTTTTTTATAATATTGAAGAAGTGTTAGATGATTTCTTTCTTGAATTAATTTTTTTAATCCAAGATATGACTTGTGCATGCAGCAACTCATGTATGAAGGTCCCTAGTATACACTACATCTCTAGTATCCATTAGAGCAACCGTATTAGTTTCTCTACATTTTCCCTTAAATATAAGTTGATTAACATCAATTTTACATGTTTAGGATAATAATTTAATTTTATACTTGTTAGATTCATATTTGTTATATGAAACTCAAAAACCGAAATTGATATTACGAAGATTATGTGAATAGGTAGTGATAGGGGGCGGGTTCTTAATTAAGTATGGGTTTTAATTTAAAAAAAAAAAAATTCTTTTCTTAAGAATAATAATAAAATATAATTCTCTATCTCTCTTATTTGAAATATTAGTTTGATTTTTTGAATAAAATTTAAACAAGTTAGTTAGAAGAACGCATTGATTTTTTAGCTGGTTAAAAAAAAAGTGTACGGAAAGTTGAGAATTCGGTGCAAAAAGAAAGAGAATTTTGATGCAAGAGCAAATATTGGGATACATCCCTAAAACTAAGGGAAAAAACTGTTAGAGCATCCATAATAGTTGCGTTAATTTTAATAATATTAACTTTGACGCATCATTAATTGCATGTTAAATGACACATATGTAACTTAAATTTAACATTCACATTAGTGTATTAACTTATTAATTAATTAAAATTAATTATTAATTAAAATATCATTAATTAATCATTTTGTAAACCCTCACTAATATAGGAACTAAAATAACAGTAGTTGAAATAAAGTTCACGTTTTAATTAATTGAATTTTGCCACATTATCAATTAACAACATTAAAAACTTTATTATCTGTAACAACTTTTTTAACATCTATAAAGACAACACATGATTTAACATAACTAATTGAGGCAAAAAATACAATGTTAGATAACTATTTTAGTTAACAATAGAGATAACAACACTATTGTAGATGCTATTATAAAGAAACTAATGCATATGCTTTTAGATCATTATGATTTGGAGACCCCCAAAAAAGTTAATTAAGTATTGATCTATGAAAACAAAACTATTTAATTATTAGTCACCCTACAAAACTTAATTAAGCATTGATCTATTATTTGTAAAACTATTTAATTATTAGTCACCCTATAAAACTTAATTAAGCATTGATCTATTATTTGTAAAACTAATTAAGGATTGGTCACCCACCTAACCCAATAAAAAAATGGAAAAAATTGGGAAAACTAAAAAAAAAAAAATGGAAAAAAAATCTGAAAAATCAGAAAAAAAGAAACAACTAAAAAACAAAGAAAAACAAAAAACCTTTAAAAAATTCGGGAAACCGAAAAAATCCCGAAAAAAGGGTAAAAAAAACCAAGAAAAATTCAAAAAAAAAAATCACCAAATAAATGAGAAAAAGTTCAAAAAAATCAGGAATCCGAAAAAACCCAAAATTATTAAAAATTTAAAAAAAACCCTAAAAATAAAAAAAAAAACCAAAATCACCAAACAATGAAAAAACGTTCAAAAAAGTCGGGAACCGGAAAAAAAAACCCGAAAAATGGTAAAAAATTAAAAAAACAAACCAAGAAAATTCCAAAATCACAAAAAAATGAAAAAACGTTAAAAACAGTCGGGAATCTGAAAAAAATCAGAAAAATGGTAAAAAAAAATCAAAAAACCAAGAAAAATTTAAAAAATCCAAAATCACAAAAAAATAAAAAAAAGGTTCGAAAAAGTCGAAAAAAGCCGGAAAGTCCAAAAAATGTTAAAAACTTTAAAATACTTGCAATTGTTTTCAAATGGCTCACACTGTTTTTAAAAAATTTCGAGCTGTTTTTTAAAATGACTCGAACTATTTTTAAACTTTCCGAAAATGACTCATACTGTTTTTCAAATGATTTAAATATGACTCGGACTGTTTTTAAAATGACTCAGACTGTTTTTAAAATTACTTAAAATGACTCACACTATTCTTAAAATGACTTAAAATAACTCAGACTGTTTTTAAGATTACTCATATTATTTTTAAATTACTCAGTCTGTTTTTAAAAGGACTGAAAATGACTCATACTATTTTTAAAATGACTTAAAATTATTCAGACTGTTTTTAAAATAATTTAAAACGCTTCATTCTATTTTTAAAATTACTCAGTGTTTCTAAATTAATATAAAATGACTCAGACCGTTTTAAAAATGACTCAAGCAGTTTTTAAAATGACTTAAAACGTCTTAGAAAATTTTAAAAATGACTTAAAACGACTCAGACAGTTTTTTAAAATAAATAAAAACGACCCAGACTATTTTTAAAATAACTTAAAATGACTCAGACTGTTTTTAAAATTACCCAAACTTCTTTTAAAATGACTTAAACTGACTCAGACTATTTTTAAAATGACTTAAAATGACTCAAACTGTTTTTAAAATGACTTAAAAAGACTCAGATTGTTTTTAAAATGACTCAGACTATTTTTACAATGACTTAAAATGATTTAGAATGTTTTTAAAATTATTTAAAACGACTCAGACTGTTTTTAAAATTACTTAAAACCACTCAAATTGTTTGTAAATGACTTGAAACGACTCAGACTATTTTGAAAATGACTTAAAACGAGTCAAATTATTTTTAAAATTACTTAAAATGACTTGAACTCTTTTTAAAATGACTCAGACTATTTTTAAAATGACTTAAAATGACTCAAGACTATTTTTAAAATGAATTAAAATGACTTAGATTGTTTTTAAAATGAGTCAGACTATTTTTAATATCAATAAGGATGAGTCAGAGTGTTTTTTTTGGCGTTTTTCGATTTTTGTTGATTTTATATTTTTTGGGATTTTTAAAATTATATTCGTGTTTTTTCAGATATTTTTTATTTTTTCATTTTTCCATTTTTATTTTCTGGAATTTTTCCATTTTTTCTTATTTTTTACATTTTTATTGGTTAGTTAGGAGAAATGAACAAATACTTAATTAGTTTTAGTTTCATGGACTAACTTAATTAAGTTGTATATAAGATATCAATCCAAAATTTACTCCCAAAAATTATCTCTAATTGTATAACATAAGCAGACAATTTAAATTTATTTTTACACAAAATTTAGTTTTCCTCTGTATGTTAGCTTTGTTTGTTTTGTTGTAAAATGGGTGTAACAAACATTTACGGGTAAAATAGATTTTTCGGGTTATTGGTTTACCGTAAAATATTTTTTTTTTCGAAATTTTTTTTCACATATCCAGTAAAATAGAGAGAAACGATTACCCCGAAAATAAAGTTGTAAACGGCTTACGAAGCCTCTCTCTATATTATTTCTAATACTAGTATTATAACTATTATTAATTATAGGTCTACTATTTCAAAATTATTTAATAATTAGTCTAATTTCATCTACTAACCAACAAAAAAAGGAAAATTTCTATAAAAAAAAACCGAAAAATCTAAAAAACCCATGAAAATTTGAAAAAGCTAAAATCTAATTAACTAATAAAAATAAAATAAAAATATAAAAGAATAGGAAAAAATCTAAAAAACAAAACAAAAAATGGAAAAAATAAAATTTTTTTTTTTGAAAAATCTAAAAAACCCAAGTAAATTTGAAAAAGCTAAAAAAAGTCAATAATATCTTTTATACTTATAATTTTATGAGTTTATGGGTTGAAAATTTATAAGTTATTATAAGTGACGTATATGAAATGAAATATGTGTTTAGTTTAAGTTTTCTATACATGTAGAGATTTTTACTAATTATTTGTTAAAAAAACAATTTGTACAAAAAACTTGAGTTTGTATAAAATTTTAAGTGGAAAACTTTTTATGCACCAACCGCGTGTAAATGAAAAGCAAACAAAAGTCTTCAGTGTAAAACTTTTCCTTATTTTTTCCATGTAAAACTTTTACTATGAAACAAACGGAAATAGGAAATCATTTGGCAACAAATCTTTTTTTATAATTTTTTGTCCATAATGTTAGATTTGCAGACAAAAAAAATTATTTATTTCCATCAAAAAGTATTAAAGGAAATGTCAAAAAAATAATAATTTTCAAACTTTATTCCAAATAACACACCCTCAAACTTTTCATTCAATTTATTTCCTAATTTATCTCTCTTCAACTCTCTCTCTCTTCTTATTTAAAAACCACCACAAAACACTTCAACTCTCTCCTCAACTAAATTTTATATCTATATTCCGATCCAGCACTTACACATGGGTTGGCGGCGACGTTTGTTGTCTATCGGAGCTCCAGGGAGGTCGTCGGAGCTCCGGAGAGCCGTCGCCACCACCACTCAAAAAACACAAAAATTAAAATAAAATAAAAATTCAAAAAAATTCAAAAATTCCAACATGTGTATACACATTTTTTTATTGTTTATGCTCATTTTCTTGATGTGTACACCTTATTTGAATTGTGGCTTTTCTCGATTGTGTATGCATGTTTTTTGGATTGTTTATATAGATTTTTTACGATTGTTAATGCACATTTTTTTAGATTGTGTATATACATTTTTTCGATTTTGTATTCACCTTATTTTGGATTGTGTATGATTTTTTTCTCGATTGAGTATGCACCTTTCTTATTGTGTATGCACATTTTTCACGATTATTTATGCATATTTTTCATAATTGTGTATACATATTTTTTCGATTGTGTATGCACCTTTTCACGATTGTGTATGCACATTTTTTGCATTGTGTATACACCTTTTTCACGATTGTGTTTATATTTTTTGGATTATATATGCAGGTTTTTCACGATTGTTTATGAACATTTTTTTGATTGTTAATGCATCTTTTCACGATTGTGTATGCAACTTTTTTGGATTATGTATTCACTTTCTCAATTTCTTTATTTTGACTTGTGTTTTAAAAAAATTGACTTTTAAAATAAATAAATTAAATGGAGGTTGGAGATTGTGTATGCATATTTTTTATATTGTGTATACAACTTACGCGATTATATATGCAGATTTTTTGGGTTGTGTATGCACTTTTATCGATTGTGTATGCACTTTTCTGTATTGTGTATGCACTTTTCTGGATTTTGTATGCAATTTTCTGGATTGTGTATCATTTTTTTGGATTATGTATGCACTTTTGAATTGTGTATTTACTTTTTTCGGCATTGTGTATGGACATTTTTTGTATTGTGTATGCACATTTTTCACGATTGTGTATGACTATTTTTTGGATTGTTTATTCATTATTTTTCGATTGTGTATACACCATTTTTTTTACTGTGTATGCATATTTTTTGGATTGTATATGCACATTTTTTAATTGTGTATACATATTTTTTTACGATTGTGTATGCAATTTTTTAAAATTTTTAATATTGAATTTGTTATTGAATTTTCCTGAATTTTTTAAGAATTTTTGAATTTTTTTGAGTGGGGTTTGATGGCGACGACTGTTCGGAGCTCTGAGACCTCGTTAGAGCTCCGACGAACCACCACCGTCATCGCCAACCCATGGACAAGTGCTGGGTCGAAATATAAATATAAAATTTAATTGAGTAGAGAGAGTTGAAGTGGAGTGTGGTGGGTTTTCTAAATTGAATCGAAAAGATACTATTTAGACAATGTTTGACTTTTTAGATGAGTGGAGATAGAGGAGCGAGAAAGTAGTAACTAAATGAAATAAAATGTTTGGAGTAGTAATATTTTGAAATATTTTACATTGGTTTAGAGTTTTTTGGTATTTCCCCAAAATATTATTGTCTCTAAAAAAAAATACTATTGAGGCAATGTTTGACTTTATGTTAATAATTTGTCTCTAAATCCCAATTTTCTTATAGTTATAAATGATTATATAGGGAATATTAGATGGAGTTATAATTTGATGACTTATTTAGTAAAAACACAAGTCTCGTAAAACTATTTGCAAAATGCATATACTATCTCGCATACCCCCTTCCTCCCTTTGTTTCTCAGCCCTCCATCTACCGCGTCTATGACAACCTCACCCCACCGACATGACCTACAACGACCATATTCATCATAAGCACCAAGCCCGCCGCCACGCCACGTTATCTGTGTCTTTCTCCTTCCTGCTCCAATCTGTCACCACGGATAGAAACCTTTGTGTTCGAGGTAACTCCGACGAGATTTGTTGCTTCGATCCGATCGCGCATCCACCACATCGTCACGACACCTGTTGCGGTTTTAATGATTGTATATATATGAAATGAGTATGTAGTATTTTTCGGAATATATATTCAGTTTTCTAGCTGAATAGGTAGTATTTGAAACAAAATGTGGACATTTAGGAATGCATATATATATATATATATATGTTAATGTATCTCCAACAGTTAAATTGAAGAATGCATAGTAAAGATTACTAATTATATTACTATTATTATCCAAATTCTACAGTTGCAATTAGGTTTTAGTAGGTTAAGTAGTTGCTTAATCACCTATCTAATTAACTAAATTAAGTACGCTATCTATTCCTGTAGATTTTGGCCAAACTTGACAAGGCTATGACTTATTAGGTTGTAATATTCAAGAGTCCATACACTTCATGATTTTTTTTTTTAATTGATCATTTAATCCAATATATGAGTTGTGCATGCAATCCGTGAATATCAGTCCCTAGTAGACTAGTATATAGCGGGGTTGTTTGGTATGTCCGTATGTCATTAAAAGCATGATCAAGCATGCTTTTACTTTAAAAAAGTAAAGTGTGTTTGTTTTGTATCTAAAAAGCATGCTTATTTAAAAAGGTGCGTCATGAAGGCACGAGATGTATCACAAAGTATCAACTTTTAACCTAAGTATTTTATGGATATAAAAGAAAATAAGAGAAATATAAAGAGGGTGTTAATGTTATTTAGTTAAATGAATCAATTATTGCTATTAAAATCATATGAATATAGGTGGATGAGATTAAGTGTAAACATAGTGTGTAAACATAATATGTGTATATATTCTTCCACATTATATGAGGGGATCTATATCCACATAAAAAACACATTATGTTTACATATCAATCACAACCCTTAATTCATTTTTCATTTTATGGTTAATATTAAACCACTTAATTAAAAAAAAAAAACTCTTTCTCCCTGTTTTTTTTTATACCAAAACTCCTCTCATCTCACGTCTAAAACAACAAAAGTATTTCAAGTATATAAATACTCTTAAGTAGTAGAAGTAGAGCTGTAAATGAGATGAGTTGTTCGTTAAAAAGTTCATGTTCGTATCGGCTAATGCTCAGTTCATGTTCGTTCATATATAAATGAACTAATAATGAATTAAAATACAGTGTTCGTCTGATAAATGAACTGAACATGAACAAGACTTTGTTCGTATTCGTTTATGTTCGTGTTCGTTTATATATATATATATTTTTTTTAATTTATACTCTTCCAAAGTACGAAATGAACTGAACACGAGCCAAACTTAAACGAGCATTTATAAATCATTCGACTCATTAAGAGTTCACGAAACGAAATGAACACGAGCCGAACTTTTTCAATTATTTACGAGCCGAACATGAACGTCAATCTAATTGTTCGTCACGATCACGAGACGAAAACGAACAAGACTACAAACCTAACGAACCGAACACGAACAAGAGAATTATCGTTTCGTCTCGACTCATTTAGAGGCTTAAGTAGTAGGGAGGAGGGTGTTTTAAACGTGAGAGGATAATGGAAGTCTGAGAAAAAAATCAAGGAGAGAGTGTTTTATTTTTTTAATTAAGTGGTTTTTTTTAAACAAATTAAGTTGTTTAATCTTGACCAAATGAAAACTAAATTGAGAGTTGTGATTGATGTGTAAACATATCGTGTTTTTTATGTTTTGGATAAATCATTCCCCTAATATTAATATGTATATGTTTATTTATAGATAATATATATATATATATATATATATATATATATATATGTATGTATATATATATGTATGTATGCACATATGTATATTTATATATATATATGATTTTGGATAGACATTAATATTTAATTTTTTGTTTTAAAGCTACATATCTAATAAAGTGAATAGTAGATTTTTTTAAAAACAAAAGTAACATAAATCACACACACACACACACACACACACACACATATATATATATATATTTTTGGATAAACATTAATATATATATATATATATATATATGTATATTTATATTTATATATTTATATTTATATTTATATATAATATGGGTGATCTATACACACATAAAAAAACACACTATTTTACACTTTCATCATAACAATCCATTTAGTTTATTTTCAATGGCCAAGATTATTTTTCATTATTCACTAAAAATACCCACTTTTATTATACATCAATTCATTCCTTCGTCATCCTTTTTTGCTAAAAAAAACCATTAACTAATGAGAACTTTATTTACTCACATGTATAAATTTGCATACATCTAATTTTTTGTTATTGATACAACTTAAAAGCTTCCGAATTTATCCTTTTACAAAATCTTTTAATCATAGAAAACCGATGAGATCCAATCTATAATTTTTTAATATTGAATTCCATTACACACTAATTTAATATATGAAATTTTCTTCAATTTTTTTACCCACTTTCAAATTATAAATCTATGGATGCTTTTTAACAAGCAGAGTGACAAATACGGTGGTTTATTTTTAACTTCAATTGTTTTTTTTTTAATCCTACACAAAGCTAAATGTGTGAGAGAGAGATGGGTTAGACAATGCTACTTTATTTATTTATTAAATTTATAAGGATAAGTCTCAACTACTTTTAAGTGGTTATTTTTATGAATAGTTAAAAGTAATCTTGACCATTGAAAATAATCTAAAATGCATGTGTAAATATAGTTTGTTTTTTTATATGTTTATAAATCCTACCCCAAATATACATACAGCGGACCTGTCCACCGATGGGTGTGAATCCAAAAAAATATATGTAACCATGGTAGAATCTTTGATGAAGGGAGTAACAATTATGGTTGAGAGAGAGAGAGGGGATGAATTTGATGATGAAGTTAATAATTAGATGGCAGTTATTTTTCTTTTAATTCTCCTGTAAAAGTTGTCTACTACTATTTTGTAATTTTGTAAATTAATAGAACTCTTTTATAAATAATTGTTTCAAGGCTTCATAAGCTCTATTCACATAAACTAATAGTATAGATACATATATATATATATATATTAATATATAAATATACATACATATATATATTAACATAAACGTTATAATAGTCTTTTAAAATGGAAAAAAATAAAAGTACAATGAAATTTACCAAACTGAAAAGTATAAAACAACAATTACATTACTTAATAAAAGTATGCTTTTCCATTTCTAACTCAAAAGTATACTTTTGTACTTTTACTTTTACGATCAAACAAGCGCAGTGTGCTAAAGTAATATTATGTGGAACTATAACTTGGGGACATATTTAGTAAATTTAGAACTCACATTACTATTTGCAATTAGGCCACACACCCGTCTATACTCTTATGCGATCAAACAAGAGATCAAAATACTATATCTTCGTCTCTATCTATTTTCCCCGTCGAGATCCTCAGCCCACGACCTACACCGTCTACCACAACCTCACCTCCACCGTCGTAATCTACCACAACCTAACTTGCACCGTCGTGATCTACGACGACCATCATCGCCATTAGCACCACACATATCTCTCTCTTCCATCATCCAATATGTCGCCACAGATACAGACCTTCATATTCGAGGTCAATCCGATAAGATTTGTCGGTTCGTCCTTGATCTCCCATCCACCACGTCGCCGCCACTGTTGCAGTTTGTATGCTTGAAGAATACTTTCAAAATAATTTGGTTCTATTAAGAAAATACTTAGCAATATTTGAAAATAATATAACATTAGTGTCTGAAGTGAAAGAAAGATTATGAACTTGTGTTTTAGCTAAATAAATTATCTAATTACTCAGGGTTAAACAAGTTACACACTTGTTCATTTGTATATCCACAAATACATTCCCTACATATATCTTCATAATTAAGATTTGAAGGATAGTCATATATAATGGGGACTAATTTTAGGATTATTTTTCTCTAATCAGTAAGCAAGAAGTTTACCATAATTAATATGACCTAGATATTATTCTAAAGTACGATATTAGGGTTTTTTATGCTGATCAAAAGAAGACCTATTAAATCATTTACTTCTACCTATTGCGAGTTTAATGCTATATGAACGAGATATGCAAAAGAGCAGCCTTAGTGCAAGAGATATAATATATTGATGATATTCAAAACATAAAAGAGGCTTCCATGTACTCAATAATATTTGATCTGCAAAGATATACGAGTACGAGTAAATCCCCCCATCCTGGACGTGAAATATCTATTTGTGAGATACTATCAATTGATGTAAGAACTCATTATAATATGGGAGCACAAGTGCAAGGGGTGAAGCGTCTTTTTTATTTTTATAATTAATTATGGGAAAAAACTCACTTGTTAGGACCAGATTTCTGGCCCATATACTAATTGTTGTCTATTGATTTGAACTAAATAATCCTAGTTGAATGTTAAGAATTGAGACAGCTTTTTGGTTTCAAGTGAGGTTGCAACCACAGTTCCAACATGCTGTTTTGCAGGATTCTGTCCAGTTCTTTCTTTCTGCATTACTATTCTTTAATGATGTTTATATGTTTTAAAGTATGCAGGATATATTCTCATATGTTATTAAAGATTTAATTTATGTATATTGAGAATATTAAAGTGATAAGGAAAGATGTCATATAAGGAGATTAGTTTATAAAGATATGTTTCCTTTAAATAGGCAATCTAGATCTCTATTCTTATACAAATCTTTATCACTTAATTCAATCTTTGTTCCCTTTCAAAAATCAGTATGATCTATTTTAAGATTGAATGAAATATGGAGTTAATGTTTTAATATATATTTAGAAAGATTTAATCTCTAAAAGATATTATCTTATTTGACTAACTCCTATTTTCAGGCTAGTTATTAACAGGTATTAACTTATGAAGATTGAGGTCAATCCTACGCTGAAGTATCTCGTGCAATATGGAAAGATTGAAGCCAATTAAAAGAGTCAAAAGCAATCATCAAGAACTTGAAGAAAAAAGATTGTTTTTACTCCTTTAAATAGTTGATAACTAAGCTTGTAAAAGATGTGTGTTCTAAATTATAAAGAACTCATTCTTGAGAGAATACACAGTGAGCTTTTAATTGGAAAAACAATGGTGTGATGCCATTGATATTTTGAGTGATAGTTATAAGGTAGGAGTAATATAGAGATAGGCAGAAAAACCTAGAGCGAGTCTGAGAGTTTTTCATTAAGACTTGAATCCTATATTGTAAGCTTTTATAATATCATAATCTGGGTGAGTGTCTCGGAGACGTAGCCTAGTTGGGTGAACTCCGTTGTTAAATGTGCGTGTGATTTAATTCAAGTACATTTAACTTTACAAGTTCTGTCCATCATTATACTTAGGTTCCAACCTCAGTTGCAACTGCACTTGGAACCTAACTGCATAACAGCAACTAGAACAGCAGATAGGAATTTCACCACTCTTTATTTTAAAATAAAAGTGGATGAAAAACCACACGAAGGATTACAAAGTTTAGAAATATCAAATACAGACTTAATCGGAGAAAACAAAAAACTTGAGCTGACACATGAAAATAACTTAGGTTCTGTTTGTTTGGTGGGAAAATATTTATCCTAAAAGATATTTACGAGGGGAATTATTTTTCTGAAAATTGTTTTCCCTCTATTCGTTTATTAAATGTTTGACGATACTTAGATTTTCTATGGAAATTTCTTGACTAATGGCGCGTTTGGGATTGAATTTTGTAGTTAAAAATATATTTTACAATTAGAAACTAACTTGTTTAAAATAAACTACTTTTGAAAAATAATGAGAAAAAAATTGTTTAAATTAAGTCACTTATAGCTTTTTTTTACCTCTAAATGACTTATAACTTAATTTTGTTAGTAAGTCATTTTTCACTTATTTTAACTTATTGGTGATTTGGAAATGTACAAATATTTCAATTGAAAAATTTTAACGTTTGGTGATTTTGATGTGTAAAAGTCTCCGAATTCCTAATTTATATGATATTGATTTTTTATGCGAAAAGTAACTTTAGAAAAGTTACACCCCTAACTTTTTTTTTATTAAAAATCAAAATAAGAAGCGTTTAGAAACAATGACAAAAAAACTGGTTTAAAATAAGTCACTTCTAGCTATTTTAGCTTCAAATGACTTATAACTTATTTTTATTAATAAGTCAGTTTTCACTTTTAACTTTATAGTTACACGGACATATACAAAATATTTTAATTAGAAAATTTAACTTCTTTGTTTAAAAGCTAAAATAAGTTTCCGAATTCATAAGTTCTCTGATTTTGAGTTTTTTCACGAATTCTAGCTTTTGAAAAGTTAAAAAAGCTAATTTATCAAACACGCATAATTTATTTTTTATTAAAAAGAAGAAAAAAACCGAGTTAAAAAGGATAAAATATATCATTTCGTGAAAATTTTATGCTTTCTCTCACAAAAAAAATGTTTTCCGCCCAATTTTGGTATTAGTCATTTTCCCTTATTTTCCTTAGTTTCTTATTTTCTTATGAACCAATCATGCTTAAAATGTAATCAGATATTGATTGAACATTTTTCTAGACTTAGTACTGTCACATGCGTCCCTATTCATTGAGATGGTTGAATACCCTCCCAGCGATGTCAAAAGACAGGTAAACCGGAGCGGGATATAAGTATCATAGGCCTTGACAGGACGGATGGAAAAAGTCCGAAAGAATAAATGGGTAAAAACCAAATGAGATAATAAGGAGTGGTGTAGGGTAAACAAAGGAAAAAAAGAAGCTGAAGGCTCAAATGTGTAAAAAGAAAAAAAAATTGAAACAAAAAAGTGGGCTCCTATTATATGAAAAAATGAAAGATGCTATGAGTAAACTAGAATGAATATTATGCAATAATATATATTTTTATTGTATAACCTTTTTATTTTCTAGTTAACTTTAGTAAAAATGATGAATTGCAAGGTTTTTTTCTCGATCAACTGTCGAATTTCGGGCTAACAGTATACATTAATTATAAACCATATACAATATTAAATCAAGCTATTTTGGGACGAGGGTATTTTTAACGATAAAGCGTACGCATCTTTAGAGGTTTTACCCTGTTTTAATATAACTATAAATATTTTTCATCTAGTTGCATCCATGTGAGTTTGTAAGAGTGTGAGACTTAATTGTTAGATTTAAAAACTAATCAGCTTGTGGATGTTTTTTAGTAAATCCTCACGTAGACAAAACTCGTCATTTTACGCTTAAAAGGTTTTACGGCTTGTTGTATACGCTAAATGCGACCGTGTTTTCTACGACACTGGTTTATCCTTTATTTTTATCGTATTTAATTTTATACTAGTTAGTGCACTAAACTCAAAAGGAAAATGAATTTTTGAAAGACAGCCGACAAACTTTACTTCTTTGTTATCGCTTCCAATGTTCAAGACGAGCATTGAGCTAGTTGGGTGTATAATTAGGCCACGAAATGGTCATTTTTACGGCTTAATATGATATGAATTAGCGTAATTTTGTTGAAATTTAGGCTTGTTTATGCTATTTTTTGTGTTTTTCTGCGTTTTCCCGGTTTACTTGCAATCGTTTGCATTTTTGTAGAAAAAAATATGGATTTAACGCAAAAACAAGACAATGACGCAAGAAAACAAAGGAATGACTAAAAGAGAAAATTTCAAAAGACAAATTACCTCAAAGTAAACCCCCGTAAAACTATCTAGCATAACAATCAAACGGTTACACGGACGATAACCTTGGTGTGCTTCCCAAGAAAAATACTACTGCTACTCTCGTAGTGATGCGAGACCTTTTAGTGCGTAGAAAAAAACTACGTAACGAAAGCACAGACACTCAAAAGTTAGTCTCCATCATTTCACCATTTCCCACCACTATCCAGGCTCGTCCTCACGACCCCTCCGTTAACAAACTAGAAATAGAGGTATCAATACGAATTTTGAAAAGATGTACGAATTATGAAGAATGAAGATGAAAATATATGGGGCTGAAATAAGTCTTACCCAGTATATAATAATATTATTCGTACACTCATTTTATTTTCACAAACACACATATTCTTGTTTTCACACTATAGCATTACCCAATATATAATAATATTATTCGTACACTCATTTTATTTTCACAAACACACATATTCTTGTTTTCACACTATCGCATATTCTTGTCCATATGGGATTTGGGTTTACAACATTAGTTTTTCTAATTCTTGGTTGATGATTTTGAACCTCCGTCAAGAAAGAGAATTAAACACACGCATTACTGACTATTTGTTGTAGTTATTCCATTGGTTTTATTCCTTTTTTGTTTTCAGCATTTTAACCCAAGTTTACATTCCCGTCAATCTTCCTTTCATGACATATCTCCTTAGTCCCGGGATGTGGATATTTGTTATGTAATCTTCCCAGTTAATACAATCCACATCAAACCCAAACTCTTTAGTCTCTTCTTCACTCATGAATTGCATCAACCTCTTTGTATTGCTGTTATCAAACCTGCTCAACACAATGTACAAAGCCAAAAGTTTGTATAGATACAAAAGTTTGTAAAAAAGCATATATGATATTTTAATAATTTAATCTCTTATTATTAAACTAATTAGCTATAATATGTCATAAAGTATACAAACTTAACTAATTTTTATTATATTTATAATCTTACAGTAGGGAGAGCTTCAATAGGGCATTAACACATATTCTATTCTGAAGATTTAACCATGTTGGCATTCCCGTTTCCTATCAGATATTATCTTGAGTTTACCGTATCATTTCCCGCTTCTGCTTTCCCACTTGACAACTATGGTTATACCTATCTTGAGCAACTGTTAGAACGAAACTGTCTAGTTGGTCCATATTACTGCATTATCACCGTGATGAGTTGATGTTTCTAGCTATAGAGAAAGGACATAACATGCGAGCATTGTGGTTTTGGAGAATAAAACAAATTGGGTACATTGATGACATGATTCAATAAAAAAATGTTGGTTTCATTGATAATGTGAAGATAGATGCGAGATAGTAGTTTGTTTCGAGTTTGTAGCGTAAATTACAAAATATGTACACAACAATATTAATGTATAACAGTTATAGACTTGAATCGGCCTATGCGAGAGTATAGACTGAATTTATCAAATGTTAGAATATTTAAGCATTTATTTGTTAGATTTCGGAAAGCTGTCTTGTAAGGGTTTAAATGATATAGTTTTGGACCCAACAAAAGAAACTTACATCCAGGTACTTTCACCATTACCAGTTTACCATTTTCTCATTCCAATATAACAACATAAAAAATGATGATTTTTTAAGGGTTTATATATCTTTGAAGTCCAAAACAAATTGAAAGATAACAAGAAATTTAAACACCTGGCAACACAATGAAAAAATACACAATTAAAATTACTGGAAAGCATCTTCATAAAATAAGAGAAACGTTATTACCTTCCACCATGAAATGTATATGGCCTATATATATTTGCCAGATTCTTTGCTTGCTCAACAATTTTTGTATGAAGACTCTCTTGCTTCCGAGACAACTTCCCATTCCAAGTGCCAAGGGAATCTAATCCAGTCCCTTTATTCTGTAAATGAGATGAAAACTTGTCCACGGAATCGAAAAGCTTTATAGGGGAAACATAGATGGGATCCCCCTTTGAGTCAATACATGCCATAGATTTGAAGTGCTGATAGATATAATCATGTAGGACTTTAAAAACTAGCGGGTTTGAAACAGAGGAGGCAAGATGGTACACGTGACTTTCAGATTTTCCAGCTGACGCATGTTTTGCTATCGCTGCCAATGTTGCCTTCACAACCATGTCTACAGGGATCTGTCGTAACCTTTTTACGGTTATAAAGAAACACAAGGAAAATCTATTTCCTTCATATATTAAGCTTTATTTTCATGGAACTAGGTGTTAGAGTTATATTATCCCACATCGATGTAATATCGATCAAGCCTGTGGTTTATAAAGAGTTTCCATCCTTACCATTACGAGGCCTTTTAATGGTAAATTAATATGAATTCTAATACTAGGCAATGATTTTGTTGAACTGTTGTAGATGACCGGTTTTTAAAAAAAATTGTAACATTCTTATTTGAATATCAGGACCTCAATCCTTTTGACTATTTATCGGAACGAGGGGTAAAGGCAAGGTAAATGTAGTGTTGAATTTGCAGAATTTATGTTAAAAAAAATTCATAATTTTCTATAAATTGTAGTAAAAACATAGTAACGAAGTAATTTTTTTTTACAATTATAGGTGTTAGGAATAGCTATTTGCACACGACTCTCACACTTATTCAGGAGAAACATTACTGTAAAGCTGATGTACTACATTTAACGATGTGTCACCTACTAAAACTCAGGGGTTAGGGGGTGTAAATAACTCGGATGGTCACTAACTAGCGTGGGAACTCATTAAAAGTGTCTCTTGTTTATTTAAACTATGAAAAGGATGACCTAAAAAGGTGAAATTATTAGAATATGATTAACTGAAAAGACAAAGTAGAATGGTACTAACAACATCAAGTACTCCATTTCGGTCAGCCGGGAAACCAGTAATTTGTCCTTTTCCATAGGAAATAACAACCGGATCCATCATTCTGTGTAGAGGGGGAGAGAAACAAAAAAAAAGTAGCAATATTATATCACATCTCATACAGCATTGATGAAGCATAATCGAAAAACCTTTTATTATGTACCTATTTCCTTCTATCCAACCAGGAAAAGGGTCCTTATAAGTGCTCTCTATAACACTTGGTCGAATGATCACTACCGGTACTTCCCCTCTCATACTATCAATCATCATTTCTCCCATAGCTTTTGTAAACACATAAGTATTTGTCCATCCATGTTTCTTGGCTCTGTTTGAAGATTTAAAATGTATTCACTTCCAAATATCAGGAATCAGAGTGAAGAAAAAATAGAATTGGTTTTCATTTGCCGTTTTCAGTAGTTCTGAATTTAGTTGGCATGAAATACGAAATAACAATAAATATAATTAATGATTTGTATGATTTTTTTAGAGAAAAAAATCCGTCATCAATCTAGTGCTGGGAGTGAAAATGGCACTAATGTTGATCGTGTTAATGTCCATGAAAATAATGATTACGTAATTTTGAAGCATCACCAATTTTGAATGATGATGATAGTGATACTGACGTCAATATTGTTGGCAACGATGAAGTTGATAGTCATCTGTTATGACATGGATGATCTTCTTTCAGGAGAGAATAAGCGCTTTAAAGGATGATTCCGATTTACGTAGCGGCGTTTGCAATTATGTGTTTTGTTCAAGTACACACTTTTTACAATTGATTCCAGACAATTGGTTTTAATTTGGATACATTTGATGCGACTGACTTAGGTTTTTTTCTCCTATTAGTGTCCATGATGTTAGAAATTGGCTTAAATTCTATTATGAAATTTTAGATGGTTTGACTGATTCGGCGGAGATTTGATTTGTATCTAAATATTTGATGTTATGACTTTACGATTTGATTTATTACCTATTTTAAATAGGATTAGAATTATGGAATGTATTTCCTATTTTATCAAAAATAGACATACGATTTGTTTCATTTTAGGTTTAATACTAGACCTCTTGATTGGCTATTGTAATGTGTGTATGGTTTTCTTGAGACAGGGAGAAAGAGAAGAGAGAGATGTGAGTTTTAAATATTATTGATGGGATTGAGGTTGAAGAGTTTTGTAACATTTACATCTTGAACATGATATAAGTTATTCATATTGATTTGGTTTGTGGGTTAGGACGTTTTGAATGATTATACTCATGTTTAAATAATGAAAAATTAATCTCTCTCACGTGGATTAATGAAGGATCACAATTGTTTATAATTCTTGGAGACCACGTCAAATTTGGTGTCTAAGTTTTAATTACGCTTGATTGTTTATTTATGTTCGTTCGACGCTTCCGCGCAACACACGCCTTTGATATCGTCAATTGGGTATGTTGGTTGATTAATCTGTAGGCATGATGTCTTGATTGTTATGAGGTTTTGCTATATCAAATTTTATATAAGAATATATAATTTTATCCGTAAAGTTTACTCTTTTAGCGTCGGTAATTATGTTTCGGTAAAGCTCATAGAATACCGCTTGAGTGATGCCTTGCGTTCTAAAACATTGCTCGATATATTTAAATTTAAAATAAATTATATCCAAAGTTCCTTCAGTTTTCTTGGTAGAGTGTTATCATCGAAAGTTTCCTTTGTATCTAAAACCAACTTTTCTTCATTCTCAATTGTAAAAAAATTGTCACTCGCTGCGCTATATCCCAAGCCCAATAGAGTTTCATTTATTATTCCATGTCTTTGTCTATTAGCATAAACTACACCAAGTGACAGATCATGAATATATTATTTATTTCTTTTCAATTAATTAATACAATGGTTTGAACCAATACATTACTTTTATTTGCAGTAAACAAAAAACTATATAGAATTTTGTTGATTACCAGTTGATATATGGAGAAAGAGCTGGAGTTTCGTGCAGTTCTTCGCAAAATTCAAAAGCCGAATAGGACTTCCCATATTGATGTTCAGAGACATATCATATCTGCAATAGTTTTATAAACACTTTTTTTTTCATGTTTAGAGAAATAATCATCACTAAAGAAGAAATTGAAGGATGACATTAGTCTTTACCTTTCATCAAAAGTGGTATTAGCAGCAGAGTTAACAATAATATCTACCTCTTTCGCAATAGCCTCAACTGCATGTTCTTCAAGACCAAGATTAAATTCACTAATATTTCCCAATACAGGAACCAACTTGCCAATCATAAAATCCCTATAAGATTTTCGATAGGTTTGTCGCAGAGACTTGAACAATTCAGCATCTATGATCTACATAATGCACAAATATCGATTAAATTGTATTAAAACGAATATACCAACTATGTAAGATTCAAATTAAATAATCATCCATAACTTAGGCTTACCTCATTTTCTAATCTCTGCATTGCAGCTTCCTTGCTTTTCGCCATGATCAGGACAAATATCGTACCCACATCAGGCATTGCCCTCAGTATTTTCTCAATAAAAACTGAAGTTAAAAAAGAATTAGTCACTGGATATTATTGGCAGATAATTTTTTCATAGTGATGAAGAAAATGTCCAAAAAAATTCCAACGATGCAGTGACTTCAGCAACAACGTAACTTTTACTTTATTAAACAAATATTTTGATTAGCATTCAGTTGATATTTCGTTCTGGGACAGTGAAGAGATAATTAACTAAAATTCTATAGCTTTAGCGATCCACAATTTAGAAAAACAAAAGAGTCGAGTAGACGATTGGAAAGAATAAATACCTTTTGCCAAAAAACCAGTTGCACCAGTAACAAAAATATTCTTTCCTCTATAAAATTTGACAATTCCAATTTCACCATGAGGAAGAGAGTTTTTCCGAATCCAACGATCATTTATTACCACTTCTGACGATCCTTTGGTTAAAACAGATGATAATGAGTTAGGTTCTGCTACATTGCCACTAGTTTGACATACAATATTAAGCTTGTTCCTCACCGACAAAGATCAATCACGTTTATCAGAAAATAAATACCCGAGATTCTTCTGTGAAACTGTGGAAGAAAGAGAGAAAGCCCTCATAGCTTTCTTACAGAAATAAAAATATTACGAAAGATAGTGAAAAGGGATATAATTAACTTAGGTAAAGGAACACTTAATTTCCTTGCAGAGAAATGCAAATAAGACTCAATATATAAGAGCAAACACAAAAGAGGATGGATGTTTTCTAGGGGAAACGACTCCGTTTTCAAATTTAAAGGAACGGAAAAAGAGAGGATGAAGAAATTAAAATAATTTTTTAATCAAAATACAGAATAACAGAAATAGCTCTGTTAGGACTAGATTTCTGGTCTAAATATTATTTGTTGTCTATTGGTTTTCACTAAATAATCTTATCTGTTTATTATGAACTAAGACAGTGTTGTTAGGTTTCAAGCAATGTTGCAACCTCAATTACAACCTATGTTGATAGGTTTCAAGTAACGTTGCAACCTCAGTTGCAACCACAGTTACAACCTGCTTAGACAGCGTTGGAGGTTTCAAGTAATGTTACAACCTCAGTTGGAACCACAGTTCCAACCTGCTATTCTGCAGGATTCTGTCTTGTTCTGTAAATCTGCTTAATTATTCTTTAATGGTAATTATTTGTTCTAAAATATGCAGGATATATTCTCATATGATCCTAAAGGTTTAGTATGCGTTTATTGAGAATATCAAAGTCGTAAGGAAAGATTTCCTAAAAGATATAAAGAGATTAGTTATGTTTCCTTTACATAGATAAATCTATATCTCTATTCTTTTGCAAATCTTTATCACTTGTTTGAATCTTTGTTCCTTATCAATTCAGTATGATATGTTTAAGATTGAATGTAATATGGAGTTAAGTGTTTGATATGTATATGAAAAGATATTATCTCTAAAAGATATTATCTTTATATGTTTCCTTGTTATAGGAAAAGACTAACTCCTATTTCCAAGCTAGTTATTAAACAGGTATTAACTTATGAAGATTGGAGTCAATCCCACGCTGAAGAGTCTTATGGTACATGGAAAGATTGAAGCCAATCAAAAGAGTCAAAGCAATCATAAAAGATCTTGAAGCAAGAATATTGTTTTACTCATATAAATAGTTGATAACCTAGCTTGTAAAATGTGTGTGTTCTGAATTATAAAGAAACCATTCTTGAGAGAATACACGTGAGCTTTTAAAAATAAAACAATGGTGGGATGCCATTGATTTATAAGTGATAGTTATAGAGTAGGAGCAATCTAGAGATAGGCAGAAAAACCTAGAGGGAGTCTAAGAGTTTTTCATTAAGACTTGAATCCTATATTGTAAGCTTTTTATAATATCATAATCTGGGTAAGTGCCCCGGAGACGTAGCCTAGTTAGGTGAACTCCGTTGTTAAATGTGCGTGTGATTTATTTCAAGTACATGTAACTTTACACAGTTCTGTCCATTAATACACTTGGTTCCAACTGTGGTTGCAACCTCACTTGGAACCTTACTGCAAAACTGCAACTAGAACAGCGGATAGCAATTTCAATTGGTATCAGAGCTTCACACTAGATCTTACTTAGTGTGGATCCTGTGTTCTGGTAAAAATGGAATTAATGAGGGAAGGAAATGCATTCAACAAACCACCATTGCTTGAAGGAGGAGTCAACTATGGAGTTTGGAAAATCAGAATGAGATCTTTCATTAAACAGCAAAATGAACATGCATGGAAAACAGTACTGTATGGTTGGGAAGCTCCAACTGTTACTGATGGTGAAGGTGATCTAGTTTATGTGCCTGAAGACAGATGGTCTGCTGATGAGGACAGAAAATCAAGTGCAAACTCCACAGCAATAAACTTGATCTTTGCTGGTGTAACTCTCAGTGTGTTCAGGTATATCTCTCATTGTGAAACTGCCAAAGAGGCATGGGACATTTTACAAATAACCTTTGAAGGAACTGTTAAAGTTAAAGCTTTTAAACTCCAACAGTTAACCACTCAATTTGAAAACTTAAGAATGGAGGAAGATGAAATCATTGAACAGTTTAATGGTAGAATTTGTCATATTGCCCATCAAGCTGGAACCTTAGGTGAAAAATACAGTGATGCTAAACTTGTTAAGAAAACTCTAAGGCCACTTCCAGAAAGGTTTGAAATTAAGGTTACAGCTATTGAAGAATCAACAGACTTAGATAATCTTAAACTTGAAGAACTTATAGGAAATCTAAGCACTCATGAGCTAAAATTCTTCAAACATAAGAGACCATAAAAGGGAATAGCCTTTCAAGCTAAGAAATCTGAGCCTAAGGTCTGTGAACAAATGAGTGATGAAGAACAGCTAGCCTTCTTTGCTAAAAGGGTTTACAAAAAGTTCTATAAGAAAAGACAGGATGATACTGGAACATACAAAAACTTTCAAAAAGGGGATAACCAATTTAAGACAGAATCTAGATTTAATAATAACTCTACAGGAAAGTGGAATCTAAAAGAGAAGGATAACAAAGAGTACAAGACTAGAGAAATTCAGTGTAGAGAATGTAGAGGTTTTGGTCACATTCAGGCTGAGTGTGCAAATACTTTAAAAAGAAACAAAAATGCTTATATAACCACTGATAGTGATAGTGATTCTGAGAGCAACAGTGATGAAGAGGATAATTCTAACTTTGTTAATTTTATGGGAATAATCACTGAAAAAGGACTTATGAAAGTGACTGTGAGTCTGTTTCAACCATAGTTACAACTGCTCTTAAAACCTATAGCAGTGATGAGGAAGAACCTTCTGATGAAAACATTACTCAGCAATATCTCGTCCTTTATGAAAAGTATCAATGCCTGAGTAAACAATCCTTGATCATAAACAAACTTAATGTTAATCTAAAGAATGAGGTTAAAAGTCTTACTGAGAAGCTTAACATACAACTGGCTGAACTTACTGAAACTAAAAAGAAAATAAAACTACTGAATGTTTCTGCTTCAGAGAAATTAGATGACATGCTGTCCTATTCTAGAGGCTCTAAAGATCACAGTGGTCTAGGTTACTATGGTTATGAAAGTACAGAAAAAACTACCTTTATTAAAGCTGTTGCTAAAGCTGAAACTCATAATTTTGACAATAAGGTTAGAAGCTCAGTTGCAACTAAAGTTGCAACTAGGAATAAAACTCATGTTTTTGAGAAGAAGGTTAGAAGCTCAGTTACAACCAAAGTTGCAACCAGGAATAAACTGAATAGCTTTAGGGATAAAACTAACTTTAGGTTGAAGCTGTGTAATTTCTGTAAGAAACCTGGTCATTTAGAAATCCAGTGTTATTTAAAAAGGAACAGAAAGTATATTTCTCAGAAAAACTGGTTGGCTTCTGTCAATAAAAATTTGAACTGGGTCTGGAAAGTTAAAGAAAAATCTACCTTAATTGCTAATAACAAAGCTGTGATTACTTCTTTAAATGCTGTTACTTCTAATGATTGATATTTTGACAGTGGTTGCTCTAAGCACATGACAGGTACTGCAGGTTTCCTAAAAAATGCCATTAATCTTACAGGAAACACTGTTGTGTTTGGAGGTGGAGAAACAGGTAAAATTGTTGGTAAAGGTACCTTAAACAAACCTGGAATGCCTAATATTGATGATGTCTTTCTTGTAGATGGTCTAAAAGCTAATCTTATTAGTATAAGTCAACTATGTGACAACAAGATGATTGTTAAATTTAACAAAAATAGGTGTCTAATTACTGATCTTAACAATGATTTGGTCATGACTGGAGTTAGATCAACAAACAGATGCTATGTTTTTGAAAAAGCTGAAAAAGAATTGCCTCAGAATAAGTGTAATCAAGCTATTACTAATAATGTTGATATTTGGCATAAAAGGCTGGGTCATGTGAACTACAAAACCTTAGATAAGCTGGTTAAAGAAGAATTGATTAGAGGTATTCCTAAACTTAGTGCTAAAACTCAAGGTGTCTGTGGTGATTGTGCAGTTGGGAAACAAACTAAGAGTATTTACAAAAGTACAAGTCAAATCTACACTAAGAGAGTCCTTGAACTTCTTCATATTGACTTAATGAGTCCTATGCAAGCTGCTAGTATAGGTGTCAAGAGGTACATTTTGGTTGTTGTAGATGATTTCTCTACATACTCTTGGGTAGTTTTCTTAAAAGATAAGTTTGAAACTTTTGATCTCTTTAAAACTCTGTGCTTAAAACTTCAACTTGAAAAAGGTTCTACCAGTGGTAATATTGCTAGGGTCAGAAGTGATCATGGAACAGAATTTGAAAACAGTAAGTTTAGAGAATTTTGCAACTCCTTAGGTATTAGTCATGAGTTCTCTGCTCCTAAGACTCCACAGCAAAATGGCATAGTTGAAAGAAAGAATAGAACCATTCAGGAAATGGCTAGAGTTATGCTTAATTCTAAGAAACTTGCCAACAGATTTTGGGCTGAAGCTGTTAATACTGCCTGTCATATAGTTAATAGAGTTTACATTACTAAAGGCACTTCCATGACTGCTTATGAAATATGGAAAGGCAGAAAACCCAATGTTAAGTATTTTCAAGTTTTTGGGTGTGTTTGCTACATTCTTAGAGATAGAGAACATCTTGGAAAATTTGATTCTAAGAGTGATAAAGGAACCTTTCTTGGTTATGCTCAGAATAGTAGAGCCTTTAGAGTTTTTAATCTAAGAACAAACTGTGTTATGGAGTCTTATAATGTTTTATTTGATGACTTGAAAGATGTGAATGAGACTACAGGTGATGATGAAGGGTCAGAAATAACAAGAAATGAACCTGAAGAAAGTCAGCAAACAAGCAGTCCAACAGTAGTTGGAAGTCCAGCTGCAACTGAGGTTGAAACCGCAGTTGAAACCCAGAATACTGCTGAGTCTGAAGAAGAAGAAGAAAGTTCTCATGATTAGTCAACTAGCAAGCCTCGCTATGTAAGGACTCAGAAAAATCACTCTCTTGACAATGTCATAGGAGAAGTCACTTCAGGTATGAACACCAGAGGTAAGAGAAATAATGTTGTTTATTTTGCTTGTTACCTTTTTCAGTTAGAACCTAAGAACATAAAAGAGGCTTTGGAAGATAGTGAATGGATCTTAGCTATGCAAGATGAATTGTCCCAATTTGAAAGAAATGATGTATGGACATTAGTACCCAGACCTTCTAATAAAAATATAATAGGGACTAAATGGATCTTTAGAAATAAAAGTAATGAGGATGGAGTGATTATCAGGAATAAAGCCAGGTTGGTAGCTCAGGGTAATACACAAATTGAGGGAATTGATTTTGATGAAACCTTTGCTCCTGTAGCTAGAATTGAATCCATTAGAATGCTGCTTTCTCTTCCATGTCTGTATGATTTTAAATTGTTTCAACTTGACATTAAGAGTGCTTTTCTGAATGGTGTGATTAATGAAGAAGTTTATGTTTGTCCACCTAAGGGATTTGAAGATCCTAAATTTCCTGAACATGTTTATTTGCTGAAAAAGGCCTTGTATGGTCTAAAGCATGCTCCTAGATCTTGGTATGATAGATTAACCAATTTCTTGATTGAAAAAGATTTTAACAGAGGGGGAGTTGATAAAACTTTGTTTACTAAGAAAACTACAAAGAATATAATCATTGCTCAAATCTATGTTGATGACATTGTATTTGGCTCTACTTCTAATAAAAAGGATAGATGAATTCATTTCTGATATGAAGAATGAATTTGAAATGAGTGGTGGAGGTGAATTAACTTACTTTCTAGGATTTCAAGTTAAACAGAATGAAAAAGGCATTTTTCTATGTCAGAGTAAGTATGCAGACAATCTTGTTAAGAAGTTTGGTCTGAGTGAGAGTAAAGAGAAGAGAACCCCTATGAGTACCACCCTTAAACTGTCCAAAAATGATAAAGGTAAAAATGTCTGTCCTAGTCTTTATAGATCCATGACTGGAAGTCTGCTTTATTTAACTGCTAGTAGACCAGACATGTGCTTAAGTGTAGGGGTTTGTGCCGGGTATTAGGCAAACCCTTTAGAACCTCACCTTCTAGCTGTCAAAAGGATTTTAAGGTATGTAAAAGGCACAATTCACCTAGGATTATGGTATTCTAAAGATACAAACCATTTTTTAAGTGGCTACTGTGATCCAGATTGGGCAGGAAACATAGATGATAGAAAGAGTACTTCTGGTGGTTGTTTTTATTTTGGAAACAACCTTGTTTCATGGTTTAGTAAAAAGCAAAATTGCATTTCTTTATCTACTGCTGAGGCAGAATATATTGCAGCTGGAAGTGGATGTACTCAACTTATTTGGATGAAACAGATGCTAAATGATTACAATGTTAAGCAAGAAGTATTAACTTTATTTTGTGATAACAAAAGTGCTATAGATTTAGCAAAGAATCCAGTTCAACATTCCAGAACTAAACACATTGATCTAAGACATCATTTTATCAGAGAACTAGTTGAAGGAAAAAGCTTAATTTTAGAACATGTTTCAACTGAAAAACAATTAGCTGATATTTTCACAAAGCCCCTTGATACTAATAAATTTGAATCTTTAAGAAGTGATATAGGGTATGTCACTATGGATCTAATTGAATACTCTTGCTATGTATGTCTGTTTTGAGTACCTTTAATACTTTTTATTTCTAGAGGTAAGTCTTTATTTAGCTTTGAAGTTTTTTATCTTGAAAAAGCCGCTATTTGGTGTCTCAAAAATAGATGTGAGGTAACTTGTCCTAAAACCTCTCTGGTAATAGAGTTGGAAGCACAAAGTGCACTTTTTATATAATGGTTGCAAGTTCAGTTGCAACCCCAGTTGAAACCACATGCTCATAATACTGGTTGCAAGCTCAGTTGCAACATCAGTTGAAACCTCATCCTCATAATACTGAAAAATTCAGTGATTGTCCTAACACTCTAGAATGAAAAAGCCAAGACAAAGTTTTTTTTTGACATCACTTATACTCTTTCCTTGCTGAGATCATCAAACTAGTTTTTGTGTAGAGAAGAAAACGAATTTGCTCAATTTAAGCTCTTAAAATCTAATTTCTATTAAAGTTATTCAATGATAAATGTATCTTCTTGAGTAAATTGCTAGATTACTGTCTTTCAAAAGTGTGAATAACTTGCTGAATTGCCATTTTCTCTTGAATCAAGTCAAAAATTTTCTTGAAATCTTCAACTACTTAGAATTCTAAATTATGGGTATATCTGTTTACAAGGAATGTTGATCTTTATTTATTACTTGATTTATCTCTTTGAAAAACTGTTTCCATCGTGATTTCTTTGTGTTTAAATTTAAAAAAAAATAAAAATCTGTTGATAAGAAATTTCCTTATTTCTAGCAAAATTTGGTTTCTGTTGTAAGATATTATTGGACTATTGGGCTTGTACTTTATGGGCCCAAGTGGGCTTGTAACCCTACCCCTCTATCTATATAAAGAGGGTTAGAGGTCTTCTATTTGATGATTCATTCATACATTATGATTAAAGCCTCCCTTATTGTTGTCTCTCATACCTCTCTCTATATCTATACATATCTCTATATATATCTATAACGAGCTAATATGTCACACAACACGTTATCAGCACGTTGCTCGCGGATATTAGGATATACGCTCGCGGATATTGGAGATTTTGGGTAAACGCACGGATATTGGGTATTTATAAACCTTGAGGTTTATCCGGGTTTTTAGGATTATTGCTATATCAAGCTTCACCAAAATACGATGAGTACGGTATACAAATATTTTTTCTAGCTCTTACAAATAAATAAATTTGAAACTGCTATGACGATATAGTATAAAACTTGCTGCATGTTAGTATATAAACAAGTATGATGTTTTAAACATGTGTACACTGGAATTTATAGATTGTGCAAGAAGAAAAATTTGAGTAATATTAACAATAGTATTCAACCGAATGTATAACGAAGAATAGAAATCTACATGTACGGCTCTGTTTGTAATATTAAAAAAACTTGATTAAAACTTGGTACGTTGATCTAGGGCAAACCTATAAGACCAAATCTGTTACACGTTAAAACAGTAGGACTAGTTTGAATTGCGTTGAAACTATGGACTATTGTGGATAATACTGAACACTAAAATGTAACACACTAGAAATTCTGGACTTACTGTGTAATAACGCTTTATATGTATAAAATTTACATAAACTACACCTCTGTTCCCTGTAGTATATTAGTTATTTACATATCAATACAAGTGTATATCTAGCTGATATTTGCTCTCATGCATGAATATTTAGAATTGATCGTGTAATATAGAAATTACCATAAATCAAATTGACTTACTTGCATGTTGTAGTGTATATTATGAATTACCATGTATAAAAGTTACACATATAGGTACAGAATAATATAAAATATTGAGTAATATCTTGCTTAGTGTAAATTGGTAAATTTAGATTGTACTAATATATATTACTATTGCATGTTGTAATTACCATGAATAAAATTTACACATATGGCATTAGAATAATAATTGTGATATATTTTGTACTGATTGGTAAATTTAGATTGATTGATTGTATTAGATATTGCTAAGTGTGATTTAGAATATCTTGTTATAATATGTACTACAAGCAGGTACAATCTAAATATATTTAATCACTGCCATGTGTATAATATGTAAATTTGCGAAATCATATATTTTCACATTTAAGTTGGAAAAATTATGAACTCTCCCCAACTAGGCTCACCTATTTGGATACGATGTCTAGGAAAGATATAGGCGGAAGTCGATATCCTAATGAGGTCGGGTTTTAAGTGGCATTCGTGCCCTCCACCCTCACCGTCTTTCCTGGTCGTTTTTCAAGTAGAGCTACCGAAAGGGGTTGACTAAATAATAATTTCCCCGAGTGTGTTTATATAGTGATGTATGTTTCGCCGAATTGGTGTCTCGGTATCGACCCGTCGTTCGATCAATGAGAACCAATTCACATTAAAAGCAAAACTAATGTTTTCGAACCTGTCGTTTCGGAAAAAAAAGTTTGTGCTTGTGCAAACCATAAACATATAAACCAGTCGTTTTATATGATAAATAATCCAGAACTCCCAACACATGTTGGATGCCATCTATGATGAGAAAAATCGCAAAACATACTTGCGACTGTTTAGACGTTGATGTTATTCCGTCACCACATGTTACTCACCCTGATGTGTGAAAAATGTGATGGCCAAAATTTTTTTTTGGATGCCATCTTTGATGAGTAAAACACAAGTTTGTTGTTACCCTCATGATGAATGCTAAGACGTTGATTTTATTCCGCCGCCACATTTGAGACGTGATGACGTCTATGGTGAACAAATGTATGAAATTGACATATTGGAGCAATCCTTCACCAAAATACTAGCTTGGAAATTGTATTCCATAAGCAGTATCGTGAATTTATATTCACCATGTTCCTTTATCGCCCATCTGTTATTGGATAAGAAAATTACCCCGGTGAGTAGTTTTAATCCTATTGGGTCAATGGCGAATTGTTTGCCTGATATTAATGCTCTTCGTGTATATTTTTTTCCACGAATCGAGAACCGAGACAAGTGTTATTTGTCTCGAACTGTCGCGATCCCGATGAATTGCCTAGCCGAGCGAGATTTTAGACAATCGTCAAAATCGAAAAACTGTGGCTCCAAGACAGTAATTGAAAGGAACAATATGGCCCGTTGTCACAAAGCAAGAGATAATGCTCAAAGAGGCAACTCTATGCTATAAAGACAAAGGTCATGCACGGTTACTCCTTAAATAGTTCAAAACTATTATAAAGGTAAGAAAAACCGATGCTAATGTGGTTAAAGCTAACTGAAAGGAAACTTTTGAGACCCCCGATTTTGTGGCTCAAATGAGTTTGGGACCTTTCTTTATTGATTTTGATAAATCATTGAGCCATTTTTTCGCTCATCTGGATTATGTTTTTCCATTTGGATTATTAATTTTCCATTTGGACCATACTTTTGGATTATGGTTTGCCTGTTTACTAAATTTCTCGAAATAATTTAAAGTGTTTTGAGCAAATTCCTTTGACAAATGTGACCAAACTTTAAATTATGAAATTTTAGGCAATAGGGTAACAAAGTACCACATAATTTCACTAACTACTTGCCTAAAAGAGTACTCAGTGACAATGATTCTGGACCTGTCGTTCCAAAATTCAAAATCTTTGGTAAAACCAAATTGATTTGTCAAATATGAGGTCGTATACTCATGTAGGTCCTGCCGTACCTTGTTGAGTTATAAAATATTCGAGAAAACCAGTGTTATCTGGTAATAGCTCATGAAAGAATTAAAATTTCTTTACATGGCCTCCATTCAATACGACCAAAAGCGTATTTTAGAGGAGTTGAAATGTTTTTCAAGTGGTTGCTACCACATTCTTTAAAACATTTAAAGTTACCTTATCATTTCGCCTGTCGTCGAAATGATAAAGGATTTACATGCTAAGACATGATTGTCTATACTATCATTCGCCTGTCGTCGATTGATCAGAGAATTTTGATATTGTGGCATTGACCGGATGAGATATTCCCAGGTCAAAAGACGATGCTTGATTTATAATCGCATAGCATTTGGATTCTCTCTGAGAATATATTTCGTGATTAATCCGAAATTCATGCCACTAATGCTCACTTTGAAAGACTAGTATATGTAAAGATCACGAAATGAACTCGTAGAATTCTTGTAAAGAATTGAAGAAGTTATTGTGGACTTATCCAACCATAAGACGGACCGTAAATATAAATGGTTATGGTTGATGCATCGACAATAGGTCACATGATTATTGTTGTCCACGGAATTGCAGCATTTCCCAAACTTTTAGCCCTATCATTAAGTTGATGGCTCATGATCCGGATTATCCTGAAAAGTCTAGTCGACTTGATAATACCGAAGAGTAAGAATCGAAATTTCGATTTGAATTACTTGAGTTTGGAAATTGAACATCCTGTCGATTATGTTCAGACCCAAATGGACTCACGGAAAGTTTGTTGATGCGACTGTAAATGATTGCACGCACATCTTGGTCTTGCGCACCAAGATTTATATTTCCGTGTGGGTTATGCTATTTTGCTGCATTGGTCCGTTATGAGGCCCATAGACACTCAAACACCATATGCGTACCAGCTGGTTACTGGTTATGAGCCAGAATCATAATAACGCGTGTTTAGAGTGATTAATTAATATTTTGATTGAGCCGTTCTAGCGTTCAAAATATGGACCTCTGAAGGGGACATAAGTCGATTATGAATCTCCTGCCTATCATTTGATAGAGTAACCTTGGCAAGCGATCTCTTTATCGCATGATATGCGAAAGTGACATCGCTAAGACTGTTCTCCCCGTCGTTAGGGGGAGATTTGCACGTTACCGTTGATAAGGAACGACGTGAAGTAACGTGGCATAACTCACTCAGTCTTAGCTTGATCCCAAAACCGCACGTAGTGATAAGTAAGTGCATAGACTCCCTCAAGTCTAACTAAATGCCAAACGCATTTAATGACTTTATGAGATGTCACGAGATCATTTATACCTGCTGCAAAATGCTTGCAAGGATAGACGTCCCTGTCGGACGCCGTGTTCCTGTCGTAACACGTTGCTTTGGCCGAACCCGCCAAGCAAAGGACGCTGCCGTCGCCCGTCAGTCTGTCATCCTTCCCAAGATATGAGGAAGTTGACCGGTTCTTAATTCGTTCAGCCCCAGAGGTGGTGAACTGAAACTCGTTTGTCGCACGAGATTATAAAGGATCAAGGAGATGTGTGATTTCCTCCTCATCCTAAGAATCTCGAAATATCTGTCGATCGTGATATCTTAGAGGATATTGAAGCGAAACGAGACTGTCATTGATTACTTGTTCATATATTCGGTGACGACTGATAATATGAACAAATTATGACAGGGAACCATGTACCGTTGCCTGAAGTCAACGTAGAATAGACTGGACTAATGGAAACTTGCAATCCAAGTAGACTCCTTAGCGAAAGTGCGTTCGGACCTGTAGCTCCAACACCACCAATGTTAAACGAGTTCGTTTATTTGGTTATTCGTAAGGAAAAGTGATGAGAATAATGAGATTGTAGAATGCTCGCCTAGTAGCGCAAGACTTCTCTCACACCTTGGAATTGATTACGAGATGGTTGATTTCCTCGTAATGGACAATATTACAGTCCCCTACTTTACCAGTTTAGTAGTTTCCAAAAAACTGAGTATGCAGCCATTTGATTGTGGTCACTGTTTTATCTCTATGAGAATTTAGACAAAGAGATATAAATGAAGGTCCCTGTGTGACTTCATGTGCTTGAATCAAGTAGTTCCTGACCACGGAACACGATCTCAATTGACTGAGACGTTCACTATATGGATTAATATAATCCGAGCGGATGTGGTATACCGCCTAAGTGAGTACTTGATTAGCTTGGGATACTTGAACAAGTATTATGCCCTTGCGTGTTTTATTACGCGATCCATTTTTGGATTTGCCTTCGAGATGAAGGATCTTGGGAAGACACGGTAGTGACTCGGCCTGATGATCGAGTCCCGTAAAGATTGAATCTAAGTCCATGATTCAGACTACACCCAGAAGGTGTTATGACGTTGTAGTCATCATGACGCTAAGTCGTCAGATTCTCCCATGATCGTTCGATCACTAGACATTGATATAGACCCAGTCTGTCCCTGATGTGACGATGAAGAGATATTGAACCATGATGTTCATATCTAAGTACAATAAGCACATCATTGTACTTGGTCTAATGTACTAGGACGGACATCTTGTCTGCTGTGAATGGTATAGCTTGACACAACATCGCGCTAACACGCTGCCATCGAAATGGCATAAAAGACATTTTCCCATTACCTTAAGGTAACTGTGGATGAGGGCTTGTCTTATCCCATTTGCTCCATCGAGTGTACCTACCCCCTTCGGTACTCGAATTAACGCAACCCTTTTTCGGTTATACCGATGCCGGTTACTTATCAGACCCGCATAAGTGATATTCCTAACATGGTCTGTCTTTACCATTAGGAATAAGGCAATATCTTGGAGGTCTTGGAATGACTCCAAACGAATCACTCTGATCTACTCGTGCTCTATGAGACGACTAGAGAGTGTATATGGCTTCGAGCTCGTATTAGCCATATTTGAATTACATATTCTCTGTCTCACGATCCAGATAAAACACTTGTCTTATTTGAGGACAACTTGTTGTTATCGATCAAGAGAGACATGACTAGATTATGCTATTTAGCATTTCTTGCCGAAATAAATCTTCACATATGAAGTTTTAAGAGCATTCAGTTGAATGCTCGTTCTATTCCACGTTAGATTTTCTTGCATCCAGTCGTGTGCAAGTAAATGAGGCATCTAGTCGAATGCTCGTTCTCTTTCTTGGAATATGAAATCCTTGCACCCTGTCGTGTGCAAGTGAGGGGGAGCATCCAGGTGAATGCTTATTGCACTAATTACTACTTAGTCGAAATCCTCGCACCCTGTCGTGTGCAAGTGAGGGGGAGCATCCAGTCGCATGCTCGTGTACTCTTTTTGTCCTTAGACCAGGGTTTTTTTTCCCACTGGGTTTTCCTTGGCAAGGTTTTTAGCGAGACACGTTCCCATTATATCTCACTTAAGATTGCCGAAATTAGGGGGAGTATCCTGTTGTATATTTCTTACCACTGTGTACTCTTTTGTCCTTCAACTAGAGGTTTTTCCCACTGGGTTTACTCTAGCAAGGTTTTGATGAGGCACCTGTTTTGTGGTTGATCTCCTACTACTACCACTGTTGCACTCTTTTTCCTTCGATCAGAGATTTTCCCATTGGGTTTGCTCTGCCAAGGTTTTGATGAGGCACACTGTTTTGTGGTTAGTTACTTACATGATATTTCGGCCTATATCATTCGGCTACACAGTTTCTCCTAGGTACCGGTTTTGTCCCACACTGGGTTTTCCGGCCCTAAGGTTTTTATGTGTTTAGCACTGCGAATGAACTCGACTCAGATCGACTGCATGAAGACGAAGAATTCAAGACGTCCAAAGGGGGAGTGTTGTAAGATATTATTGGACTATTGGGCTTGTACTTTATGGGCCCAAGTGGGCTTGTAACCCTACCCCTCTATCTATATAAAGAGGGTTAGAGGTCTTCTATTTGATGATTCATTCATACATTATGATTAAAGCCTCCCTTATTGTTGTCTCTCATACCTCTCTCTATATCTATACATATCTCTATATATATCTATAACGAGCTAATATGTCACACAACAGTTTCAAAATTGAATTGAGTATATCTTTTTCTAATTGTAAAAAGATTTGGACTTAATTGTTTTTTTTAGTAAACTCTTTTTATATCCCAAAATCAATCACAATAATCACAATTACTCTCTCTCTCCTTCTATTAAACAAAAAACCCTAAGTATTCTGAAAAACTCACTGCGGTGTTCTAAGTCCAGTTCCAACCTTATTTGAAACCATGTCTTCCAACCCTTCTAAAATCCCCAACCTGAACATTGATGATGACTGCACTCTAAGAGATTTCTTGAATAAATCTCCAACCAGTCCAGGGTCAAAAGCCAAGGTAAGTGAGTCTTCCTCATCCAAGAAACAGAGAACTAAGAAACGTGGTAGGAGAACTTTAGAGGATGATCCTATTTCTAATGTTTTTAATTATAATCCTAAGTTTAATACAGTTGATCCTAGGTTCTGGAGTAGGAAAATGTATAGGAGGTTTAGGGCTTTTGCTAGTAGAGAAATTCATTGTGAAAGAAGGCTTAATTTGGTTAGTTATCCACACATACAGGTGTATGTTGAAAAAATGCTCTCTGCTGTTGGATTAGGCAAAACTATTTGTTATGCTGATTCCTACTAACCTGCTGTTGTTAAAGAGTTTTATGCTAATTTGAGTAGTAGTGTCTTTGATGAGGGTAATCCTGGTTATGGAAGAGTCTTTTTGAGGGGTGTTACTTTGGATTTTACCCCTAAGTTAATAAATGAATTCCTGAATGCACCCAATCCTTCTGTTCAAAATGCTGATTATGACATGTAAGTCATTGCCCTGGTTCTCACTGGAAAGAACAATAGATTTGATGGCAATTCCATCAAAACATCCTCTCTCATATTGTGTGCTGCTGTGTTGCACAAAATTGCTAGGTTTAACTGGACACCTACCAAACAACCCTCCAAAGTAAACAAAGAAATGGCCATCTTTCTCTATAAAATCATGTCTTCTTTGCCTATTAACTTTGGTCATCATGTTTTCAATCTTTTGAGAGATTTCAGTGATACAAATTCTCCCTCCATTCTGCTTCCCTTACCCTGCCTAATCACTAGTGTTATTCTAAGCCAAGTCTCATCTATGATTGTAAATTCTCCTATCAGTATCTCTAATGAACCAATCACAGATTGTCCCTCTGCCCTGGATATTTCTGCAAAACTGCTAAAAGAAGGGCATGTCAATGATATTTCTGGAGACAAAGGAAAGGAAAAGGAGACGTCTAGTGCAAAGGAGACCTCTAGTGCTCCTTCAGAGAAGAAGAAAGGAGTGAGATGGTATTTGCAACAAAAGTTGGCTTACAATGAAGAAAGAAGAGCTGAACTAGATGCTGATGATTATCACATCAAGAAGCTACTGGTGAATCTCATAGAGAGTGAGAATGATGGGGACAGTGATGCTACTCACAGTGATGATGGCTTCTCAATAAGCAATGAGGAAGAAGATGAAGAGGTAGTCAGAGATGAACCTTTGAGAGAAAAAGCCCCATTTACAGACATATCTAATGACTAGTTTGTCAAGGTTGTGACAATTAGGGGGAGATAAAGAAAGTTTATGTTTATGTTTCAGTTTCAAGCTTTAATTTCAATTTCTAAACTTTATGTTGATTTTAATTTCAATTACAATTGTTGTACTAAGACAATGCTGTGCCTATTTGGCCTTAATATTTCTGCAATTTCTTTCTGGAATTTCTTGTTGAAATGTGACTGTCTTTAAAACTTGAATCTGTTCTGAAAACTCTGTGAATGGATATATTCTATGCTTATATGATGCCTGCAATTCTAACTTGCAGGGGGAGCTAAATAGGTGTTTCAAAAGCACTGATAAATGAATTACAGTAAAAGACTGTACTGCTAACTATTTGCAGGTGGATTAGTGTTTATATAAACTTAGATGATTTGTCAAAACCAATGACAAAGGGGGAGATTGTTAGGACTAGATTTCTGATCTAAATATTATTTGTTGTCTATTGGTTTTCACTAAATAATCCTATTTGTTTATTACGAACTAAGACAGTGTTGTTAGGTTTCAAGCAATGTTGCAACCTCAGTTACAACCTATGTTGATAGGTTTCAAGTAATGTTGCAACCTCAGTTGCAACCACAGTTACAACCTGCTTAGACAACGTTGGAGGTTTCAAGTAATGTTGCAACCTCAGTTGCAACCACAGTTCCAACCTGCTATTCTGCAGGATTCTGTCTTGTTCTGTAAATCTGCATAATTATTCTTTAATGGTAATTATTTGTTCTAAAGTATGCAGGATATATTCGCATATGATCCTAAAGGTTTAGTATGCGTTTATTGAGAATATCAAAGTCGTAAGGAAAGATTTCCTAAAAGATATAAAGAGATTAGTTATGTTTCCTTTACATAGATAAATCTATATCTCTATTCTTATGCAAATCTTTATCACTTGTTTGAATCTTTGTTCCTTATCAATTCAGTATGATATGTTTAAGATTGAATGTAATATGGAGTTAGGTGTTTGATATGTATATGAAAAGATATTATCTTTATATGTTTCCTTGTTATAGGAAAAGACTAACTCCTATTTCCAAGCTAGTTATTAAACAGGTATTAACTTATGAAGATTGGAGTCAATCCCACGCTGAAGAGTCTTATGGTACATGGAAAGATTGAAGCCAATCAAAAGAGTCAAAGCAATCATAAAAGATCTTGAAGCAAGAAGATTGTTTTACTCATATAAATAGTTGATAACCTAGCTTGTAAAATGTGTGTGTTCTGAATTATAAAGAAACCATTCTTGAGAGAATACACGTGAGCTTTTAAAAATAAAACAATGGTGGGATGCCATTGATTTATAAGTGATAGTTATAGAGTAGGAGCAATCTAGAGATAGGCAGAAAAACCTAGAGGGAGTCTAAGAGTTTTTCATTAAGACTTGAATCCTATATTGTAAGCTTTTTATAATATCATAATCTGGGTAAGTGCCCTGGAGACGTAGCCTAGTTAGGTGAACTCCGTTGTTAAATGTGCGTGTGATTTATTTCAAGTACATTTAACTTTACACAGTTCTGTCTATTAATACACTTGGTTCCAACTGTGGTTGCAACCTCACTTGGAACCTTACTGCAAAACTCCAACTAGAACATCGGATAGGAATTTCAAGCTCAAATTAAACACTTAATTTCAAACAATGTAAACAATTATTCATTCAAATCTGACTTGATATAAGATAAAAATTACATTGATTAAATTAAAATCTCAATTTTAATAAAAATACACGTGCATATACGTATGTATGTATATATTCATACACACGTGTTGGTCTTGCAACTCCTTAAATTCCTGGTTTAGCCTCAAGATTAAAAATCGGTAAAATCGTAAAATATCAAGTAAGTTCTTTTACGACTCTTTGGATTAGGTTGGGTATGGTCGTAGTTTTGTATCCTAATATATAATAACAATATTTAGATCAGGTAAATTAGTGTGGTGTCACCCCGATAAAGATTATTGTCGGTTTTACTAATTTAACATTTAGGGACCTCTGTTATACTCTTTTAGCCAACCCAAATTAGTGATTTAAGAATTGCTACTAACATATACTCAATGAGCGGTCTGTGTCTCCAAAAATAAATGTTTCATAAAAACTAATGATATCAACATTTATGATGCCACAAGACGTGGAAAAGTTTGGAGCAGCAATATGAAGTCTGTAGAAGGACAAATGTAACAAATAAAATATTTTTTTTCGTTAGCACTTGTATTAATTCTTGATTTTTTTAATTGTTTTTGATATTTCAGATGTAATAAAGTCGTTTCGACCGTTCGCTATTTTTATGATTGAAATAGTGGGTCTTCCCATATATGTAAAAGGTATATTCAAAAGTAAATGTTTTTATTTTGAATGCTTTCTTATTAATTTACTTGTGCATAACCTTATCAATGTATAATAAAAGGATCATTGTAGTTGAAATATATCAGGGTGGAAGTAACTATATGTATAGCATTGATTAAAAAAACACACTATATATAGCATTATCCTATACTACAAAAAAATACCCAAATAACGACGGGATTAGTGACGGTTTTTTTTGTTACGAGCTTATTAGCGACAATTTTTGTGACGGCTTTGTGAAATTTTAGTCAATTTGCGACAGATTTGTGACAGCTTTTTAAATTAGCGACAGACTTGTGACAATATTATTTTGTAGTGCTATTGGACGTTAACATTGGAGTAAATGTTTCCCCCTTTTTTCCTATTGTATACCTTTTTCCCATTTTTGCTTGATTTGGATGAAATTTTTTACTAAATAGTTACATTTACTCAACCAATCGCTTTTAATATTTGATTTACCCGTAATGGTTTGTTTACCTTGATTTTATACTATAACAAACGAGGATTAATAGCATATTTCAAAGTGTTGTTTAATTGTAAGAGTTTTGTGGCCAGTGGCGGAGCCAAAAATTTTGTTTAGGGGGGCACGATTAAGATATAAACTGCCAATTTTCTTTTTGTAGTTGAGAGATGAGTGTAAGAATATATTTGTGTAGGTACATACTACATAACAATATGAGACTTGAACTTCTTTTTTTTTTGAATTCTAACCAATAAAATCATTCGCTTAGTGTTTTTTAAAAAAGTTGTTCTTGAAATTACTAAATTTTGCTCTAATAATGTTAAGAAAGTATTTCATTACTCGTTACTTAACAATGAATTGGCTAACAAAAATTATTTATTGATTAAATGTAGTAAAGGAAGAAACTGAATAAAAACCGATTTGAATTACGACCAACCCCTTGTGTTGACGAAAAGAAAAAAATCGGAATGCGTAAAAATAAAAATAGAAGACAAGTATAATAGTTTTTTTTTTTTATGTTAAATGATTGAAAAACCAAATAAAACCTTATAATTGAAAACAATGCACCATATTTGATTTTACAAAAGGTAACAGATTTAGCATGTTGATCAAGTTTTTTTTTTTTTTTTTTTTTTTTATAAATTATCAATGTTTTTATAAGTTTATTGTGCAAATACTAGGTTTATTATTCAAAAAGGAAAAGGCTGAAAATAGTATTAAAAGGAAGGCTGACAGTGGAAATAGAACTCAGGCAGAATCAGTTAGTAGTACTTAGGGGAAATTAAGTTACCAACTAGGCTAGCTAGGTTACTCTTTGTTATTAATTATACTCAAATATATAATTATTATTAGAAATCTGGGGGCACGTGTCCCCTCTGGCCCCCACGTGGCTCCGCCAATATTTGTGGCTAACTTCTTCTCACTTTACAAGGTCATGGGTTCCCCAATGTAATTTAATGTATCCAAATTAAGTAATAAAAAGTCGCCAAATTTTTCGTAGGTATCTATTAAGTTCCCCAAATAATAACCTAATTAGTCATAGCCTTAACAATTTTGGCCGAACTTAGTTTACAGAGAGAAAGGGAGCTACTTATTAGGGATGACAATTGGGTCGGTTCATTAAAAACCCATCCCGACCCGACCCATTTAATCTGTTTTTTATAACAATTTTTTTCTGTTTGAAAAATAAATTTCATAAATGGCAAGATTTGAACTTTGTTAAAAACTCATATGCTAAAATAAATATTCATTTGATTTAGAAAGATAATATATAAATACTAATTTGACATTGAATAGCCTTTCATATTAATTTAGTGATTTAAATTTTACAATCTTCTTTTTAACATTTTCATGTTTATTTAATTAATTTGGGCTCATTAATTTCGTCAATTAAAACATTGATATATGTAAAAATGTAATATAAATGTATATGATAGATATGATAATTTGTTTTTCCGTAAATACTTCTATAAATAGAGACGATAAGAAATTAGTCATTAATTAACAGGAATAAATTTCATTCACATTTACCATAAATATCGTTTCATTAATTAATAGATGAATTATATATAAGATTTTTTTAATAAAACCACCGAAATGTATGTTATTTATTACTATAAGATAAAAAGTTTAATGTATATGGGAGAGAGAGGAGGGAGATTCTTAAATTATACTTTTTAAATTGCACTTTTAGCTATTTAAACTATAAAATAGAGAGTTTAATTTACATGAAATAGAGGAGAAATAATGTTAAGTTGCATTTTTGAAGTTAAATTTTTAACCATTAATTATATATAAGTTTTTTTTAATAAAACCACCGACATGTCTGTTACTATATGAGGGAGAATTTAATGTATATGAGAGATAGAAGTAGTATTATGTTAACTTGCACTTTTAGGTTGCACTTTTTTAAGTTACATTTTTACTCATTTACACCCGATTCGGATTGAATTACACTTTTATCTGACCCGGGACGAGTTGGGTCGGGTCGGATCAGGTCAAAACCCAAAAACTTACAATCCCTAGAGCTACTTAACTCGACAGTTGGATTGAGCAACTGCTCTACTTAATTAGTAACACTTAATTGCAATGGTAGAATTTAGATAAAGGGGTGGGCAAATTAATTATTTAGTATTTTTACATAATTGAAACCCCCTTTCATTTTTATTTTTATAGAAAACGAAAACCTAAAACAATTGAAAAACCAATAAAATCCAAAAAATGGTCGGCTTAACCAGTCAAAGGGAAGAATATTCCAGAAGAATACCTCGCCGGTCAGCTTAACCTGTTAGGCATAACCGGTTAGCTTGATCGGTTATAGCGGATCAAATTTGTAATTGTGGAAAAGATAAAATTTGTTAGCTTTTTGATATTTAAACCTATTATTCCGACTTTAAATACGTCATTAATTAACAATACTTAGCATATTTTCATCCAAAAACTCTCCACAGGAGAGAGAAAAAAAATGAGTTTTGGTGCACAAATACATTACTTTTAATACGGTTATTGTAAGTTTGTTGATCTTAGTTCAATATACATTAATTTATTTTTACCGATCACCAATTAAAATAATTTATGTCTAAGTAATTCAAATAATATTAGGTAAAATATCAAAAAATAATCCTTTTCTAGTCAGATCCAATTGTGCTTATTGTAAATAACTGTGAAACCTTAAATGATTGTCAATAAATTCAAACCCATTTTATAAAATAGAAATAAAACAAATAATACTTCATGGCTCAAAATCCAAATCTGATTTTCAAATTACATACATATATGTTATATGCAACTCAAAAACCAAAATTGATATTACTAAGGTTATGTGAATAGGTAGTGATAGGTCGCAGGTTCTTAATTAAGTCTGGGTTTTAATTTAAAAAAATCAATTTTCTTTTCTTAAGAATAATAATAAAATATAATTCTTGTAGACACGCAAATTTTTCGGCAAATAAAAATATGCCACGTGTCTCTTATAAAATAAAATATTCTAAATTATGTATTAGTATTTTCAAAATCAAATGAATATTATCTTTTGGTTTAAATTATAAAAGATGTAAATGTCATTTTCTTTGACTATATATTAATTTTTCTCGCAAACAATGAAAATGCTTCTATTTTAGTACTTGTTTGTTTAAAATTACAAAGAAATGGTAAGCCAAATAATGATTACATTTAACTATAGACCATTTTGATCCTAAACACAAACTACGAGGGGGCAATATCGCGATAAAGACCACACCAACTACTATAAATAGATGGTCAACCCAAGCCTAAAAGGGGAGAAGAAGAAGACAAAGGTGAATCCAAAGTCCAAGAGAAAGAAGCTCTACCAAATTCAACCATCAACCTCGAAGCCTTGAAGATCCCCCAAGACTGCTGAAGATCTTTCGAAACTTCTGCCAAATCCAGCAAGGAATCTGAGCAAATTCAAGTCTAGATCCGCATAAAGCACTCCAAGCAGCGAATCTAGTGTTTGTGAAGATCAAAGCTAAACCCACATTCGAAGTTCTTCATCAAGTTCAAAGATCTTTAACCAAACTCATCAACAAATTCAAGGAAAATCCACCATTTGATCCGCAAGAATCTCCGGAGGCCGCGGATCAAGTGTTCTTCAAGATCAAGCACTCGAAGATCTTCATCAAAACCAAAGAACTTCAAGCAAGCTCATCAATAAATTCAAGGAAAATCCACCATCTGATCTGCAAGAAGCTCCAAAGGTCGCGAATCAAGTGTTTTTCAAAACCAGCTATTCGAATATATTTATCAAGCCTGAAGAACTTCAAGCAAGTTCATCATCAAATTCAAATAACATCCTCATTCGATCCTCAAAAACACTTCAAATCCACAAATCAAGTGTTTCCCAAGATCAAACTCAGAAAGAAGTACCAGTCAATATCAACCTCAAAACTCGAGCAAGTTAACATCTTGATTATCTACAAGCAATTTGAGCCACCAGGAATTCGATTTTGAAGAGATTAATCAAAGGATTTATATTTTCTTCATTTTAGAAAATATTCAGAGATTGTACCCGTAAAATATCAAATAAATAAAATTAATTTGCTTTCTCCATTTATTTTCTGTCTTGGTATATTAGATAGAAAAATTTGTGTGAAACAAATTTTGGCACACCCGGTGGGACATTTCTGCCATTCATCTTTTCTCTTCGCCAATCAATCAACCATTCATGGCTCAAAATAAAAATACGCAGACCAGTCACAGCATGATGACCCGAAGCAAGTCCGTTGTCCAGCTATCAACACCCTCATTCCTTGTTATGGATGATAAAAGAAATCGAAATATTCGTAGGGACAAAAAGGTAGAGGCTAGCTCCGAAGTGAAAGCAAATTTCAAAGATGGTACATGGGCAAGTGACTCTTCTGATGAAGAAGGCTTGATTGGAAACCATCACTTAGAGGACAACTCAGATTCCATAACAAACACTCCCCGATCAGTTGTTGCTACTTCAACAAACTCAACAAATATGCAAGTAATGGTGATAAATGCTCATACGGTGGAAGAACAAGTTAATGCCATCGCTGGGACCCTAGAAACTTTAATGAAGGCTTTTAATGAACGAGGCGCTCAGATGGCGATATTGACAGACAAAGTTCAACAATTAGCGGAGCCACGCCAAGGGGAAAATCGACGTAGAACTGAAGGAGATGAAGGTTCTTCAAATGAGGAAAGACCTTTAGAAATAATGAATGGCGCAATCCCTCTAGAGCAGCTGAAAGAGTTCATACTGGGTACCGTAAAAGGGAAATATGAAGAAGTGGTACATTCCTCCTTCGGCTATGTCAAACGTTACACACGGAGAATCGAAGAATTGAGGATGCCTTACGCATATCAGCCACCCAAGTTTCAACAATTTGATGGCAAGGGAAATCCTAATCAACACATTGCACATTTTATCGAGACTTGCAACAATGCAGGGACATATGGGGACCTCATGGTGAAGCAGTTTGTCCGGACACCAAAAGGAAATGCCTTCGAATGGTATTGCGACTTGGAACCGGGATCAATTGACACTTGGGAACAATTGGAGCAAGGATTCCTTAATCGTTTCTATAGCACTAGGCGCACCGTGAGTTTGATGGAATTGAAAAATACCCGCCAATGGAAGGACGAGCCTGTTGAGGACTACATTCATCGATGGAGGGGATTGAGTTTGAATTGCAAAGATAGACTGTCAGAAACTTCAGCAATTGAGATGTGTGTTCGAGGCATGCATTGGGGATTGTCCTACATTCTCCAATGAATAAAACCAAAGACATTTGAGGATTTGGCAAGTAGAGCTCATGACATGGAAGTTAGTATCTCGACTAGCAGTGACCAAGCTCTCCTACTTCCAGGAACGCAAAAGACTCCAAATAAACAAGATGGAAGGAAATGGATCAAATCTCGTGCAATAACTGATAAAAGAGACTCGTTTGTCGTGTCAACTCCATCTCAAAGCCTCCCTCCCATCAAGATGAAAGCTAGCATGAAGAATGTTGAAGATGACAAGGCCAATGTAAATCAAAGAAACGAAAAAAGAAGACTCACGCTAAGGGAGATGCAAGAGAAGGAATACCCGTTTCCTGACAGCGAAGTTCCTCGCATGCTAGAAGAACTCCTCGTACTTAAGCTAATTGATCTTCCATAAATGAAGCGTCCTGAAGAGGCCGACAAAGTTGATGATGCGAATTATTGCAAATTCCACCGTCTTGTCAGTCACCCAACTCACAAGTGCTTCATCTTGAAGGAGAAGATTGTACAATTGGCCGCTCAAGGAAAAATCTCTTTGGAGGATGAAGAAATAACAACTGCCAATTACACATGTATCATTACCGATCTAGAGCCTGAAAGAATGGATGAGACAAGGACAATCATGATTCAATTTGGGTGTTTGCCGCCAATTGCAATCATCATACAAACCTCGAGCACTGAAGACAATACATCATGGACTTATGTTAGCCAAACGAGAGGTTCAAGATTATCCACCAACGAAGAATTGAGTGAGTTTGAAGAGGGAGAAGACTACCCTTCGAATAACCCACAACCACTACAAAATGTCCCAGTTCACTCCATTTATGAAGGACAGCCTATTTATGAATTCAAGAAAGATGGCCATTGTTTTATTGACGTTTGCGAATGCAAAGAATGTTTGGATGACCAATGGGATGACTTCTTTGAAGACGATGAAGAAGCTAAGGGAAAGAGTAAGAAAAAGAAAAATAAGAGAAAATCAACCCAACAATCACTACGGGAAAGATACGAAGCTAGAGACCCAAGTGTTGGCCTGTTGGGTGAGCCATCAGGAAAGTTTGACTATTTTGTCCAATATACCAAAAAGGAAGAACTGCGAGAATCAATGCCACCTACATTGGAGGATTTTCATAGAGAAGACGATAGAAAGGAAGTCCATCAATCTCTCAACTTTACCAATCCACTTGAAGATTCCTTAGAAGCACTCAAATTCGAAAGCAATGGCCAACCTTCGCACCCGTTAGGGTTGTGTAAAGACTTCTGCCTGGAGTGCCAACAATTTCTAAAGAAAATGTATGAGGTCGGCGATAAGAAAGTTGGGGTGCTAAAAGAATCCGAGGAGGATTACTATGTGCAGCGACTCCAAGGGAGAGTAGTTGAAGAAACATCAAATCCAAATATTAGTACGGGAGTGCCCATTGCATACTACTATCGAGGTAAGCCGATCTACAAGTTTAAAGAAGACAACGGTCATTGCTTCTGGGATGTTTGCGAGTGTGAAGGTTGCATGGAGGATAGTTACCTCGAAGATGAAGAGGACGAAGACTACTATATTTCTAATTCATGCAATGTCGCAAGCATAGAGGAGTACACGGAAGAAAGTGAATGTGGTTCGGATGAAATTTCGGGAACATCATTTCAAGAAGAAAAGGTGAATTAAGTGGCAGACGTGACAACTATTAACTTCTCTGATGAAGATTTGTTGCCTGACACAAAACCTCATAATCGCCCGCTCTTTGTTTCCGGATACATTCAAGAGAAAAAGATAAATAGGATTTTACTAGATGGGGGGTCCGCTGTCAATATTCTACCACTACGTACGTTAAACGATCTTGGAATTCCAATCGACGAATTATCACAAAGTCGTCTCATGATCCAGGGTTTTAATCAGGAGGGACAAAGGGCCGTCGGGAAAATCCATTTAAATCTTGTGATAGATGAAATGGCGTCAAGTGCATTGTTTCACGTCCTTAACGCGAAAACTTCTTACAATTTGCTCTTGGGGCGGCCATGGATTCATGAAAATCGAGTTGTCCCATCTACCCTTCATCAGTGTTTTAAGTATTGCATGGGGGATACAGTGAAAAGGGTTGTGGCCGATCATAATCCCTTCAGCGGAGTCGAATCTTATTTTGCAGACGCCAAGTTCTACATGGATAAATGAAAAGGAGTGAAATTGCCCATATCAGATTCTTTTCGAAATGATGGGAAAGGGAGTAAAAATATCGAAGACGGCAAGAAGAGTAGAATAAATCCTCCAATAAGCAAAAAGAAAATGGAAATCTCACCGAAAACGATTAAACAATCAATCATCGGTAATTATAAGAGTGAGTAAACTTTTCCTATTTCACCTTTTAAACAAGGTGGGGTACTTGAAGGATTCGTTCGACCAATGCATGGCCCATTAACTGAGCATGGAGATTCTCACGACACACGTAAACAAGAAGTATTTAGCCCCAAAGCATATAAAATGCTTGAAAATGCAGGCTACACCTCTAAAGAATCTAGCCTCCTTGGAAAACTTACTCCTGCAATAACAGGAGAAAACTGTCATGGCCTAAATCAGACTCAGTGCATGTTGAAACACAAGGGATATGCGATAAAAGAATCTCACGTAGGGATTGGGTATAAGCCACCTCAACCGGCGAGAATTATAATAAAGAAAACAAGCAATTGTTACACTTCGGTCCATGAAGACTCGTCGTCAGAAAACGAATCATGTGGCTCCAATGATTTTGAACCTTGTCAACAATCATGCAAGAGACGGTCCGTCTTTCAATGACTACACTCACCTCAAACTTTGCCTTCAGTATTCGATAGGATAAACATAAAACGAAGCTTAGTGATCACGAGTTGTTCAAGTGGACAAAAAACATCATCAAAAATATGGATGAGGAAAAGAGGGTCAGTTTTAAAATGCTTACATGAGAGAAAAAGAGTTTTAATATATCAAAGGTTGTCAGGAAATAAATCAGTATTCAAGCGACTGGGGGCATCTACCAGGAAAACTTGGTCTACTCGAAGGCACTATAAGAGAACTGTGAAGTATGTAGAGGATGAAGATATATTGCATTTAGAAAAATTGGAAATTACAACATCATACCACATCACTCTCACGGATGAGGACGAGCAAGTTGAGGGAGATGAAGAAGAGGCGCCAGAAGAATTTGAAGAAGGCGTCCAATCCACTGTTGATGAATTAAAAGAAGTAAATCTTGGCACACTGGACGATCCGCAACCGACATACTTAAGTGCACTATTAAATGATAAAGATCAAGAGGACTACATCAAACTGCTTAAGGATTTCAAAGATGTCTTTGCTTGGAGTTATGAAGAAATGCCAGGGCTTGACCCAAAAATAGCAGTTCACCACCTAGCGGTAAAACATGGAGCACGACCAGTTAAGCAAGCTCAACGGAGATTTCGAGCAGAATTGGTTCAACAAATTGAGGTGGAGGTTAACAAGCTCATTGAGGCTGGGTTCATAAGAGAAGTCCAATATCCAACATGGATCTCAAGCATAGTTCCTGTAAAGAAGAAGAATGGCCAAGTCCGCATATGCGTTGACTTTCGAGACCTCAACAATGCATGTCCTAAGGATGAGTTTCTGCTACCAACAACCGAACTCATGGTTGATGCTACAACTGGGCATGAAACTTTGTCGTTCATGGATGGATCGTCCGGGTATAATCAAATTCGCATGGATCCGTGAGATGAAGAGATGACCGCCTTTCGCACACCTAAAGGTATCTACTGTTACAAGGTGATGTCATTTGGGTTAAAAAATGCCGGTGCAACTTACCAAAGAGCAATGCAAAGGATTTTCGATGACATGCTCCACAAAAACATCAAGCGCTATGTAGACGACATAGTTGTAGAGACCAAAAAGCACCATCAACACCTCGAAGACCTAGAGACAGTTTTCAAATGATTACGACGCTTTCAACTCAAGATGAAACCACTTAAATGCGCCTTCGGGGTCACGTCAGGAAAATTCCTCGGATTTATCATTCGCCATCGAGGAATAGAAATTGACGAATCCAAGATCGAGGCCGTCATGAAGGTACAAGCCCCAAGAAATATTCACGAGCTAAGAAGCCTACAAGGGAAACTAGCGTACATTCGACGTTTCATCTCAAATCTGGCAGGTCGTTGCCAACCTTTCAGTCGACTCATGAAAAAGGGAACCCCATTCGAATAGGATGAATCATATGATAATGCTCTCGACGCAATCAAATATTACTTAGTAAAACCCCCTGTGTTAGAAGCTCCAATCCTTGGAAAGCCCTTACTCCTATACCTTGCGGCGCAAGAACGGTCCATTGGAGGTCTATTGGCTCAAGAAAACGATACTGGAAAAGAGAATGCCTTGTATTATCTTAGTAGAACAATGACTCCGTGCGAATTGAATTATACGTCAATCGAGAAAATGTGTTTGGCCTTGGTTTTCGCGATAAAAAAGTTAAGGCATTATTTTCAGGCTCATACAATTCAACTTATATCCAAAGAAAATTCGGTCAAGTATGTTATGTCTAAACCAGTGTGGTCAGATCGCCTAGCCAGGTGGGCGCTTCTCTTTCAAGAATTTGAAATAGTATATGTTTCTCAAAAGGGTGTCAAGGGCCAGGTTCTTGCAGACTTCCTTGCTCACCACCCAATGCCTGCTGAATGGGAGCTGTCTGAAGACCTACCTGATGAAGATGTAATGTGTATAGAGGTTCGCCCACCATGGTCAATGTATTTCGATGGGTCGGCTAACAGCGAAGGTGCTGGCGCAGGGGTCGTGTTTCTAAGTCCGGAAGGAGACGTTTTGCCCTATGCTTTCACTCTCACACATAAATGCTCAAATAATGTGGCAGAGTATCAAGCTCTCATATTAGGGCTGGAGATGGCATTAGATGCAAAACACCAACATATTAAGGTGTATGGAGATTCCAAGTTAATCATAAATCAAGTTCTAAATGAATATGAGGTCAAGAAGGTAGAATTAACACCATATCAAGGCTATGCCGCAAAGCTCATCTCATGGCTTGGTGATGTTACATTAGACCACGTTCCAAGGCAAGAGAACAAACAAGCTGATGCCTTAGCAAAGTTGGCATCGAACATTGCTCTTCCTAACAAACACATGAGTATTCCAATATGTGAAAGATGGGTAATTCCTCCGCAATTACATGATGAAGAAAGAATTCCCAAAAACAAAGGTGAGAGAGTAGAGGAAGTTACAGTTGTTTCGGTTTTTGAGATTGAAGAGGAGGACTGGAGACAACCATTTATCGACTATTTACAACATGGAAAATTACCTGATGATCGACATAGGAAGATAGATGTGAGACGACGCGCTTCAAGGTTCGTCTACTACAAAGGCACGCTCTATCGACGATCTTTCGAAGGGGTGTTCTTACGCTGTCTTAGTGGAGAAGAGTCGAAACAAGCAATGGAAGAAGCACATTCCGGAGTATGTGGCGCTCACCAAACTGGTCCAAAACTTCATTTTCGAATTAAAAGAATGGGGTACTACTGGCCCAGCATGGTTAAAGATTGTCTCAATTTTGCCAAAAGGTGTCAACCTTGCCAATTTCATGCTAATTTTATCCACCAACCACATGAACCTTTACACCCTACGGTCGTGTCTTGGCCTTTTTAAGTTTGGGGATTAGATGCGATAGGGCCTCTGCCAAAGTCATCTGGAGGTCATCTTTACATTTTAGCAGCTACAGATTATTTCTCCAAATGGGCTGAAGCTGTGCCTTTAAAAGCGGTGAAGAAAGAGACAGTGGTGGATTTCATCAAATCAAATATCATTTTTAGGTATGGAGTGCCACGCTACATCATTAACGATAACGGAACTCCTTTTTACAAAAAATTGGTGACAAGTTTGTGCGAGAAATTCGGCTTCAAGCAACATAACTCTTCCATGTATAACGCACCAGCTAATGGGCTTGCCGAAGCTTTTAATAAAACACATGGGAATCTATTGAAGAAGGTCGTAGCTAAGTCAAAGCGAGATTGGCACGAGAGAATCAAAGAAGCTCTATGGGCATATCAGACAACGTATCGAACATCAACTCAAGCAACCCCATATTTTTTGGTGTACGGCGTGGAAGCTGTCTTGCCCCTAGAAATGCAAATTCCGTCACTAAGGATTGCCCTCCAAAAAGGATTAACACTAGAAGATAATGCCCGCCTTCGTCTCGAAGAACTGGACGAAAAAAGGCTTGAAGCGCAACAAAGGTTGGAATGTTATCAAGCTCGTATGTCGAAATCATTCAACAAAAGGGTCAAGCGAAGGTCCTTCCAAAAAGAAGACTTGGTGCTCGCAGTAAGAAGACCCATCATCATGACACGCCGAATGGGAAACAAATTCGTCTCCAAATGGGATGGTCCACAAACGGTAATCGAAGTTTATTCAAATGGTGCATACAAGTTATGCTCTCAAGATGGATTAGAAATTGGGCCTATCAACGGAAAGTTCCTAAAGCGCTACTACTCTTGAATAAATCGAAGACACTCCATGACGCATGAGTATAAACTGCAAGTTACTCTTTGCCCACATGAGTATAAATTATGAAAGGCACCATCCTGAACTACGTTTGGCTTGATCCCTTCGGGGTACGTAGGCATCTTGAGATTTATTTCAAGATCAGTCATAACAAAATAAATCCTTCTCAAGAAGAGATAATAAAAATTTTATATATAAAAAAAAAAAAAAACTTGAACTACATTTGGCTTGATCCCTTCGGGGTATGTAGGCATTTTGAAGATTTGTTTCAAGATCAGTCATACCAACAATAAAATTTGAAAACTTGAGCAGATTAGCGAATCTTCCCCACGGGCACCGAGCCAGCAACAACTCCACAAAGTGATACGTTTACATGAAGGTCTTCTATAATTTTACAGAGCCAGCAACAACTCCACAAAGTGATACGTTTACATGAAGGTCTTCTATAATTTTACCGAGCCAGCAACGACTCCAAAAAGATGAGCCGTTCTCGGGTTTTCCTACACGAGCACCGAGCTGGTAATAGCCCTACAGAAACGAGTCAACAATTTGTTTTCTGGCGAAATTTTGTAGCCACCTATACGATAATAACGCCTCCTCAATATTGTTGAACAAGAATATGTATTATGTTGCATTTGGTCTCTAATCAAACAAAATGAAAGCGCCAAAGAAAAATTACCAAATCTAGCAATTCTATAAAAAGAAAAATATCATTAGAAGAATACAAGGGAAGGTCCAGATCAAGCAATCTGTGTTAAGGACGAAAATACAAGCTCAAGGTAGTCGTCAAAGTTATGCAGCTTGGTTCTAGCTACAAATATGAAGTTTCTGATTCCTCACTATCTAGCCAAAGTAGCTAAACGTACCAAGGTCGCTCTGCTCTATCGCGCAATCGTCCAAATCAGACACGGAAATGGTTATCAAACAGTGGATAGACATCCTGGAAAGTCGTCTTATTGGTTACTCATCATCACCGAATAGGTTAGTACACCACTTGAGGACATTGTGATGGTCTCCAAATAGCACCATCGACATCACAGAAGCTTTGACGAAAAAAAAACATTTGCTGAAAGTGACAGTAAAAAAAAAAAAAGGCAACAAGTGATTGGCTGCATTTCTACGTCGCTTATGTGGAAGATTTGAACAAAATGGAGCAACGTTGTTTGGGATGATTTAATACATGCTGAAAACTTGGGCTCAGATTGGGAGGTTACTCATGTGGAATAAATAAATAAATAAAAACTTGAACTATGTTTGGCTTGATCCCTTCGGGGTACGTAGGCATCTTGAGATTTATTTCAAGATCAGTCATAAATAAACAAAAAAATATAAACACTTTCCAAGTTGAAGACGAAACTGCCAAAATAAAGAGTACAAGAAAATTCGAGAAAAGAAATAGACAACACATTCAGTTTCAAAGGATATACAAGCAACCAAGATGGAAAAGAAAGAGAATTGCATTTTTATTAAGTCGAGAATTATTTAATTAGAAGGAACTCGTACTATAGATCTTGAAAGCTGAAAATAATAAAAATGACTGAAAACAAAGTGACTAAGTAAAAGGCCTAATGATCTTCAACTCTTTAAGCTCGTCGGCTACAATGTTTTGAATCTTCTCAAAATCACTCTTGGCCTTGTCACTCTCTACACAGTGGTTCTTGAGCTCTAACACCTCCAAACTAAGGGAATCTTTTGCTGCAGCTACCTCGTGCATCTTTCTATTTTCTTCAATCATCCATGCCTCCACTTTATCTCTTTCATCACTTAAACACTTTATCTTTGCATCAATAAGGTCGATCTTCTTTTGAAAGTCAACAATGTTAGCTTTTTGTCGACCCACTTCATCATCGATGATACCTAACACATGAGATTTCTCGTTGAACAACCTCTGCGGCGAGTCAGTAACATTCATTTCTGCATACAATGATCTTTTCTGGTCAAACTCGCGTACTTTCGCAAAGAAATTATAAACCATATCCTTCAAAGGAGATAAATCAGTAGTGGTTCTGCCCTCCATTAAACTCATTGTCTTGATGCTTGATTCTTCACATGAACTAAGATTGCTTATGTCACATTCCGTCAAGTTTCGAAGAAGTGTTTTCCATAAACTGGAGACATACTTTTGGTTTAGAAGCAAAAGTTCATCCTCATACTTACTTCCGGAAGTGTTGGAACGATCCTGGGGGTAAGAAGAGCTCTTGCCTAAATCATCAACTTGAATGAGAGGCTTATTGGAGCATGCACCAACAACTTGTAATGATTCGCTTTTACCACTATCCGCTTCATCTGACTCAGAACTAAAGTATACCTCACTTCCGAAAGAAACTCTTTCTCCTTCAAGCGCAAAATTTAGATCCTCAAATGTCTTATCTATCGAAAGATGATTTGTGTCACCTTTGGCAACTCCATGCTCTCCGACACCAAATAAATAAGTCGCAATCTGTAATGAATATGTATACAATCATATTAGAGAGCAAAGATCGAAGAAGAAGAAAAAAAAGGAGGGATCGCGAATACCTGATTAATATCCATCACCGCCCCATCAAAGGATGCCTCGTTAGGTGCACTCACATTGGAAGGATCAACTGTCAGATTTGAGGTTGAAGCCTTGTTCTTTTTGCGAATAGAAGGATGATCACTACCACTTGCACAATCTTCAACTTTAGTGGGAGAAGAATGACGTTTCTTTGAGTCAGCGGTATACGGACATCTTTCAGACCTTTGGGAGTTGGAGCCCTCTTCAGTACTAAGTTTTGGCGGTGGCGACTCAACTTTTTTCTGCTGAATAGAAGGATTAGTAGGAGAAGCAATTAATCCTGAACACTCTCCACCAAAAGTTGTTGCCCCTCGATAAGGTGTTGACCATGGACCTTTTCCCACCACGTATTGAAATTTTGAGTGCTGTGTAGACTAAAGTTCCTCGGAAATGAAGGGATCTTCGCGTTCGTACCAGGATACTCATGAATACTCAAAAGCCAATGTTTAATTCCCCCATCAAGAGTAGACGAACGTGTATCCCTCTCTTTAGAATCGCGAGGTGTTTTCTGCTTAAAATCAAACTGTCGACAAAACCTATACGGATTGTAAGGCTCCAGGATAAACTCGTCCTTCCAACGAAGACTTAAAACATATGGTCGAATTGAGGCAAAGCGGCTATGTTTCTCAATATCAACTAACCTCCTTATAGGCACGAGTGTCTGAGTTTCTTTTTGAACAAATGAGGCAGCATTCCAATAAATTGACTCGCCGGAATGGATCTTCACCCTAGCCTCTCTCTCATCAAAATATTTGGCACCATTATCTCTCGAGAACTCGAACATTTTTGGATCACCAGCAAGCATCTTCTGGTGACGATGTGTTCCGAAATAGTTACCCATCCAAGTCGAAAGATAGTGCTGGGGAAAACAAGCTGATGAGGAGCCTGGGGTTGACAATTCAGAAATAGTATTTAGACCCCTATAGATACTCATCAACACTGGATCGGCAAGATTTACCAGATAAACAGAAGACATAAGACATGCAAGTTTAAATGTGCTAGGACGAATTGTCGCAACAGCACCAGACGGAAGCACGAATGTACAAAGCCAACATTATAGGAAGCTAGCGAGGTACACTTCAGAGTACAAATTAATAGGTATTTTGAGGCTAGCGAAGACATCCTTGATTTCCGGCGACCAATTATCAACCTCATTGACAATACCACTCAAACTTCCTGTATGTGTTAGAGGGACAAACTTCTTCCTTGTTTGAGAAACGCTACTTTTGTCATATTGGCTTCCTTTGAACCAATACTTCACCTAAGCAGCAGGAGTAACACTATTTCTCCTCTCGGTGGCAGCAAGCCTATGAAAAGCGGAGAGCAAATATTGACAGCTAGCAGGAATGCGACTATCTTCGTCGGGATTGACATTCTGCAACTCATCCGGAAACAGGGTTGTTTCATCGTAAATTTCTCCAAGGATGGGCAATCCACCAAATACGTGCAAATCCCATGGGGAGATGGAAACTTCTCCAGCAGAAGTATGAAGTGTATTCGAGGCGGGACACCAAGATTCACAGAATGCGCGCATAATGTTTTGATCTTGACTATACGTGAACAATGAGCCATGGACAGCATCATACAATCGAGCTTCACTTAGAGTAGAAGGATGTCGAGAAAGTATCTCTTCTGCCCATTCCCGGTACTTCGGAGTTTGGCGAAATTTACCGTTAACTTTGAGAGTGCTTCCCCATTTGACCTCTCCGGAAATGATTCGGCGGCCGAGGGTCATGAACGAGCAATCCTCATCAGGTTTTACGGTGTGCAAAGGATTCTCCAAGAACGCAGAACCATCGTCCATGTAACTCCAGTTCGTGATCTTTGGGATATTGTCCAACTTAGGCCAAGGTCGTGCGTGCTTGCCGGTCAAAGGGTCGGTGTATGAGCGTTGAAATTTTCTTTCCACTCTCTAGAATGATCAGTTGTTTGGCTTCGCCAACATGTTGAAGGTCGAACTTCGTCATCATACTTACTAAACCTGCGACACGCAAAGAAAAGAATTTAAGTATGCGAACTAAACAAAAAATGTCCTTCACGTTGTTTTCTTCCTCTTAAAAACACCTAAAACAAACTGGGACCAGTAAATTGGAACTAAAAAAATATATATAAAGAAAAAGGTTAGTAAGGCCTTAACAAAAACATTCCCTTTGGGCACGACATGTCTTTGTGTAAAAAAAAAATGAAATTCTACTAAAAAGAAGTTTGAGTTTTTGTACCATGCAGAGAAAAGTGTTTAAACTCAATTTGGGATAAGAAAAAAGGACGTCATCACTTCTGCGCAAGCTAAAATTGTAAAAGGAATATAGTCACAAAACAATTGTTCCCAAAATAAAAAGGATTAACTTGCTAGTTGATAGAAAATGGAGCTAATGAAAAATTTGTAGATGGAACAAGCTGAACATGTACAGAACATTGTAAGTGTATATACATATATATATAATAAAAACATGAAAGGAAGACTCTTTGAAGTTAAAAAATAAAATAAAAATACATGTGGTCTAACCTCTCTGAAAAATAAGGTCGTGGGTAAAATGTGAAAAAGTAACCTAGTATTTATAGTGTTAGAAATTCATATCATTACTAATAAATTTATGAGTTACAGAAGCCAATAGTTGCTAGTAAATTAATGGCCACCTATTACATGCAATGGTTACAAAGCTGAAAAGTTGCAGTATTGATTATGAGTTTTTACTTTTGAGCACATACGTTAAAAAAAAATTGCTGCACAAGATTTAATAAAAATAAAAAAAATAAAATCAGGAAGGACTAGTTCACTCTACATTTTGTTATATTTTTTCTCTCTTTAATAGAGCAAGTTGTATCTACGAGTTTTAAAGTAACCGGTTTCAAAAAAATTATTACATGTTTTAACTTTAAGATTACAAGTTTTCTAAAAAAAATATATCTTGCCAATAACCTATGTGACTGGTTAAAAATTCTGTAATGTCTAATCAAAAGTTTTGGATGTTAAACTTTTAATGATGAATTTACGTTCAAATGGTTACAATTCTCACAAGAAGATAAACGTGGGGTTGCAATTTCACAAATATAGCTCTTTATTAAGGAATAAATGCCATGATGGCGGAAGGCTTGAATGCAAAGTTTGTATACTCGCCTGTTAAAAAAATCCGACCAAAAATAAGGGTTCTAAATTTCAAGCATTTGAATATTTAAAGTTTTATTTCTTTTATAAAAGCACTTCTTCCGTTTTGAAATTAAAAAGTTCGAGACACGTTCACTCAAAAAGAAAATTTTCTCATAAACAATTCTCTATCTCTCTTATTTGAAATATCAGCTTGATTTTTTGAATAAAATTTAAACAAGTTAGTTAGAAGAACGCATTGATTTTTTAGCTGGTTAAAAAAAAAGTATACGGAAAGTTGAGAGTTCAGTGCGAAAAGAAAGAGAATTTTGATGCAAGAAAAAATATTGGGATACATCCCTAAAACTAAGGGAAAGAAGTGTTATAAAGAAACGGATGCATATGCTTTTAGATTATTATGATTAAGAGACCTAAAGGTTAATTAATTATTGGTCATCCTACAAAATTTAATTAAGCATTGATCTATTATTTGTAAAACTAATTAAGTATTGGTCAGCCACCTAATTATCCAATAAAAAAAAATTAGAAAAAATTGTGAAAACTAAAAAAAAAAATTGGAAAAAAAAAAAAATCAGAAAAAAAGGAAAAAAGAAAAAACCAAAAAAACTGAAAAAACCTTTAAAAAAGTCGGGAAGCCGAAAAAATCCGGAAAAAATGGTAAAAAAATCAAGAAAAAATCAAAAAACAAAAATCACAAATAAATGAAAAAAATTTCAAAAAAATCAGGACCCGGAAAAAACCCAAAATTATTAAAAAACAAAAAAAAACCCTAAAAATAAAAAAAAATCCAAAATCACAAAACAATGAAAAAACGTTCAAAAAAGTCGGGAACCCAAAAAAACCCGAAAAATGGTAAAAAATTAAAAAAACAAACCAAGAAAATTCCAAAATCACAAAAAAAAATGAAAAAACGTTCAAAACAGTAGGGAACCTGAAAAAAATCCGAAAAATGGTAAAAAAGAAATTAAAAAAACCAAGAAAAATAAAAATAAAATCCAAAATCACAAAAAATGAAAAAAAGTTCGAAAAAGTCAGAAAAAGCCGGAAAGTTCAAAAAATGTTAAAAAATTTAAAATAACTTGCAATTGTTTTCAAATGACTCGGACTGTTTTTTAAAATTTTCGAGCTGTTTTTTAAAATGACTCGAACTTTTTTTAAACTTAACGAAAATGACTTATACTATTTTTCAAATGATTTAAATATGACTCAGACTGTTTTTAAAATGACTCGGACTGTTTTTAAAATTACTTAAAATGACTCAGACTATTCTTAAAATGACTTAAAATGGCTCAGACTGTTTTTAAAATTATTCACATTATTTCTAAATTACTCACATTGTTTTTAAAATGACTGAAACTGACTCATACTATTTCTAAAATGACTTAAAACGACTCAGAGTGTTTTTAAAATGATTGAAAACGCTTCATTCTGTTTTTAAAATTACTCATGGTTTTTCAAATAATATAAAATGACTCAGACTGTTTTAAAAATGACTCAAACAGCTTTTAAAATGACTTAAAACGACTCAGACTTTTTTTAAAATAAATAAAAATGACTCAGACTGTTTTTAAAATAACTTAAAACGACTTAGACTGTTTTTACCCAAACTGCTTTTAAAATGACTTAAAATGACTCAGACTATTTTTAAAATGACTTAAAATGACTCACACTACTTTTAAAATGATTTAAAATGACTCAGATTGTTTTTAAAATGACTCAGACTATTTTTAAAATTACTCATACTACTTTTAAAATGACTTAAAATGACTCAAACTGTTTTTAAAATTATTTAAAACGACTCATACTGTTTTTAAAATTACTTAAAATGACTCAGACTGTTTTTAAATGACTTGAAACGATTCAGAATATTTTTAAAATGACTTAAAACGGGTCAAACTATTTTTAAAATGACTTAAAATGACTTAAAATGACTCGTACTCTTTTTAAAATGACTCGGACTGTTTTTAAAATGACTTAACACGACTCAAGACTATTTTTAAAATGAATTAAAATGACTCATACTGTTTTTTAAATGAGTCAGACTATTTTTAATATCAATAAGGATGAGTCAGAGTGTTTTTTTTTTCTTTCCGTTTTTGGATTTTTGTTGATTTTATATTTTTTGGTATTTCTAAAATTTTATGCGTGTTTTTTCAAATATTTTTTATTTTTTCATTTTTTCTTATATTTTACATTTTTATTGATTAGATAGGGGAAATAGACCAATATTTAATGAGTTTCAGTTTCATGGACTACCTTAATTAAGTTGTATATAAGGTATCAATCTAAAAATTACCCCCAAAAATTATCTCTAATTGTATAACATAAGCAGACAATTTCAATTTATTTTTACACAAAATTTAGTTTTCCTCCTTATGTTAGTATAGGAAATCATTTGGCAACAAATGTTTTTATAAATTTTTGTCCATAATGTTAGATTTGCAGACAAAAAATATTATTTATGTCCATCAAAAAATATTAAAGGAAATGTCAAAAAAAAAATAAAAAAATTCAAACTTTATTCCAAATAACACCCTCAAACTTTTCATTCAATTTATTTCCAAATTTATCTCTCCTCAACTCTCTCTGTTCTCATTTAAAAACCACCACAATGCACTTCAACTCTCTGTTTCCTCAACTAAATTTTATATTTATATTCCGATCCAGTACTTACACATGGGTTGGTGGCGACTGTTGTTGTCCATCGTTGCTCCGGTGAGGTCGTCGAAGCTCCGGAGAGCTGTCGCCACCACCGCCAACCCCCACTCAAAAAACACAAAAATTCAAAAAATAATTCAAAAAATTCAAAAAAAATTCAAAAATTCCAACATGTGTATACACATTTTTTGATTGTTTATGCTCATTTTCATGATTGTGTACACCTTATTTGAATTGTGGCTTTTCTCGATTGTGTATGCATGTTTTTTGTATTGTTTATGTACATTTTTTACGATTGTTAATACACATTTTTTTGGATTGTGTATATACATTTTTTTGATTTTGTATTCACCTTATTTTGGTTAGTGTATGCTTTTTTTCTCGATTGTGTATCCACCTTTCTTATTGTGTATGCACATTTTTCAAGATTGTGTATGCATATTTTTCATAATTGTGTATACACCTTTTTCACGATTGTGTGTGTACATTTTTTGGATTATATATACAGCTTTTTCATGATTGTTTATGCACATTTTTTTGATTGTTTATGCATTTTTTCACGATTGTGTATGCAAGTTTTTTGGATTATGTGTATGCATATTTTTTATATTGTGTATGCAACTTATGCGATTATATATGCTCATTTTCTGGGTTGTGTATGCACTTTTATCGATTGTGTATGCACTTTTCTGTATTGTGTATGCACTTTTCTGGATTATGTATACACTTTTCTGGATTTTGTATGCAATTTTCTGGATTGTGTATCATTTTTTTGCATTATGTATGCACTTTTGGATTGTGTATTTACCTTTTTCGGGATTGTGTATGCACATTTTTTGTATTGTGTATGCTCCTTTTTCATGATTGTGTATGCAACTTTTTCACGATTGTGTATGCCTATTTTTTGGATTGTTTATTCATCATTTTTCGATTGTGTATACACCATTTTTTTTTACTGTGTATGCATATTTTTTGGTTTGTATATGCACATATTTTAATTGTGTATGCATATTTTTTCACGATTGTGTATGCAATTTTTTAAAATTTTTAATATTGAATTTGTTATTGAATTTTTTGTTTTGTTTTAAATTTTCTTGAATTTTTTAAGAATTTTTTGAATTTTTTTGAGTGGGGGTTTGACGGCGGCGGCTGTTCGGAGCTCTGACGACCTCGTTGGAGCTCCGACGAGCCAACACTGTCATCGCCAACCCATGGACAAGTGGTGGGTCAAAGTATGGATACAAACTTTAGTTGAGCAGATAGAGTTGAAGTGGAGTGTGGTGGTTTTTCTAAATGGAATCGAAAAGATACTATTTAGACAATGTTTGACTTTTTAGATGAGTGGGGAGAGAGGAGCGAGAAAGTAATAACTAAATGGAACAAAATGTTTGGAGTAGTAATTTTTTAAAATATTTTACATTGGTTTAGAGTTTTTTGGTATTTCCCCAAAATATTATTGTCTCTAAAAAAAATATTATTGAGGCAATGTTTGACTTTATGTTAATAATTTGTCTCTAAATCCCAATTTTCTTATAGTTATAAATGATTATATAGGGAAAATTAGATGGAGTTATAATTTGATGACTTATTTAGTAAAAACTTAAATCTCGTAAAACTATTTGCAAAATGCCTATACTATCTCGCATACCCCCTTCCTCCTTTTGTTCCTCAGCCCTCCATCTACCGCGTCTACGACAACCTCACCCCACCGACATGACCTACCACGACCATATTCATCATAAGCACAAAGCCCGTCGCCACGTTATCTGTGTCTTTCTTCTTCATGCTCCAATCTGTCACCACGGATAGAAACCTTTGTCTTCGAGGTAACTCCGATGAGATTTGTTGCTTCGATCCGATCACGCATCCACCACATCGTCACGACACCTGTTGCGGTTTTAATGATTGTATATATATGAAATGAGTATGTAGTATTTTTCGGAATATATATTCAGTATTCTAGCTGAATAGGTAGTATTTGACACAAAATATGGACATTTAGGAATGTATGTATATATATATATATGTTAATGTATCTCCAACAGTTAAATTGAAGAATACATAGTGAAGGTTACTAATTAGACTAAAATCCCAAAATGTTATGAGAAGTAACTTCTTCTTATTTATGTTATACTTTATATTACTATTATTATCCAAATTCTATAGTTGCAATTAGGTTTTAGTAGGTTAAGTAGTTGCTTAATGGGCTATCTAATTAACTAAATTAAGTACGCTATCTATTCCTATAGATTTTGGCCAAACTTGACAAGGCTATGACTTATTAGGTTGTAATATTCAAGAGTCCGTACACTTCATGATTTTTTTTTTTAATTGATCTTTTAATCCAATATATGTTCATGCTAGCGATAGGAATTTCAGCTATAGAGAGTGTGGGAAGCACGTAGGCAACAACTTATAGAGGAAATTTCAGCTAGAAGCAAGGAACTCATAGATGTTCATGCTAGCGATAGGAATTCCCAACCAGTTAAGACACCTTGTTTTCCCCCAGGTTTCCTTCCCTCAACTAATCACCATAATAGATCTCACAACTGAGTTTGACCAATTGTACCCCTATCTTAGAAGTTAAGTGAGGACGAGCTATGCAAAAATGTGGAAACTGGGAAACCTCTAAAAGACACATCTCTAGGACCTTACCATTCATTCTCTTCCGATCTTATTGAATACAGTCTTCCAATCCATCTCCCATTTTACATGCAAAAATTGGCCAAGATGAAGCAAGCACTAGAGGTAAAACAAGGAGAGTTCGCGACAGTCAATATGGTCATCAGTGAATGCGTTTTGGATAGGGTCTTAATTGATTATGGGGCATCTAGAAATATCATGCCCGCTAACATATTATTTGGATTAGCATTATCTAAACTCATCCTCTATGATGCCCCGATGAGTCTAGCTGATGGTTCGATACCAGTCAAGACTCTAGGGAAAGCTATGGGAATAAGGTGTCGCATAGTTGATTTAATCTATGTTCTGGATTTTCTATTCTGTGACATTCCGCTCAAACAATCTTCTAGTTATATTAATCCCGTACTTCTAGGAGTCCTGTTCCTTGCCTCGTCAAAAGCCATCTTGAACTTCGGAACGAACAAGCTTATTTTACATTGTGAGGATAGGAGAGTTGACATCGACATAAGAAGGGCTTGGTGTCCACAATCCATCTCCCAAGTTCGTCACATGTTGAATACGAAAAGGAGATATGTTGGAACAAGTAAGGATTCAAAGGATAACCTTCCTCTCAAGATAAAACATTCTTACCCTAGGATAAGTGAGTGATTGCGAGAGGTCATGGGTTTACCAAAGGTATCAAAACCAATTCCACCTCCACCACTATACATCACCATCTCTTCTCTAGCGAGCAATTTGACCTCTGATCTTACATTAGTCACGAAGTGTGACGAGGTAGGAGAGGACGAGAGTCCTCCTACTTTCACATAATCCCACCATCATTCCGCCATCACTTCCATATGTATATAACCGCCTTTTATTTTTGTATATCTATTGTCTTGCATTTAGTCCACATGGAGTCTCTTTGGGTTAACCAACTCCGATGTGGTTTATTTTTCCCAATAGTGAGGACACTGTCAGTTTTAGTTGGAGTGGAGTAGATACATTTTTGTTGGTTACTCACGGAAATGGGGAAGATTTTTCAAAAACTGTGTATATAAGTGTTTTTCTTAGTTATTTAAAACTCCCATTTGTTTTTTTATATATACGAAAAAATCCAAAAAAAAAATAGAAAAAACAAAACAAATTTTTTTTGAGTGTTTCTTTTTATCTCCTATATTGGAGAACTTTTAGGAGTTTTAGAGTTTTATAAGAGATTTTCTGCCACCTTTGCATTTTATATGGTTTTTTATTGTTTGTGTTAGACAATCGCAAGGATTTTTGGAATAATTAATCAGAATTGAGACATTGCAGACCTAACCAGTCAACCTGATCGATCAATCTACTGCAGATTTGTATTGGAGCTGATTTTCTCGAAATTCAGCCATTCAGTCCGCCTCATTATTGTACAAAAGGTGTATCTAATCTATTACTCCGCTTTTTGTTAATTTTGCGAATATTTTGTGTGTTACATTCGTGAATTGTGAATATCGTGTTAGGATTGTATGAGAAAAGAAAAAAAAAAGGATTTTTTTTTTTGTTTTGGTTTATCTGTTAGGAAACCCGTTCTTATACGTGAACATGTGGCGATAATTTAAAAATGAAAAAATATTTGTATTAATTTATGGTGTTAAATCTTTAGATAACTTTGGTTGTCCTTGCTTATTTCACTCAAGGCAATTTAGGATGAGATAATATTGTACAAATTGCATGCTATACCTAGAGTTTAAAGTGTGTTTATGCTTACTCATTTTCCCGCGACAGTCCCTAAAAACTTGCAAAAACCGTTTTTATAAAACTTTCACACTATTTACAAAGTTTTATTTTAAGTAGACGGTGTCATTGATCTGGTTACCTTTGCCAGTACCCCTTAGCCCCATCATTAGGTTAGGGGTGGATCGACAGGTGCGTACACCCACCATTCTCTAAGAGAACATGTCTATCCTTACGGTATATATATTTATAATTCGGCTAGTTTAGGAATCCGCAGCATGGCCAAAAAGTCTTCACTTACACACAAGTGTAAGCAGAGATTAAGAAAAAAAAGTCTAGACTTAGTACTGTCACATGCGTCCCTGTTTATTGAGATGGTTGAATACCCTCCCAGCGATGTCCAAATATAGTTAACGGGAGGGGGATATAAGTATCATAGGTATTGACAGGACGGATGGAAAAAGTCCGGAAGAATAAATGGGTAAAAAGACCCGATGAGATAAGAAGGAGAGGTGTAGGGTGAACAAAGGAGAAAAAGAAGACGAAAGCTCAAATGTGCAAAAAAAAAAAAAAATACTTGAAAATGAAAAAGTAGGCTCCTATTAAATGAAAAAATGAAAGATGCTGTGAGTAAAATAGAATGGAGATTATGCAATAGTATATATTTTTATTGTATAACCTTTTGGTTTTCTAGTTAACTTTAGTAAAAATGATGAATTTGAAGGTTTTTTTCTCGAACTTTGGGCTAACAGTATACACTAATCATAAAGCATGCACAATATTAAATTAGGCTATTTTGGAGGTGAGGATCATTTTTAACGATAAACATTACGTATCTTTGGAGGTCTTACCCTGTTTTAATATGACTACAAGTACTTTTCATGTATTTGCATCCATGTGAGTTCGGAAGAGTGGGGGACTTAATAGATAGATTTAAAACGTAATCAGTTTGTGTATGTTATTTAGTAAATACTCACGAGACAAAACTCGTCCTTTTACGCTTAAAAGGTTTAACGACTTGTTGCATACGCTAAATGCAATCCTATTTTCTACAACAATGGTTTATCGTTTATTTTTATCGTATTTAATTTTATAGACTATTTAATGCACTAAACTCAAAAGGAAAATGAATTTTTGAAAAACAACCGACAAACTTTACTTTTTTGTTATCGCTTCCAACGCTCGAGACGAGCATTGAGTTAGTTGGGCGGTATGATTAGGCCACGAAATGATCATTTTTAAGTGATAATATGAAATGAATTAGCGTAGTTTTGTTGACATTTAGGCTTGTTTATTCTATGTTTTGTGTTTTTTCTGCGTTTTCCTGTTTTACTTGCAATCGTTTGCATTTTTGTAGGAAAAAGTATGAATTTAAAACAAAAACAAGACAATGATGTAAGAAGACAAAGGAATGACTAAAATAGAAGATTTCAGAAGACAAGATATCTCAAAGTAAACCCCCGTAAAACTATATAGGATAACAACTAAACGGTTACACGGACGATAACTTTATTTTGTGTTTTTCTGTGTTTTTCCGTTTTACTTGCAATCGTTTGCATTTTTATAGGAAAAAAGTATAAATTTAACGCAAAAACAAGAAAATGACGCAAGAAGACAAAGGAATGACTAAAATAGAAGATTTCAGAAGACAAAATATATCAAAGTAAACACCCGTAAAACTATCTAGGATAACAACCAAATGATAACTTTGGTGTGCTTCGCACGAAAAATACTACTGGTACCCTCGTGCTGCAAAGACCTTTTAGTGCGTGGGAAATAACTACGTAATGAAATGACAGACACTCCGAAGTGAGTCTCCATCATTTCACCAGTTCTCCACCACTATCCAGGCTCGTCCTCAGGACCCCTCCATCGTTAACAAATTAAAAAGAGAGGTATCAATACGAATTTAGAAAAGATGTACAAATTATGAAGAATGAAGATGAAAATATATGGGGCTGAAATAAGTCTTACCCAGTATATAATAATATTATTCATACACTCATTTTATTTTCACAAACACACATATTCTTGTTTTCACACTATCGCATATTCTTGTCCATATGGGATTTGGGTTTACAACATTGGTTTTTCTAATTCTTGGTTGATGATTTTGAACCTCCGTCAAGAAAGAGAATTAAACACACGCATTACTGACTATTTGTTGTAGTTATTCCATTGGTTTTATTCCTTTTTTGTTTTCAGCATTTTAACCCAAGTTTACATTCCCGTCCAATCTGCCTTTCATGACATATCTCCTTAGTCCCGGGATGTGGATATTTGTTATGTAATCTTCCCAGTTAATGCAATCGACATCAAACCCAAACTCTTTAGTCTCTTCTTCACTCATGAATTGCATCAACCTCTTTGTATTGCTGTTATCAAACCTGCTCAACACAATGTACAAAGCCAAAAGTTTGTATAGATACAAAAGTTTGTAAAAAAGCATATATGATATTTTAATAATTTAATCTCTTATTATTAAACTAATTAGCTATAATATGTCATAAAGTATACAAACTTAACTAATTTTTATTATATTTATACTCTTACAGTAGGGAGAGCTTCAATAGGACATTAACTACATATTCTATTCTGAAGATTTAACCATGTTGGCATTCCCGTTTCCTATCAGATAGTATCTTGAGTTTACCGTATCATTTCCCGCTTCTGCTTTCCCACTTGACAACTATGGTTATACCTATCTTGAGCAACTGTTAGAACGAAACTGTCTAGTTGGTCCATATTACTGCATTATCACCATGATGAGTAGATGTTTCTAGCTATAGAGAAAGGACATAACATGCGGAGCATTGTGGTTTTGGAGAATAAAACAAATTGGCTACATTGATGACATGATTCAATAAAAAAATGTTGGTTTCATTGATAATGTGAAGATACATGCGAGATAGTAGTTTGTTTCGAGTTTGTAGCGCAAATTACAAAATATGTACACAACAATATTAATGTATGACAGTTATAGACTTAAATCGGCCTATGCGGGAGTCTAGACTGAATTTGTCAAATGCTAGAATATTTAAGCATTTATTTGTTAGATTTCTGAAAGCTGTCATGTAAGGGTTTAAAATAAATAAATTGCAGCCCACTCATGAAACTTACATCCAGTTACTTTCCCCATTACCAGTTTACCATTTTCTCATTCCAATAAAACAACATAAAAATGATGATTTTTTAAGGGTTTATATATCTTTGAAGTCCAAAACAAATTGAAAGATAACAAGAAATTTAAACACCTGGCAACACAATGAAAAAATACCCAATTAAAATTACTGGAAAGCATCTTCGTAAAATAAGAGAAGCGTTATTACCTTCCACTCTAGATCTCTATTCTTATACAAATCTTTATCACTTAATTCAATCTTTGTTCCCTTTCAAAAATCAGTGTGATCTATTTTAAGATTGAATGAAATATGGAGTTAATGTTTTAATATATATTTAGAAAGATTTTATCTCTAAAAGATATTATCTTATTTGACTAACTCCTATTTTCAAGCTAGTTATTAACAGGTATTAACTTATGAAGATTGAGGTCAATCCTACGCTGAAGTATCTCGTGCAATATGGAAAGATTGAAGCCAATCAAAAGAGTCAAAAGCAATCATCAAGAACTTGAAGAAAGAAGATTGTTTTTACTCCTTTAAATAGTTGATAACTAAGCTTGTAAAAGATGTGTGTTCTAAATTATAAAGAACTCATTCTTGAGAGAATACACAGTGAGCTTTTAATTGGAAAAACAATGGTGTGATGCCATTGATATTTTGAGTGATAGTTATAAGGTAGGAGTAATATAGAGATAGGCAGAAAAACCTAGAGCGAGTCTGAGAGTTTTTCATTAAGACTTGAATCCTATATTGTAAGCTTTTATAATATCATAATCTGGGTGAGTGCCTCGTAGACGTAGCCTAGTTGGGTGAACTCCGTTGTTAAATGTGCATGTGATTTAATTCAAGTACATTTAACTTTACAAGTTCTGTCCATCATTATACTTAGGTTCCAAATGCACTTGGAACCTAACTGCATAACAGCAACTAGAACAGCAGATAGGAATTTCACCACTCTTTATTTTAAAATAAAAGTGGATGAAAAACCACACGAAGGATTACAAAGTTTAGAAATATCAAATACAGACTTAATCGGAGAAAACAAAAAACTTGAGCTGACACATGAAAATAACTTAGGTTCTGTTTGTTTGGTCGGAAAATATTTATCCTAAAAGATATTTACGAGGGGAATTATTTTTCTGAAAATTGTTTTCCCTCTATTCGTTTATTAAATGTTTGACGATACTTAGATTTTCTATGGAAATTTCTTGACTAATGGCGCGTTTGGGATTGAATTTTGTAGTTAAAAATAGATTTTACAATTAGAAACTAACTTGTTTAAAATAAACTACTTTTGAAAAATAATGAGAAAAAAATTGTTTAAATTAAGTCACTTATAGCTTTTTTTTTACCTCTAAATGACTTATAACTTAATTTTGTTAGTAAGTCATTTTTCACTTATTTTAACTTATTGGTGATTTGGAAATGTACAAATATTTCAATTGAAAATTTTAACGTTTGGTGATTTTGATGTGTAAAAGTCTCCGAATTCCTAATTTATATGATATTGATTTTTTATGCGAAAAGTAACTTTAGAAAAGTTACACCCCTAACTTTTTTTTTATTAAAAATCAAAATAAGAAGCGTTTAGAAACAATAACAAAAAAAATGGTTTAAAATAAGTCACTTCTAGCTATTTTAGCTTCAAATGACTTATAACTTATTTTTATTAATAAGTCAGTTTTCACTTTTAACTTTATAGTTACACGGATATATACAAAATATTTTAATTAGAAAATTTAACTTCTTTGTTTAAAAGCTAAAATAAGTTTCCGAATTCATAATTTCTCTGATTTTGAGTTTTTTCACAAATTCTAGCTTTTGAAAAGTTAAAAAAGCTAATTTATCAAGCACGCATAATTTATTTTTTATTAAAAAGAAGAAAAAAACCGAGTTAAAAAGGATAAAATATATCATTTCGTGAAAATTTTATGCTTTCTCTCACAAAAGAAAATGTTTTCCGCCCAATTTTGGTATTAGTCATTTTCCCTTATTTTCCTTGAGAGATGAAAAATATTTTCCTTAGTTTCTTATTTTCTTGTGAACCAATCATGCTTAAAATGTAATCAGATATTGATTGAACATTTTTCTAGACTTAGTACTGTCACATGCGTCCCTATTCATTGAGATGGTTGAATACCCTCCCAGCGATGTCAAAAGACAGGTAAACCGGAGGGGGATATAAGTATCATAGGCCTTGACAGGACGGATGGAAAAAGTCTGAAAGAATAAATGGGTAAAAACCAAATGAGATAATAAGGAGTGGTGTAGGGTAAACAAAGGAAAAAAAGAAGCTGAAGGCTCAAATGTGTAAAAAGAAAAAAAAATTGAAAAAAAAAAGTGGGCTCCTATTATATGAAAAAATGAAAGATGTTATGAGTAAACTAGAATGAATATTATGCAATAATATATATTTTTATTGTATAACCTTTTTATTTTCTAGTTAACTTTAGTAAAAATGATGAATTGCAAGGTTTTTTTCTCGATCAACTGTCGAATTTCGGGCTAACAGTATACATTAATTATAAACCATATACAATATTAAATCAAGCTATTTTGGGACGAGGGTATTTTTAACAATAAAGCGTACGCATCTTTAGAGGTTTTAGCCTGTTTTAATATAACTATAAATATTTTTCATCTAGTTGCATCCATGTGAGTTTGTAAGAGTGTGAGACTTAATTGTTAGATTTAAAAACTAATCAGCTTGTGGATGTTTTTTAGTAAATCCTCACGTAGACAAAACTCGTTATTTTACGCTTAAAAGGTTTTACGGCTTGTTTTATACGCTAAATGCTACCGTGTTTTCTACGACACTGGTTTATCCTTTATTTTTATCGTATTTAATTTTATACTAGTTAGTGCACTAAACTCAAAAGGAAAATGAATTTTTGAAAGACAGCCGACAAACTTTACTTCTTTGTTATCGCTTCCAATGTTCAAGACGAGCATTGAGCTAGTTGGGTGTATGATTAGGCCACGAAATGGTCATTTTTTCGGCTTAATATGATATGAATTAGCGTAATTTTGTTAAAATTTAGGCTTGTTTATGCTATTTTTTGTGTTTTTCTGCGTTTTCCCGGTTTACTTGCAATCGTTTGCATTTTTGTAGAAAAAAATATGGATTTAACGCAAAAACAAGACAATGACGCAAGAAGACAAAGGAATGACTAAAAGAGAAAATTTCAAAAGACAAATTACCTCAAAGTAAACCCCCGTAAAACTATCTAGCATAACAATCAAACGGTTACACGGACGATAACCTTGGTGTGCTTCCCAAGAAAAATACTACTGCTACTCTCGTAGTGATGCGAGACCTTTTAGTGCGTAGAAAAAAACTGCGTAACGAAAGCACAGACACTCAAAAGTTAGTCTCCATCATTTCACCATTTCTCCACCACTATCCAGGCTCGTCCTCACGACCCCTCCGTTAACAAACTAGAAATAGAGGTATCAATACGAATTTTGAAAAGATGTACGAATTATGAAGAATGAAGATGAAAATATATGGGGCTGAAATAAGTCTTACCCAGTATATAATAATATTATTCGTACACTCATTTTATTTTCACAAACACACATATTCTTGTTTTCACACTATCGCATTACCCAATATATAATAATATTATTCGTACACTCATTTTATTTTCACAAACACACATATTCTTGTTTTCACACTATCGCATATTCTTGTCCATATGGGATTTGGGTTTACAACATTAGTTTTTCTAATTCTTGGTTGATGATTTTGAACCTCCGTCAAGAAAGAGAATTAAACACACGCATTACTGACTATTTGTTGTAGTTATTCCATTGGTTTTATTCCTTTTTTGTTTTCAGCATTTTAACCCAAGTTTACATTCCCGTCAATCTTCCTTTCATGACATATCTCCTTAGTCCCGGGATGTGGATATTTGTTATGTAATCTTCCCAGTTAATACAATCCACATCAAACCCAAACTCTTTAGTCTCTTCTTCACTCATGAATTGCATCAACCTCTTTGTATTGCTGTTATCAAACCTGCTCAACACAATGTACAAAGCCAAAAGTTTGTATAGATACAAAAGTTTGTAAAAAAGCATATATGATATTTTAATAATTTAATCTCTTATTATTAAACTAATTAGCTATAATATGTCATAAAGTATACAAACTTAACTAATTTTTATTATATTTATAATCTTACAGTAGGGAGAGCTTCAATAGGGCATTAACACATATTCTATTCTGAAGATTTAACCATGTTGGCATTCCCGTTTCCTATCAGATATTATCTTGAGTTTACCGTATCATTTCCCGCTTCTGCTTTCCCACTTGACAACTATGGTTATACCTATCTTGAGCAACTGTTAGAACGAAACTGTCTAGTTGGTCCATATTACTGCATTATCACCGTGATGAGTTGATGTTTCTAGCTATAGAGAAAGGACATAACATGCGAGCATTGTGGTTTTGGAGAATAAAACAAATTGGGTACATTGATGACATGATTCGAGTTAGTAGATGCAAGATGAACTGTCACAATTTGAGAATAAATCATGTCATCAATGTTGAGAGAAATGTTTCATTGATAATGTGAAGATAGATGCGAGATAGTAGTTTGTTTCGAGTTTGTAGCGTAAATTACAAAATATGTACACAACAATATTAATGTATAACAGTTATAGACTTGAATCGGCCTATGCGAGAGTATAGACTGAATTTATCAAATGCTAGAATATTTAAGCATTTATTTGTTAGATTTCGGAAAGCTGTCTTGTAAGGATTTAAAAAAATAAAATTGCAGCCTACTCATGAATGATATAGTTTTGCACCCAACAAAAGAAACTTACATCCAGGTACTTTCACCATTACCAGTTTACCATTTTCTCATTCCAATATAACAACATAAAAAATGATGATTTTTTAAGGGTTTATATATCTTTGAAGTCCAAAACAAATTGAAAGATAACAAGAAATTTAAACACCTGGCAACACAATGAAAAAATACACAATTAAAATTACTGGAAAGCATCTTCATAAAATAAGAGAAACGTTATTACCTTCCACCATGAAATGTATATGGCCTATATATATTTGCCAGATTCTTTGCTTGCTCAACAATTTTTGTATGAAGACTCTCTTGCTTCCGAGACAACTTCCCATTCCAAGTGCCAAGGGAATCTAATCCAGTCCCTTTATTCTGTAAATGAGATGAAAACTTGTCCACGGAATCGAAAAGCTTTATAGGGGAAACATAGATGGAATCCCCCTTTGAGTCAATACATGCCATAGATTTGAAGTGCTGATAGATATAATCATGTAGGACTTTAAAAACTAGCGGGTTTGAAACAGAGGAGGCAAGATGGTACACGTGACTTTCAGATTTTCCAGTTGACGCATGTTTTGCTATCGCTGCCAATGTTGCCTTCACAACCATGTCTACAGGGACCTGTCGTAACCTTTTTACGGTTATAAAGAAACACAAGGAAAATCTATTTCCTTCATATATTAAGCTTTATTTTCATGGAACTAGGTGTTAGAGTTATATTATCCCACATCGATGTAATATCGATCAAGCCTGTGGTTTATAAAGAGTTTCCATCCTTACCATTACGAGGCCTTTTAATGGTAAATTAATATGAATTCTAATACTAGGCAATGATTTTGTTGAACTGTTGTAGATGACCGGTTCTTAAAAAAAATTGTAACATTCTTATTTGAATATCAGGACCTCAATCCTTTTGACTATTTATCGCAACGAGGGGTAAAGGCAAGGTAAATGTAGTGTTGAATTTGCAGAATTTATGTTAAAAAAAATTCATAATTTTCTATAAATTGTAGTAAAAACATAGTAACGAAGTAATTTTTTTTTACAATTATAGGTGTTAGGAATAGCTATTTGCACACGACTCTCACACTTATTCGGGAGAAACATTACTGTAAAGCTGATGTACTACATTTAACGATGTGTCACCTACTAAAACTCAGGGGTTAGGGGGTGTAAATAACTCGGATGGTCACTAACTAGCGTGGGAACTCATTAAAAGTGTCTCTTGTTTATTTAAACTATGAAAAGGATGACCTAAAAAGGTGAAATTATTAGAATATGATTAACTGAAAAGACAAAGTAGAATGGTACTAACAACATCAAGTACTCCATTTGGGTCAGCCGGGAAACCAGTAATTTGTCCTTTTCCATAGGAAATAACAACCGGATCCATCATTCTGTGTAGAGGGGGAGAGAAACAAAAAAAAAGTAGCAATATTATATCACATCTCATACAGCATTGATGAAGCATAATCGAAAAACCTTTTATTATGTACCTATTTCCTTCTATCCAACCAGGAAAAGGGTCCTTATAAGTAGGGATGGCAATTGGGCCGGGTTTCTCGAAACCCGACCCGACCCGATCCGACCCGCACATCAATCCGCACATAACCCGACCCGACCCGTTTATACCCGACCCGACCCGTTTGACCCGAAATATTTTGATAAGCCAAATAAGTGCAAAACATTATTCAGCATCTAACAATAACCATTTAATTAAATTAGAAAAGTTTAAAAATCTTATTTTTTCCAAATTTTTCATATTTACCTAGTAAAAATTTATAATAATCTAAATTATTATTTACAACAATACCCACAAAAATAAAAGAAAAAAAACTAACAAAAATAAGAGAAAGTTAGTACACAAGAGAGATGACTAATTAATTTGGTGAATGAGTCTCTTTTAATATTTTATCGTTGATAATTAGCTTTCTATCATCTTTTAATCACTAGGCACATATGTTTTATACAGTGTATCTATGTATGTATCTATGTATATGTTAGAGAGAGGATGTGTCATGTGTGTGTGTTGGGTTGTGTTTTATTACGGTGTAATTCCCTCTAAGCAACTCATAATAACTTATATTACTCATAGATATCTTGATAAGTTCACATTCCTCATAGGTATCATTTTTTTAATTATTTAGTTTATTTACTAAATTGTCATACAAATCAAAATATAATATATATATTTTATCTTTCTACAAACCCAAAAAAATAGTTTTTTATTTTTTTTGTAATTTTTTTATTTTTTTTGTAATTTTTTGTGATTTTTTTCGTTTTTTATAATTTTATGTGATTTTTTTCATTTTTTATAATATTTTGTGATTTTTTTTTATTTTTTATTTTTTATTTTTTATTTTTATTTTTTTAAAATTTTATGATTTTTTTATTTTTTTGTAATTTTTTTATTTCTTTGTGATTTTTTTGATTTTTTTTTCATTTTTTATGATTTTTTGCATTTTATATAATTTTATGTGTTTTTTTTCCATTTTTTATAAAATATGTGTATGGCGTTTTGATAAATAAAATAAATAATTAAAAAGTGGTATCTATATGCAATATGAACTTATTTCTAACTTGCACAAAGTTGCACAAAAGTCCAAAATAAACCAATCCAACCCGACCCAAATAATCCTGCACTTTTACCCAACCCGTAGCGGGTCGGGTCGGGTCGGGTTTCGAGAAACCCGACCCAATTGCCATCCCTACTTATAAGCAGTGTTTTAAATAGCGTTATCGCTATCGTAGCGTTTTTTCGAGAGAAACGCTAAAAGCGCTAAAGCGTTGCTATATAGCGCTTTGCGGTGTATTTTTTTTTGCCTAAATATGCACTAAACTTTAGAATATATAACAAAAAAAAAAAAAAAGGTATAGTTATATTAGATAGTAATAAAAAAAAATCAAAAAAAAAATTGTTGTTGGTGAGTTTCGAACCCAGGTCTGCTGGAAATAACAGCACAGTCTTAACCATTTGAACTGCAGACACTTTTATGAAAATTGTACAATATATATTTATTATTTAAATCCGCTGTTTTTTTTTTTAACTCGCTATTTACGCTTTTGGTCCAGAATTTCGCGCTTTTTGCGCTTTTGGTCCCCTATAGCGCGATTTTAGCGCAATTCCACCCAAAATCGTGATTTTTCGTTGCGTTTTTTACCAAAAAAGCGCTATTTCGCGCTACGTAGCGCTACGTAGCGCGAATTTTAAAACAATGCTTATAAGTGCTCTCTATAACACTTGGTCGAATGATCACTACCGGTACTTCCCCTCTCATACTATCAATCATCATTTCTCCCATAGCTTTTGTAAACACATAAGTATTTGTCCATCCATGTTTCTTGGCTCTGTTTGAAGATTTAAAATGTATTCACTTCCAAATATCAGGAATCAGAGTGAAGAAAAAATAGAATTGGTTTTCATTTGCCGTTTTCAGTAGTTCTGAATTTAGTTGGCATGAAATACGAAATAACAATAAATATAATTAATGATTTGTATGATTTTTTTAGAGAAAAAAATCCGTCATCAATCTAGTGCTGGGAGTGAAAATAGCACTAATGTTGATCGTGTTAATGTCCATGAAAATAATGATTACGTAATTTTGAAGCATCACCAATTTTGAATGATGATGATAGTTGAAATTCCTATCCGCTGTTCTAGTTGCAGTTTTGCAGTTAGTTTCCAAGTGAGGTTGCAACCAGTACTTGAAACCACGTATATTAATGGACAGAACTGTAAAAAGTTAAATGTACTTTGAAATAATTCACACGCACATTTAACAACGGAGTTCACCTAACTAGACTACGTCTCCGGGGCACTTACCCAGATTATGATATTATAAGAAGCTTACAATATAGGATTCAAGTCTTAATGAAAAACTCTTAGACTCCCTCTAGGTTTTTCTGCCTATCTCTATATTGCTCCTACTCTATAACTATCAAATATAAATCAATGGCATCCCACCATTGTTTTCTGTTTAAAGCTCACTGTGTATTCTCTCAAGAATGGGTTCTTTATAATCTAGAACACACGCCTTTTACAAGCTAAGTTATCAACTATATATACAAGTAAAATAATCTTCTTTCTTTAAGATCTTGAAGATTTCTTTTGACTTGTTTTGATTGACTTCAATCTTTCCAAGCATTACGTGATTCTCCAGCGTGGATTGACTCCAATCATCATTGGTTGATACCTGTTTAATAACAGCTTGATTGTAGGAGTTAGTATTTTCCTATAACAAGGAAACATCTAAAGATAATCATTTAGAGATAATATCTTTCCATATATATATGAAACACTTAACTCCAGATTCCATTCAATCTTTAAAACGAATCATACTGAATATAGATAAGGAACAAAGATTGAAACATGTGATAAGGACAAGCATAAGAATAGAGATGCATATTAAAAGGAAACATAACCTTATAAACTAATCTTTTTATATCTTTTAGAAAACATCTTTCCTTAACACTTTGATATTCTCAATAAATACATATTAAACGTTTAAGAACTTATGAAAATATATCCTACATACTTTAAAACAAATGATTAACAATTAACGAGTAGTAATGTAGAATTATGGAACTTGACAGAATTCTGCTTAACAGCAGGTTGTAACTGAGGTTGCAACTGAGGTTGCAACTGGGACTTGAAACCATCAACGCTGTCTAAGCAGGTTGTAACTGAGGTTGCAACTGGCACTTGAAACCTATCACTTACTATCTTAGTAGGTTGTAACTAAGGTTGCAACTGGTACTTGAAACCTGTCACTTACTGTCTTAGTCCTTAACAAACAGTTATGATTATTTAGTAAAAACCAATAGACAACCAATAATATATAGACCAGAAATCTGGTCCTAACAATCTCCCCCTTTGTCATTGGTTTTGACAAATCATCTAAGTTTATAGATCATCCAGCCACCTGCAAATTCAATTTCAGCACAGTCTTATACTGTACATCTTTATTCAATACTTAAGAGACATCTGTTTAAGCTCCCCCTGCAAGTTAGAATTGCACATATCAAATAGGCACAAACTATATCCATTCACAGATTCAATTCTAAAGACAAGCATACTTCAAAATGGAAATTGCAGAAACTTTAAGGCCAAAAACATGGCACAACATTGTCTTAGTACAACATTTGTAATTGAAATTAAAACAGCAACATAAAGTCTTGGAATTGAAATTAATGCTGAACAATTAACAGAACAGAACATAAACATGAACATAAACTTCACTTTACTCCCCCTATTTGTCAGAACCTTGACAAACTAGTCACTTGGGATGTCAGTAAATGGTGCTTTTTCCCTGAGAGGATTGTCTTTGACTATTTCTCCATCTGCTTCATCATCACTACTTATAGAAAAACCATCATTGCTGTGAGTAGCTTCACTATTGTCTTGATCCTCATCCTCAACTAAATTTACCAACAGCTTCTTGATTTGATAGTCATCAGTATCCAGTTCAGCTCTCCTTTCCTGATTGTAAGCCAGCTTCTGTGTCAAGTACCATCTGATGCCTCTCTTCTTTGTTGAAGGAGCACTTGAGGTGTCCTTAGCACTGCTGGTCTCCTTCTCCTTTCCTTTGTCCCCAGAAATGTCATTTACATGCCCTTCTTTTAGCAGTTTGGCAGAGATATACAGGGCAGATGGACAATTAGTGGTAGGTTCATTAAGAATACTTATTGGAGAATCTCTAGACATAGCATAGACTTGGCTTAGAATAAGACCAGTGATTAGGCAGGGGAATGGAAACAGAATGGATGGAGAATTGGTATCACTGAAATCCCTTATCAGATTGAAGACATGTTGGCCAAAGTTAATGGGTAGTGAAGACATGATTTTGTACAGAAAGATGGCCATATCTTTGTTAACCTTGGAAGGTTGTTTGGTAGGAGTCCAATTGAACCTAGCAATCTTGTGCAATACAGTAGCACATAAGGTGAGAGAGGAAGTTTTGATGGAATTGCCATCAAATCTGTTGTTCTTTCCAGTTAGAACTAGACTAATGACTTCCATGTCATACTCAGTATTATCAACAGAAGGATTTGGTGATAGCATGAATTCATTTATAAGCTTTGGGGTAAAATCTAAAGTAACACCCCTCAAAAATACTCTCCCATAAGCAGGGTTCTCTTCATCAAACACAATGCTACTTAGATTAGCATAAAATTCTTTAACTACAGCAGGGAAATAAGAATCAGCATAGGTAATAGTTTTTCCTAGACCAACATTAGATAGCAACTTTTCAACATACACTTGTATGTAAGGATAACTAACCAAATTGAGCTTTCGTTCACAATGTATTTCTCTATCAGCAAAAGCTCTAAACCTCCTAAACATTCTCATGCTCCAGAACCTAGGATCAGTCTCATTAAACCTAGGAGTATAGTCAAACTTAGCAACTATAGGATCATTATCATAATTTCTCCTAGCACATTTTTTGACCTCTGTTTCTTAGAGGAAGAAGACTCACTAACCTTAGCTTTTGAACCTTGACTGGTGGGGGATTTAGATAAGAAATCCCTTAGAGTACACTCATCATCAGAACTCTGGATATTAGACATGGTTTCAACTGGAGGTTGGAAGTGGACTTGGAACTACGCTGTGTTTGGGTTTTTCTGAAACTAGGGTTTTACAGAGAGAGCGAGAGAGATTTTAATAATTGTGATTAATATGGAAAAGTAAAAAGAGGTTTGTATAAATATTAATAAAGTCCATATCTTTTTGTAATTGGAAAGAGATACATGCAAATCAATTTGGAAACAGATTTAGCCAAAAACAAGGAAGTTTTTTATCAACAGAAAGTTTGAAAATTATCACACTTAAATCACGAAGGAAACAGTTGGCATTAAGATAAATTCAGCAGTTAATACAGATAAACATTCCTTTTCAAACAGACAAATCCAAAATTTGAAAATTCAAGAGTTGAAGCTTATAAGGAAATTTGACTTGATTCAAGATAAAGAACAATTAGAGAGATATTTAAGCTTTTGGAAACCAAAAATCTAGCAATTTACCCAAGAAGATATGTTTATCATTGAATAACTCTAATAAAGATTAGATTTTAGGAGCTTATATTGAGCAAATCCGTTTTTATCTCTACACAAAAACTAGTTTGATGACCTCAGCAAGGAAAGAGTATAAGTGATGTCAAAAAATAACAAGACTTAGTCTTGACAGTTTATAATAGATTGAGGTTTCAACTGATGTTGCAACTGAGCTTGCAACCAGTATTTTTAACACGAGGTTTCAACTGGAGTTGCAACTGAACTTCCAACCAGCTATTTAGGAGTATGAGGTTCCAACTGGAGTTGCAACCGAACTTGCAACCAGCAAAAAAAATTTGCACTTTGTGCTTGCAACTCTATTACCAGAGAGGTTTTTCAAAGACAAATTACCTCACATCTGTTTTTGAGACACCAAAAAGCGGCTTTTTCAAAACACAAACATCATAGCTCAATCAAGACTTAACCTTAGAAATAAAAATTATAGAAGGTACTCAACACAGACATATTTAGCAAGAGTATTTAATTAGATCTATAATGACATACCCCTATGTCACTTCTTAATGATTCAAATTTGTTTGTATCAAGGGGCTTAGTGAAAATATCTGCCAATTGTCTTTCAGTTGAAACATGTTCTAAAATTAAGCTCTTTTCTTCAACCAGTTCTCTAATAAAATGATGCCTTAGATCAATATGTTTAGTCCTCGAATGTTGAACTGGATATTTAGCTAAATCTATAGCACTTTTGTTATCACAAAACAAAGTTAAGATTTCTTGTTTAACATTATAATCAGTTAACATCTGTTTCATCCAAATGAGTTGAGTGCAACCACTTCCAGCTGCAATATATTCTGCCTCAGCAGTAGATAAAGATATGCAATTTTTCTTTTTACTAAACCAAGAAACAAGGTTGTTTCCAAAATAAAAACAACCACCAGAAGTACTCTTTCTATCATCTATGTTTCCTGCCCAATCTGCATCACAGTAGCCACTTAGAAAATGGTTTGTATCTTTAGAATACCATAAGCCTAGGTGAATTGTTCCTTTTACATACCTTAGAATTCTTTTAACAGCTAGAAGATGAGGTTCTAAAGGATTTGCCTGATATCTGGCACAAACTCCTACACTTAAACAAAGGTCTGGTCTACTAGCAGTTAAATACAGCAAACTTCCAATCATGGATCTATACAGGCTGGGACAGATACTTTTACCTTTGTCATTTTTAGACAGTTTAAGAGTGGTACTCATAGGGGTTCTCTTTTCTTTACTCTCACTCAGACCAAACTTCTTTACTAGATTGTCTGCATACTTACTTTGGCATAGAAAAATGCCTTTCTCATTCTGTTTAACTTGAAATCCTAGAAAGTAAGTTAATTCACCTCCACCACTCATTTCAAATTCATTCTTCATATCAGAAATGAATTCTTCTATCCTTTTAGCAGAGGTAGAGCCAAAAACAATGTCATCAACATAGATTTGAGCAATTATTATGTCCTTTTGTGGTTTTCTTATTAAACAGAGTTTTATCAATTCCCCCTCTGTTAAAACCTTTTTCAAGCAAGTACTTGGTTAATCTATCATACTAAGCTCTAGGAGCTTGTTATAGACCATACAAGGCCTTTTTCAACAAATAGAAATGTTCAGGAAATTTAGGATCTTCAAATCCCTTAGGTTGACAAACATACACTTCTTCATTAATCACACCATTCAGAAAGGCACTCTTAATGTCAAGTTGAAATAATTTAAAATCATACAGACATGCAAGAGAAAGAAGCATTCTAATGGATTCAATTCTAGCTACAGGAGCAAAGGTTTCATCAAAATCAATTCCCTCAATTTGTGTATAACCCTGAGCTACCAACCTAGCTTTATTTCTGATAATCACTCCATCCTCATTACTTTTATTTCTAAAGATCCATTTAGTCCCTATAACATTTTTATTAGAAGGTCTGGGTACTAAAGTCCATAGATCATTTCTCCCAAATTGTGACAGTTCATCTTGCATAGCTAAAATCCATTCACTATCTTCTAAAGCTTCTTTTATATTCTTAGGTTCTAACTGAGAAATATTGCAAGCAAAGTGAACAACATTATTTCTTTTACCTCTGGTTTTCATACCTGAGGCAACTTCTCCTATGACATTGTCAAGAGAATGATTTTTCTGAGTCCTTACATAGCGTGGCTTGCTTGTAGTTGGAATAGCAGATCCTCCTTCTTCTTCTTCAGACTCTGTTGAATTCTGGGTTTCAACTTCAGTTCCAACCTCAGTTCCAACCTCAGTTGTAACCTCAGTTGCAACTGGACTTCCAACCACTGTGGGATTTCCTGTTTGCTTAATTTCTTCTTTCTCTTTTCCTGCAATCTTAGATTGTTCATCATCCCCTGTAATCTCATCAACAGTTTTTAAGTCATCAAATAGTACATTATATGACTCCATGACACAATTTGTCCTTAAGTTAAAGACTCTAAAAGCTCTGCTGTTTTGAGCATAGCCAAGAAATATCCCTTTATCACTCTTAGAATCAAACTTACCAAGATGCTCTCTGTCTTTAAGAATATAGCATACACATCCAAAAACTTGAAAGTACTTAACATTAGGTTTTCTACCTTTCCATATCTCATATGCAGTCATGGCAGTACCTTTAGTAATATAGACCCTATTGACAATATGACAAGCAGTGTTAACAGCTTCAGCCCAAAACCTATTAGCAAGTTTCTTAGAATTAAGCATGACTCTAGCCATTTCTTGTATAGTTCTATTTTTTCTTTCAACTATGCCATTTTGCTGTGGAGTCTTATGAGCTGAGAACTCATGACTAATACCTAAGGAGTTGCAAAATTCTCTGAACTTACTCTTTTCAAATTTTGTTCCATGATCACTTCTGACCCTAGCAATGTTACCACTGGTTGAACCTTTTTCAAGTTGAAGTTTTAAGCACAGAATTTTAAAGAGATCAAAAGTTTCAGATTTATCTTTCAAGAAAACTACCCAAGAGTATCTAGAGAAATCATCTACAACTGCCAGAATGTACTTTTTGCCACCTATACTAGCAGTTTGCATAGGACCCATCAAGTCAATATGAAGTAGTTCTAGGACTCTCTTAGTGTAGATTTGACTTGTACTTTTGTGAATACTCTTTGTTTGTTTGCCAATTGCACAGTCACCACAGACACTTTGAGTTTTAGCACTAAGTTTAGGAATACCTCTTATCAATTCCTGTTTAACAAACTTATCTAAGGTTTTGTAATTAACATGACCAAGCCTTTTATGCCAAATGTCAACATTATTAGTAATGGCTTGATTACACCTATTCTGAGGCAATTCTCTTTAAGCTTTTTCAAACACATAGCAGCTGTTGGTTGATCTAACTCCAGTCATGACTAAATCATTGTTAAGATTAGTAATTAGACACCTTTCTTTGTCAAACTTAACAATCATCTTGTTATCACAAAGTTGACTGATACTAATAAGATTAGCTTTTAGACCATCTACAAGAAAGACATCATCAATGTCAGGCATTCCAGGTTTGTTTAAGGTACCTTTACCAACAATTTTACCTGTATCTCCACCTCCAAACACAACAGTGTTTCCTTTAAGACTAGTGACATTTTTTAGAAGACTTGCAGTACCTGTCATGTGCTTAGAGCAGCCACTGTCAAAATACCAATCATTAGAAGTAACAGCATTCAAAGAAGTAATTACAGCTTTGTTATTAGCAATTAAGGTAGCTTTTTCTTTAACTTTCCAGACCCAGTTCAAATTTTTATTGACATAAGCCAACCAGTTTTTCTGAGAGATGTACTTTCTGTTCCTCTTTAAGTAACACTTGATTTCTGAATGACCAGGTTTTTTACAGAAATTACACAGCTTCACCCTAAAGTTAGTTTTATCCTTAAAGCTATTCAGTTCATTCCTGGCTTCAACTTTGGTTGGAACTGAGCTTCTAACCTTATTGTTAAAAACATGAGTTTTATTCTTGGTTGCAACTTTGGTTGCAACTGAGCTTCTAACCTTATTGTCAAAAACATGATTTTCAGTTTTAGCAACAGCTTTAACAAAGGTAGTTTTTCCTGTACTTTCACGACCATAGTAACCTAAACCACTGTTATCTTTAGACCCTCTAGAATATGACAGCATGTCATCTAATTTTTCTGAAGCAGAAACATTCAGCATTTTAATTTTCTTTTTAGTTTCAGTAAGTTCAGCCAGTTTTATATTAAGCTGCTCAGTCAGACTTTTAACCTCATCCTTTAGATTATCGTTAAGTTTGTTTATGATCAAGGATTGCTTACTCAAACATTGATACTTTTCATAAAGAACAAGATATTGCTGAGTAATGTTTTCATCAGAGGGTTCTTCCTCATCACTACTATAGGTTTTAAGAGTAGTTGTAACTATGGTTGAAACAGACTCACAGTCACTTTCATAAGTATGTTCTTTTTCAGTAATTATTCCCATGAAATTAACAAAGTTAGACTCATCCTCTTCATCACTGTTGCTTTCAGAATCACTATCACTATGAGTGGTTATATAAGCATTTTTGCTTCTTTTTAAAGTATTTGCACACTCAGCCTGAATGTGACCAAAACCTCTACATTCTCTACATTGAATCTCTCTAGGCTTGTACTCTTTGTTATCCTTCTCTTTTGGATTCCACTTTCCTGTAGAGTTATTATTAAACCTAGATTCTGACTTAAATTGATTATCCCTTTTCTGAAAATTTTTGGATGTTCCAGAATCATCCTGTTTTTTCTTGTAAAACTTTTTATAAACCTTTTTAGCAAAGAAGGCTAGCTGTTCTTCATCACTCATTTTTTCACAGACCTTAGGTTCAGATTTCTCAGCTTGAAAGGCTATTCCCTTTTCTGGTCTCTTATGTTTGAAGAACTTTAGCTCATGAGTGCTTAGATTACCTATTAGTTCCTCAAGTTTAAGATTATCTAAGTCTGTAGATTCTTCAATAGAAGTAACCTTAATTTCAAACCTTTCTGGAAGTGACCTTAAAGTTTTCTTAACAAGTTTAGCATCACTGTATTTTTCACCTAAGGTTCCAGCTTGATGTGCAATATGACAAATTCTGCCATTAAACTGTTCAATGGTTTCATCTTCTTCCATTCTTAAGTTTTCAAACTGAGTGGTTAACTATTGGAGTTTAAAAGCTTTTACTTTAACAGTTCCTTCAAAGGTTACTTGTAAAATGTCCCATGCCTCTTTGGCAGTTTCACAATGAGAGATATACCTGAACACACTGAGTGTGACACCAGCAAAGATTAGGTTTGTTGCAGTTGAGTTTGCACTGGATTTTTTGTCTTCATCAACAGACCACTTGTCTTCAGGTACATAGATCAGAGTACCATCATCATCAGTGATAGTTGGAGGTTCCCATCCATAGAGTACAGACTTCCATACTTGTTCATTTTGCTGTTTGATGAATGATCTCATCCTTATTTTCCATACTCCATAGTTGACTCCTCCTTCAAGCAATGGAGGTTTGTTGAATGCGTTTCCTTCCCTCATTAAGTCCATCTTGACTAGAACATAGGATCCACACTAAGTAATGTCTAGTGTGAAGCTCTGATACCAATTCAAATTTCTATCCGCTGTTCTAGTTGCAGTTTTGCAGTTAGGTTCCAAGTGAGGTTGCAACCAGTACTTGAAACCACGTATATTAATGGACAGAACTGTAAAAAGTTAAATGTACTTTGAAATAATTCACACGCACATTTAACAACGGAGTTCACCTAACTAGGCTACGTCTCCGGGGCACTTACCCAGATTATGATATTATAAGAAGCTTACAATATAGGATTCAAGTCATAATGAAAAACTCTTAGACTCCCTCTAGGTTTTTCTGCCTATCTCTATATTGCTCCTACTCTATAACTATCAAATATAAATCAATGGCATCCCACCATTGTTTTCTGTTTAAAGCTCGCTGTGTATTCTCTCAAGAATGGGTTCTTTATAATCTAGAACACACGCCTTTTACAAGCTAAGTTATCAACTATATATACAAGTAAAATAATCTTCTTTCTTTAAGATCTTGAAGATTGATTTTGACTTGTTTTGATTGGCTTCAATCTTTCCAAGCATTACGTGATTCTCCAGCGTGTATTGACTCCAATCATCATTGGTTGATACCTGTTTAATAACAGCTTGATTGTAGGAGTTAGTATTTTCCTATAATAAGGAAACATCTAAAGATAATCATTTAGAGATAATATCTTTCCATATATATATGAAACACTTAACTCTACATTCTATTCAATCTTTAAAACGAATCATACTGAATATAGATAAGGAACAAAGATTGAAACATGTGATAAGAACAAGCATAAGAATAGAGATGCACATTAAAAGGAAACATAACCTTATAAACTAATCTTTTTATATCTTTTAGAAAACATATTTCCTTAACACTTTGATATTCTCAATAAATACATATTAAACGTTTAAGAACTTATGAGAATATATCCTACATACTTTAAAACAAATGATTAACAATTAACGAGTAGTAATGTAGAATTATGGAACTTGACAGAATTCTGCTTAACAGCAGGTTGTAACTGAGGTTGCAACTGAGGTTGCAACTGGGACTTGAAACAATCAACGCTGTCTAAGCAGGTTGTAACTGAGGTTGCAACTGGCACTTGAAACCTGTCATTTACCATCTTAGTAGTTTGTAACTAAGGTTGCAACTGGTACTTGAAACCTGTCACTTACTGTCTTAGTCTTTAACAAACAGTTATGATTATTTAGTAAAAACCAATAGACAACCAATAATATATAGACCAGAAATCTGGTCCTAACAATAGTGATACTGACATCAATATTGTTGGCAATGATGAAGTTGATAGTCATCTGTTATGAAATGGATGATCTTCTTTCAGGAGAGAATAAGCGCTTTAAAGGATGATTCCGATTTACGTAGCGGCGTTTGCAATTATGTGTTTTGTTCAAGTACACACTTTTTACAATTGATTCCAGACAATTGGTTTTAATTTGGACACATTTGATGCGACTGACTTAGGTTTTTTTCTCCTATTAGTGTCCATGATGTTAGAAATTGGCTTAAATTCTATTATGAAATTTTAGATGGTTTGACTGATTCGGCGGAGATTTGATTTGTATCTAAATATTTGATGTTATGACTTTACGATTTGATTTATTACCTATTTTAAATAGGATTAGAATTATGGAATGTATTTCCTATTTTATCAAAAATAGAAATACGATTTGTTTCATTTTAGGTTTAATACTAGACCTCTTGATTTACTATTGTAATATGTGTATGGTTTTCTTGAGACAGGGAGAAAGAGAAGAGAGAGATGTGAGTTTTAAATATTATTGATGGGATTGAGGTTGAAGAGTTTTGTAACATTTACATCTTGAACATGATATAAGTTATTCATATTGATTTGGTTTGTGGGTTAGGACGTTTTGAATGATTATACTCATGTTTAAATAATGAAAAATTAATCTCTCTCACGTGGATTAATGAAGGATCACAATTGTTTATAATTCTTGGAGACCACGTCAAATTTGGTGTCTAAGTTTTAATTACGCTTGATTGTTTATTTATGTTCGTTCGACGCTTCCGCGCAACACACGCCTTTGATATCGTCCATTGGGTATGTTGGTTGATTAATCGGTAGGCATGATGTCTTGATTGTTATGAGGTTTTGCTATATCAAATTTTATATAAGAATATATAATTTTATCCGTAAAGTTTACTCTTTTAGCGTCGGTAATTATGTTTCGGTAAAGCTCATAGAATACCGCTTGAGTGATGCCTTGCGTTCTAAAACATTGCTCGATATATTTAAATTTAAAATAAATTATATCCAAAGTTCCTTCAGTTTTCTTGGTAGAGTGTTCTCATCGAAAGTTTCCTTTGTATCCAAAACCAACTTTTCTTCATTCTCAATTGTAAAAAAATTGTCACTCGCTGCGCTATATCCCAAGCCCAATAGAGTTTCATTTATTATTCCATGTCTTTGTCTATTAGCATAAACTACACCAAGTGACAGATCATGAATATATTATTTATTTCTTTTCAATTAATTAATACAATGGTTTGAACCAATACATTACTTTTATTTGCAGTAAACAAAAAACTATATAGAATTTTGTTGATTACCAGTTGATATATGGAGAAAGAGCTGGAGTTTCCTGCAGTTCTTCGCAAAATTCAAAAGCCGAATAGGACTTCCCATATTGATGTTCAGAGGCACATCATATCTGCAATAATTTTATAAACACTTTTTTTTCATGTTTAGAGAAATAATCATCACTAAAGAAGAAATTGAAGGATGACATTAGTCTTTACCTTTCATCAAAAGTGGTATTAGCAGCAGAGTTAACAATAATATCTACCTCTTTCAAAATAGCCTCAACTGCATGTTCTTCAAGACCAAGATTAAATTCACTAATATTTCCCAATACAGGAACCAACTTGCCAATCATAAAATCCCTATAAGATTTTCCATAGGTTTGTCGCAGAGACTTGAACAATTCAGCATCTATGATCTACATAATGCACAAATATCGATTAAATTGTATTAAAACGAATATACCAACTATGTAAGATTCAAATTAAATAATCATCCATAACTTAGGCTTACCTCATTTTCTAATCTCTGCATTGCAGCTTCCTTGCTTTTCGCCATGATCAGGACAAATATCGTACCCACATCAGGCATTGTCCTCAGTATTTTCTCAATAAAAACTGAAGTTAAAAAAGAATTAGTCACTGGATATTATTGGCAGATAATTTTTTCATAGTGATGAAGAAAATATGTCCAAAAAAATTCCAACGATGCAGTGACTTCTGCAACAACGTAACTTTTACTTTATTAAACAAATATTTTGATTAGCATTCAGTTGATATTTCGTTCTGGGACAGTGAAGAGATAATTAACTAAAATTCTATAGCTTTAGAGATCCACAATTTAGAAAAACAAAAGAGTCGAGTAGACGATTGGAAAGAATAAATACCTTTTGCCAAAAAACCAGTTGCACCAGTAACAAAAATATTCTTTCCTCTATAAAATTTGACAATTCCAATTTCACCATGAGGAAGAGAGTTTTTCCGACTCCAACGATCATTTATTACCACTTCTGACGATCCCTTGGTTAAAACAGATGATACTGAGTTAGGTTCTGCTACATTGCCACTAGTTTGACATACAATATTAAGTTTGTTCCTCACCGACAAAGACCAATCACGCTTATCAGAAAATAAATACCCGAGATTCTTCTGTGAAACTGTGGAAGAAAGAGAGAAAGCCCTCATAGCTTTCTTACAGAAATAAAAATATTACAAAAGATAGTGAAAAGGGATATAATTAACTTAGGTAAAGGAACACTTAATTTCCTTGCAGAGAAATGCAAATAAGACTCAATATATAAGAGCAACCACAAAAGAGGATGGATGTTTTCTCGGGGAAACGACTCCGTTTTCAAATTTAAAGGAACGGAAAAAGAGAGGATGAAGAAATTAAAATAATTTTTTAATCAAAATACAGAATAACAGAGATAGCTCTGTTAGGAGTAGATTTCTGGTCTAAATATTATTTGTTGTCGATTGGTTTTCACTAAATAATCCTATCTGTTTATTATGAACTAAGACAGTGTTGTTAGGTTTCAAGCAATGTTGCAACCTCAATTACAACCTATGTTGATAGGTTTCAAGTAACGTTGCAACCTCAGTTGCAACCACAGTTACAACCTGCTTAGACAGCGTTGGAGGTTTCGAGTAATGTTACAACCTCAGTTCCAACCTGCTATTCTGCAGAATTCTGTCTTGTTTGTAAATCTGTATAATTATTCTTTAATGGTAATTATTTGTTCTAAAGTATGCAGGATATATTCTCATATGATCCTAAAGGTTTAGTATGCGTTTATTGAGAATATCAAAGTGGTAAGGAAAGATTTCCTAAAAGATATAAAGAGATTAGTTATGTTTTCTTTACATAGATAAATCTATATCTCTATTCTTATGCAAATCTTTATCACTTGTTTCAATCTTTGTTCCTTATCAATTCAGTATGATATGTTTAAGATTGAATGTAATATGAAGTTAAGTGTTTGATATGTATATGAAAAGATATTATCTCTAAAAGATATTATCTTCATATGTTTCCTTGTTATAGGAAAAGACTAACTCTTATTTCCAAACTAGTTATTAAACAGGTATTAACTTATGAAGATTGGAGTCAATCCCACGCTGAAGAGTCTTATGCTACATGGAAAGATTGAAGCCAATCAAAAGAGTCAAAGCAATCATAAAAGATCTTGAAGCAAGAAGATTGTTTTACTCATATAAATAGTTGATAACCTAGCTTGTAAAATGTGTGTGTTCTGAATTATAAAGAAACCATTCTTGAGAGAATACACGTGAGCTTTTAAAAAGAAAACAATGGTGGGATGCCATTGATTTATAAGTGATAGTTATAAAGTAGGAGCAATGTAGAGATAGGCAGAAAAACCTAGAGAGAGTCTAAGAGTTTTTCATTAAAACTTGAATCCTATATTGTATGCTTTTTATAATATCATAATCTGGGTAAGTGCCCCGGAGACGTAGCCTAGTTAGGTGAACTCCATTGTTAAATATGCGTGTGATTTATTTCAAGTACATTTAAGTTTACACAGTTCTGTCCATTAATACACTTGGTTCCAACTGTGGTTGCAACCTCACTTGGAACCTTACTGCAAAACTGCAACTAGAACAGCGGATAGGAATTTCAATTGGTATCAGAGCTTCACACTAGATCTAACTTAGTGTGGATCCTGTGTTCTGGTAAAAATGGACTTAATGAGGGAAGGAAACGCATTCAACAAACCACCATTGCTTGAAGGAGGAGTCAACTATGGAGTTTGGAAAATCAGAATGAGATCTTTCATTAAACGGCAAAATGAACATGCGTGGAAAATAGTACTGTATGGTTGGGAAGCTCCAACTGTTACTGATGGTGAAGGTGATCTAGTTTATGTGCCTGAAGACAGATGGTCTGCTGATGAGGACAGAAAATCAAGTGCAAACTCCACAGCAATAAACTTGATCTTTGCTGGTGTAACTCTCAGTGTGTTCAGGTATATCTCTCATTGTGAAACTGCCAAAGAGGCATGGAACATTTTACTAATAACCTTTGAATGAAGTGTTAAAGTTAAAGCTTTTAAACTCCAACAGTTAACCACTCAATTTGAAAACTTAAGAATGGAGGAAGATGAAAGCATTGAACAGTTTAATGGTAGAATTTGTCATATTGCCCATCAAGCTGGAACCTTAGGTGAAAAATACAGTGATGCTAAACTTGTTAAGGAAACTCTAAGGTCACTTCCAGACAGGTTTGAAATTAAGGTTATAGCTATTGAAGAATCAACAGACTTAGATAATCTTAAACTTGAAGAACTTATAGGAAATCTAAGCACTCATGAGCTAAAATTCTTCAAACATAAGAGACCAGAAAAGGGAATAGCCTTTCAAGCTAAGAAATCTGAGCCTAAGGTCTGTGAACAAATGAGTGATGAAGAACAGCTAGCCTTCTTCGCTAAAAAGGTTTACAAAAAGTTCTACAAGAAAAGACAGGATGATACTGGAACATCCAAAAACTTTCAAAAAGGGGATAACCAATTTAAGACAGAATCTAGGTTTAATAATAACTCTACAGGAAAGTGGAATCCAAAAGAGAAGGATAACAAAGAGTACAAGCCTAGAGAAATTCAGTGTAGAGAATGTAGAGGTTTTGGTCACATTCAGGCTGAGTGTGCAAATACTTTAAAAAGAAACAAAAATGCTTATATAACCACTCATAGTGATAGTGATTCTGAGAGCAACAGTGATGATGAGGATAATTCTAACTTTGTTAATTTTATGGGAATAATCACTGAAAAAGGACTTACTTATGAAAGTGACTGTGAGTCTGTTTCAACCATAGTTACAACTGCTCTTAAAACCTATAGCAGTGATGAGGAAGAACCCTCTGATGAAAACATTACTCAGCAATATCTCGTCCTTTATGAAAAGTATCAATGCCTGAGTAAACAATCCTTGATCATAAACAAACTTAATGTTAATCTAAAGAATGAGGTTAAAAGTCTTACTGAGAAGCTTAACATACAACCGGCTGAGCTTACTGAAACTAAAAAGAAAATAAAACTACTGAATGTTTCTGCTTCAGAGAAATTAGATGACATGCTGTCCTATTCTAGAGGCTCTAAAGATCACAGTGGTCTAGGTTACTATGGTTATGAAAGTACAGGAAAAACTACCTTTATTAAAGCTGTTGCTAAAGCTGAAACTCATAATTTTGACAATAAGGTTAGAAGCTCAGTTGCAACTAAAGTTGCAACCAGGAATAAAACTCATGTTTTTGAGAAGAAGGTTAGAAGCTCAGTTACAACCAAAGTTCCAACCAGGAATAAACTGAATAGCTTTAGGGATAAAACTAACTTTAGGTTGAAGCTGTGTAATTTCTGTAAGAAAGCTGGTCATTTAGAAATCAAGTGTTATTTAAAAAGGAACATAAAGTATATTTCTCAGAAAAACTGGTTGGCTTCTGTCAATAAAAATTTGAACTGGGTCTGGAAAGTTAAAGAAAAATCTACCTTAATTGCTAATAACAAAGCTGTGATTACTTCTTTAAATGCTGTTACTTCTAATGATTGGTATTTTGACAGTGGTTGCTATAAGCACATGACAGGTACTGCAGGTTTCCTAAAAAATGTCATTAATCTTACAGGAAACACTGTTGTGTTTGGAGGTGGAGAAACAGGTAAAATTGTTGGTAAAGGTACCTTAAACAAACCTGGAATGCCTAATATTGATGATGTCTTTCTTGTAGATGGTCTAAAAGCTAATCTTATTAGTATAAGTCAACTATGTGACAACAAGATGATTGTTAAATTTAACAAAGATAGGTGTCTAATTACTGATCTTAACAATGATTTGGTCATGACTGGAGTTAGATCAACAAACAGCTGCTATGTTTTTGAAAAAGCTGAAAAAGAATTGCCTCAGAATAAGTGTAATCAAGCTATTACTAATAATGTTGATATTTGGCATAAAAGGCTGGGTCATGTGAACTACAAAACCTTAGATAAGCTGGTTAAAGAAGAATTGATTAGAGGTATTTCTAAACTTAGTGCTAAAACTCAAGGTGTCTGTGGTGATTGTGCAGTTGGCAAACAAACTAAGAGTATTCACAAAAGTACAAGTCAAATCTACACTAAGAGAGTCCTTGAACTTCTTCATATTGACTTAATGGGTCCTATGCAAACTGCTAGTATAGGTGGCAAGAAGTACATTTTGGTTGTTGTAGATGATTTCTCTAGATACTTCTGGGTAGTTTTCTTAAAAGATAAGTTTGAAACTTTTGATCTCTTTAAAACTCTGTGCTTAAAACTTCAACTTGAAAAAGGTTCTACCAGTGGTAATATTGCTAGGGTCAGAAGTGATCATGGAACAGAATTTGAAAATAGTAAGTTTAGAGAATTTTGCAACTTCTTAGGTATTAGTCATGAGTTCTCTGCTCCTAAGACTCCATAGCAAAATGGCATAGTTGAAAGAAAGAATAGAACCATTCAGGAAATGGCTAGAGTTATGCTTAATTCTAAGAAACTTGCCAACAGATTTTGGGCTGAAGCTGTTAATACTGCCTGTCATATAGTTAATAGAGTTTACATTACTAAAGGCACTTCCATGACTGCTTATGAAATATGGAAAGGCAGAAAACCCAATGTTAAGTATTTTCAAGTTTTTGGGTGTGTTTGCTACATTCTTATAGATAGAGAACATCTTGGAAAATTTGATTCTAAGAGTGATAAAGGAACCTTTCTTGGTTATGCTCAGAATAGTAGAGCCTTTAGAGTTTTTAATCTAAGAACAAACTGTGTTATGGAGTCTTATAATGTTTTATTTGATGACTTGAAAGATGTGAATGAGACTACAGGTGATGATAAAGGGTCAGAAATAACAAGAAATGAATCTGAAGAAAGTCAGCAAACAAGCAGTCCAACAGTAGTTGGAAGTCCAGTTGCAACTGAGGTTGAAACCGCAGTTGAAACCCAGAATACTGCTGAGTCTGAAGAAGAAGAAGAAAGTTCTCATGATTAGTCAACTAGCAAGCCTCGCTATGTAAGGACTCAGAAAAATCACTCTCTTGACAATGTCATAGGAGAAGTCACTTCAGGTATGAAAACCAGAGGTAAGAGAAATAATGTTGTTAATTTTGTTTGTTACCTTTCTCAGTTAGAACCTAAGAACATAAAAGAGGCTTTGGAAGATAGTGAATGGATCTTAGCTATGCAAGATGAATTGTCCCAATTTGAAAGAAATGATGTATGGGCATTAGTACCCAGACCTTCTAATAAAAATATAATAGGGACTAAATGGATCTTTAGAAATAAAAGTAATGAGGATGGAGTGATTATCAGGAATAAAGCCAGGTTGGTAGCTCAGGGTAATACACAAATTGAGGGAATTGATTTTGATGAAACCTTTGCTCCTGTAGCTAGAATTGAATCCATTAGAATGCTGCTTTCTCTTCCATGTCTGTATGATTTTAAATTGTTTCAACTTGACATTAAGAGTGCTTTTCTGAATAGTGTGATTAATGAAAAAGTTTATGTTTGTCCACCTAAGGGATTTGAAGATCCTAAATTTTCTGAACATGTTTATTTGCTGAAAAAGGCCTTGTATGGTCTAAAGCATGCTCCTAGAGCTTGGTATGATAGATTAACCAAGTTCTTGATTGAAAAAGGTTTTAACAGAGGGGGAGTTGATAAAACTCTGTTTACTAAGAAAACTACAAAGGATATAATCATTGCTCAAATCTATGTTGATGACATTGTATTTGGCTCTACTTCTAATAAAAAGGATAGATGAATTCATTTCTGATATGAAGAATGAATTTGAAATGAGTGGTGGAGGTGAATTAACTTACTTTCTAGGATTGCAAGTTAAACAGAATGAAAAAGGCATTTTTCTATGTCAGAGTAAGTATGCAGACAATCTTGTTAAGAAGTTTGGTCTGAGTGAGAGTAAAGAGAAGAGAACCCCTATGAGTACCACCCTTAAACTGTCCAAAAATGATAAAGGTAAAAATGTCTGTCCTAGTCTTTATAGATCCATGATTGGAAGTCTGCTTTATTTAACTGCTAGTAGACCAGACCTGTGCTTAAGTGTAGGGGTTTGTGCCAGGTATCAGGCAAACCCTTTAGAACCTCACCTTCTAGCTGTCAAAAGGATTTTAAGGTATGTAAAAGGCACAATTCACCTAGGATTATGGTATTCTAAAGATACAAACCATTTTCTAAGTGGCTACTGTGATGCAGATTGGGCAGGAAACATAGATGATAGAAAGAGTACTTCTGGTGGTTGTTTTTATTTTGGAAACAACCTTGTTTCATGGTTTAGTAAAAAGCAAAATTGCATTTCTTTATCTACTGCTGAGGCAGAATATATTGCAGCTGAAAGTGGATGTACTCAACTTATTTGGATGAAATAGATGCTAAATGATTACAATGTTAAGCAAGAAGTATTAACTTTATTTTGTGATAACAAAAGTGCTATAGATTTAGCAAAGAATTCAGTTCAACATTTCAGAACTAAACACATTGATCTAAGGCATCATTTTATCAGAGAACTAGTTGAAGGAAAAAGCTTAATTTTAGAACATGTTTCAACTGAAAAACAATTAACTGATATTTTCACAAAGCCCCTTGATACTAATAAATTTGAATCTTTAAGAAGTGATATAGGGGTATGTCACTATGGATCTAATTGAATACTCTTGCTATGTATGTCTGTTTTGAGTACCTTTAATACTTTTTATTTCTAGAGGTAAGTCTTTGTTTAGCTTTGAAGTTTTTTATCTTGAAAAAGCCGCTATTTGGTGTCTCAAAAAATAGATGTGAGGTAACTTGTCCTAAAACCTCTTTGGTAATAGAGTTGCAAGCACAAAGTGCACTTTTTATATAATGGTTGCAAGTTCAGTTGCAACCCCAGTTGAAACCACATGCTCATAATACTGATTGCAAGCTCAGTTGCAACATCAGTTGAAACCTCATCCTCATAATGCTGAAAAATTCAGTGATTGTCCTAACACTCTAGAATGAAAAAGCCAAGACAAAGTTTTTTTTTGACATCACTTATACTCTTTCCTTGCTGAGATCATCAAACTAGTTTTTGTGTAGAGAAGAAAACGAATTTGCTCAATTTAAGCTCTTAAAATCTAATTTCTATTAAAGTTTTTCAATGATAAATGTATCTTCTTGAGTAAATTGCTAGATTCCTGTCTTTCAAAAGTGTGAATAACTTGCTGAATTGCCATTTTCTCTTGAATCAAGTCAAAAATTTTCTTGAAATCTTCAACTACTTAGAATTCTAAATTATGGGTATATCTGTTTACAAGGAATGTTGATCTTTATTTATTGCTTGATTTATCTCTCTGAAAAACTGTTTCCATCGTGATTTCTTTGTGTTTAAATTAAAAAAAAATAAAAAATCTGTTAAGAAATTTCCTTATTTCTAGCAAAATTTGGTTTCAAAATTGAGTTGAGTATATCTTTTTCTAATTGTAAAAAGATTTGGACTTAATTGTTTTTTTTACTAAACTCTTTTTATATCCCAAAATCAATCACAATAATCACAATTACTCTCTCTCTCCTTATATTAAACAAAATACCCTAAGTATTCTGAAAAACTCACTGCGGTGTTCTAAGTCCAGTTCCAACCTTAGTTGAAACCATGTCTTCCAACCCTTCTAAAATCCCCAACCTGAACATTGATGATGACTGCACTCTAAGAGATTTCTTGAATAAATCTCCAACCAGTCCAGGCTCAAACGCCAAGGTAAGTGAGTCTTCCTCATCCAAGAAACAGAAAACTAAGAAACGTGCTAGGAGAACTTTAGAGGATGATCCTATTTCTAATGTTTTTAATTATACTCCTAAGTTTAATACAGTTGATCCTAGGTTCTGGAGTAGGAAAATGTATAGGAGGTTTAGGGCTTTTGCTAGTAGAGAAATTCATTGTGAAAGAAGGCTTAATTTGGTTAGTTATCCACACATACAGGTGTATGTTGAAAAAATGCTCTCTGCTGTTGGATTAGGCAAAACTATTTGTGTATACTGATTCCTACTACCCTGCTGTTGTTAAAGAGTTTTATGCTAATTTGAGTAGTAGTGTCTTTGATGAGGGTAATCCTGGTTATGGAAGAGTCTTTTTGAGGGGTGTTACTTTGGATTTTACCCCTAAGTTAATAAATGAATTCCTGAATGCACCCAATCCTTCTGTTCAAAATGTTGATTATGACATGTAAGTCATTGCCCTGGTTCTCACTGGAAAGAACAATAGATTTGATGGCAATTCCATCAAAACATCCTCTCTCATATTGTGTGCTGCTGTGTTGCACAAAATTGCTAGGTTTAACTGGACACCTACCAAACAACCCTCCAAAGTAAACAAAGAAATGGCCATCTTTCTCTATAAAATCATGTCTTCTTTGCCTATTAACTTTGGTCATCATGTTTTCAATCTTTTGAGAGATTTCAGTGATACAAATTCTCCCTCCATTCTGCTTCCCTTCCCCTGCCTAATCACTAGTGTTATTCTAAGCCAAGTCTCATCTATGACTGTAAATTCTCCTATCAGTATCTCTAATGAACCAATCACAGATTGTTCCTCTGCCCTGTATATTTCTGCAAAACTGCTAAAAGAAGGGCATGTCAATGATATTTCTGGAGACAAAGGAAAGGAAAAGGAGACCTCTAGTGCAAAGGAGACCTCTAGTGCTCCTTCAGAGAAGAAGAAAGGAGTGAGATGGTATTTGCAACAAAAGTTGGCTTACAGTGAAGAAAGAAGAGCTGAACTAGATGTTAATGATTATCACATCAAGAAGCTACTGGTGAATCTCATAGAGAGTGAGAATGATGGGGACAGTGATGCTACTCACAGTGATGATGGCTTCTCAATAAGCAGTGAGGAAGAAGATGAAGAGGTAGTCAGAGATGAACCTTTGAGAGAAAAAGCCCCATTTACAGACATACCTAGTGACTAGTTTGTCAAGGTTGTGACAATTAGGGGGAGATAAAGAAAGTTTATGTTTATGTTTCAGTTTCAAGCTTTAATTTCAATTTCTAAACTTTATGTTGATTTTAATTTCAATTACAATTACTGTACTAAGACAATGCTGTGCCTATTTGGCCTTAATATTTCTACAATTTCTTTCTGGAATTTCTTGTTGAAATGTAACTGTCTTTAAAACTTGAATCTGTTCTGAAAACTCTGTGAATGGATATATTCTATGCTTATATGATGCCTGCAATTCTAACTTGCAGGGGGAGCTAAATAGGTGTTTCAAAAGCACTGAAAAATGAATTACAGTAAAAGACTGTACTGCTAACTATTTGCAGGTGGATTAGTGTTTATATAAACTTAGATGATTTGTCAAAACCAATGACAAAGGGGGAGATTGTTAGGACTAGATTTCTGGTCTAAATATTATTTGTTGTCTATTGGTTTTCACTAAATAATCCTATCTATTTATTATGAACTAAGACAGTATTGTTAGGTTTCAAGCAATGTTGCAACCTCAGTTACAACCTATGTGATAGGTTTCAAGTAATCTTGCAACCTCAGTTGCAACCACAGTTACAACCTGCTTAGACAACGTTGGAGGTTTCAAGTAATGTTGCAACCTCAGTTCCAACCTGCTATTCTGCAGGATTCTGTCTTGTTCTGTAAATCTGCATAATTATTCTTTAATGGTAATTATTTGTTCTAAAGTATGCAGGATATATTCTCATATGATCCTAAAGGTTTAGTTTGCATTTATTGAGAATATCAAAGTCGTAAGGAAAGATTTCCTAAAAGATATAAAGAGATTAGTTATGTTTCCTTTACATAGATAAATCTATATCTCTATTCTTATGCAAATCTTTATCACTTGTTTCAATCTTTGTTCCTTATCAATTCAGTATGATATGTTTAAGATTGAATGTAATATGAAGTTAAGTGTTTGATATGTATATGAAAAGATATTATCTTTATATGTTTCCTTGTTATAGGAAAAGACTAACTCCTATTTCCAAGCTAGTTATTAAACAGGTATTAACTTATGAAGATTGGAGTCAATCCCACGCTGAATAGTCTTATGATACATGGAAAGATTGAAGCCAATCAAAAGAGTCAAAGCAATCATAAAAGATCTTGAAGCAAGAAGATTGTTCTACTCATATAAATAGTTGATAACCTAGCTTGTAAAATGTGTGTGTTCTGAATTATAAAGAAACCATTCTTGAGAGAATACACGTGACCTTTTAAAAATAAAACAATGGTGGGATGCCATTGATTTATAAGTGATAGTTATAGAGTAGGAGCAATATAGAGATAGGCAGAAAAACCTAGAGGGAGTCTAAGAGTTTTTCATTAAGACTTGAATCCTATATTGTAAGCTTTTTATAATATCATAATCTGGGTAAGTGCCCCGGAGACGTAGCCTAGTTAGGTGAACTCCGTTGTTAAATGTGCGTGTGATTTATTTCAAGTACATTTAACTTTACATAGTTCTGTCCATTAATACACTTGGTTCCAACTGTGGTTGCAACCTCACTTGGAACCTTACTGCAAAACTGCAACTAGAACAGCGGATAGGAATTTCAAGCTCAAATTAAACACTTAATTTCAAACAATGTAAACAATTATTCATTCAAACCTAACTTGATATAAGATAAAAATTACATTGATTAAATTAAAATCTCAATTTTAATAAAAATACACGTGCATATACGTATGTATGTATATATTCATACACACGTGTTGGTCTCGCAACTCCTTAAATTCCTGGTTTAGCCTGAAGATTAAAATCGGTAAAATCGTAAAATATCAAGTAAGTTCTTTTACGACTCTTTGGATTAGGTTGGGTATGGTCGTAGTTTTGTATCCTAATATATAATAACAATATTTAGATCAGGTTAATTAGTGTGGTGTCACCCCGATAAAGATTATTGTCGGTTTTACTAATTTAACATTTAGGGACCTCTGTTATACTCTTCTAGTCAACCCAAATTAGTGATTTAAGAATTGCTACTAACATATACTCAATGAGCGGTATGTGTCTCCAAAAATAAATGTTTCAAAAAAAACTAATGATATCAACATATATGATGCCACAAGACGTGGAAAAGTTTGGAGCAGCAATATGAAGTATGTAGAAGGACAAATGTAACAAATAAAATATTTTTTTTCGTTAGCACTTGTATTAATTCTTGATGTTTTTAATTGTTTTTGATATTTCAGATGTAATAAAGTCGTTTCGACCGTTCGCTATTTTTATGATTGAAATAGTGGGTCTTCCCCACTAGTTTATATAAAAAGAAGTATCTATATATGTAAAAGGTATATTCAAAAGTAAATGTTTTTATTTTGAATGCTTTCTTATTAATTTACTTGTGCATAACCTTATCAATGTATAATAAAAGGATCATTGTAGTTCAAATATATCAGGGTGGAAGTAACTATATGTATAGCATTGATTAAAAAAAAAACTATATATAGCATTATCCTACACTACAAAAAAATACCCAAATAACGACGGGATTAGTGACGGTTTTTTTTGTTACGAGCTTATTAGCGACAATTTTTGTGATGGCTAATTTGCGACAGATTTGTGACAGCTTTTTAAATTAGCGACAGACTTGTGACAGATTTTGACTCTCACTAAATCAAATATTATTTTGTAGTGCTATTGGGCGTTAACATTGGAGTAAATGTTTCCCCCTTTTTTCCTATTGTATACCTTTTTCCCATTTTTGCTTGATTTGGATGAAAGATTTTACTAAATAGTTACATTTACTCAACAAATCGCTTTTAATATTTGATTTACCCGTAATGGTTTGTTTACCTTGATTTTATACTATAACAAACGAGGATTAATAGCATATTTCAAAGTGTTGTTTAACTGTAAGAGTTTTTGGCCAGTGGCGGAGCCAGAATTTTTGTTTAGGGGGGCACGATTAAGATATAAACTGCCAATTTTCTTTTTGTAGTTGAGAGATGAGTGTAAGAATATATTTGTGTAAGTACATACTACATAACAATATGAGACTTGAACTTCTTTTTTTTGAATTCTAACCAATAAAATCATTCGCTTACTGTTTTTTAAAATAGTTGTTCTTGAAATTACTAAATTTTGCTCTAATAATGTTAAGAAAGTATTTCATTACTCGTTACTTAACAATGAATTGGCTAACAAAAATTATTTATTGATTAAATGTAGTAAAGGAAGAAACTGAATAAAAACCGATTTGAATTACGACCAACCCCTTGTGTTGACGAAAAGAAAAAAATCGGAATGCGTAAAAATAAAAATAGAAGACCAGTATAATAGCTTTTTTTTTATGTTAAATGATTGAAAAACCAAATAAAACCTTATAATTGAAAACAATGCACCATATTTGATTTTACAAAAGGTAACAGATTTAGCATGTTGATCAAGTTTTTTTTGTTTTTTTTTTTTTATAAATTATCAATGTTTTTATAAGTTTATTGTGCAAATACTAGGTTTATTATTCAAAAAGGAAAAGGCTGAAAAAAGTATTAAAAGGAAGGCTGACAGTGGAAATAGAACTCAGGCAGAATCAGTTAGTAGTACTTAGGGGAAATTAAGTTACCAACTAGGCTAGCTAGGTTACTCTTTGTTATTAATTATACTCAAATATATAATTATTATTAGAAATCCGGGGGCACGTGTCCGCTCTGGCCCCCACGTGGCTCCGCCAATATTTGTGGCTAACTTCTTCTCACTTTGCAAGGTCATGGGTTCCCCAATGTAATTTAATGTATCCAAATTAAGTAATAAAAAGTCGCCAAATTTTTCGTAGGTATCTATTAAGTTCCCCAAATAATAACCTAATTAGTCATAGCCTTAACAATTTTGGCCGAACTTAGTTTACAGAGAGAAAGGGAGCTACTTATTAGGGATGGCAATTGGGTCGGTTCATTAAAAACCCATCCCGACCCGACCCATTTGATCTGTTTTTTATAACAATTTTTTTCTGTTTGAAAAATAAATTTCATAAATGGCAAGATTTGAATTTTGTTAAAAACTCATATGCTAAAATAAATATTCATTTGATTTAGAAAGATAATATATAAATACTAATTTGACATTGAATACCCTTTCATATTAATTTAGTGATTTAAATATTACAATCTTCTTTTTAACATTTTCATGTTTATTTAATTAATTTGGGCTCATTAATTTCGTCAATTAAAACATTGATATATGTAAAAATGTAATATAAATGTATATGATAGATATGATAATTTGTTTTTCGGTAAATACTTCTATAAATAGAGACGATAAGAAATTAGTCATTAATTAACAGGAATAAATTTCATTCACATTTACCATAAATATCGTTTCATTAATTAATAGATTAATTATATATAAGATTTTTTTAATAAAACCACCGAAATGTATGTTATTTATTACTATAAGATAAAAAGTTTAATTTATATGGGAGAGAGAGGAGGGAGATTCTTAAATTATACTTTTTAAATTACACTTTTAGCTATTTAAACTATAAAATAGAGAGTTTAATTTACATGAAATAGAGGAGAAATAATGTTAAGTTGCATTTTTGAAGTTAAATTTTTAACCATTAATTATATATAAGATTTTTTTAATAAAACCACCGACATGTCTGTTACTATATGAGGGAGAATTTAATGTATATGAGAGATAGAAGTAGTATTATGTTAACTTGCACTTTTAGGTTGCACTTTTTTAAGTTACATTTTTACTCATTTACACCGGATTCGGATTGAATTGTACTTTTAGCTGACCCGGAACGAGTTGGGTCGGGTCGGATCAGGTCAAAACCCAAAAACTTACAATCCCTAGAGCTACTTAACTCGACAGTTGGATTGAGCAACTACTCTACTTAATTAGTAACACTTAATTGCAATGGTAGAATTTAGATAAAGGGGTGGGCAAATTAATTATTTAGTATTTTTACATAATTGAAACCCTCTTTCATTTTTATTTTTATAGAAAACGAAAACCTAAAACAATTGAAAAACCAATAAAATCCAAAAAATGGTCGGCTTAACCAGTCAAAGGGAAGAATATTCCAGAAGAATACCTCGCCGGTCAGCTTAACCTGTTAGGCATAACCGGTTAGCTTGATCGGTTATAGCGGAGCAAATTTGTAATTGTGGAAAAGATAAAATTTGTTAGCTTTTTGATATTTAAACCTTTTATTCCGACTTTAAATACGTCATTAATTAACAATACTTAGCATATTTTCATCCAAAAACTCTCCACAGGAGAGAGAAAAAAAAAGAGTTTTGGTGCACAAATACATTACTTTTAATACGGTTATTGTAAGTTTGTTGATCTTAGTTCAATATATCGTTGTTTTATTCCCTCTCTTTTACTTTTCCTTGCTGCTATAACTTGTTTTAATTCAATGTTGGCTTTATAACTCGTGATCTTGCATGTTAATCACCTAAAACACATTAATAACATATTAAAGTTAGTTATTAATTGTAGATCTTGCATGCGAATAAGTTATTAACATATTATAATTTAAAGTATAATATTATAAACTGAGTTTTTAAGTTTTAAGTTAGAGAAATCGAATCGTTTGATTGACAAGGCAACTGCGACCGCCCTCGTTATTTATTTAATTAATACGCAGTAGTAACCACTATCGATAACTTGGGTAGCTAATTCAAGAAATATTAAGACAAGTCATGTGCTCCTACGAAGCCCTCGCACGTAAAATAAACACGTGCGAGGGGCAGTCACTTACCCTGTAAATCGAATAATATTGTTACAATAGAAAGCTCATATGGTTTCGAGAAAATTGTTTTCAAGATGCTGATCACAATATTGTAGATATCATGTCACCTTGCGGGAAGTGTCAAATATAATAATAACAAAATAAGATTTGATACAATGAATAATATCTAACTAAAATTTGATATACATTGTCAAGGTTAATAATTAAACTAAAATCCCAATGTTAGGAGAAATAATTATCTAGATACTACGGTAGCAATTAGGTGTTAATCAGTACCTATACAATTAAGTTCTCTCTCTATTTTACTATAACTATAGGTTTTGGCAGATCTTGGTAAGGCTATGAATTTTTTAGGTCCACTCCGTACAAAAAAACTTAGATCGCAGACGAAATTAGTGACAGATTTTACTTCGCAACGTCCAAATCGGGGACGGTATGATGACGGATTTCAATTTTACTGACATATATGGTCATTTAGCGACAGATTTCTAACAGATTTGGCCATCCCGGATTGTAACATTTTTTTGTAATATTGGAGAAGTGTTAGATGATTTCTTTCTTGAATTAATTTTTTTAATCCAAGATATGACTTGTGCTTGCAACAACTCATGTATGAAGGTCCCTAGTATACACTACATCTCTAGTATCCACTAGAGCAACCGTATTAGTTTCTCTACATTTTCGCCTAAATATAAGTTGATTAACATCAATTTTACATGTTTAGGGTAATCATTTAACTTTATACAATTTTCATCTTTTCTATCAAATTCCTTATTTAACTAACTAATACATATTTTAACATTCCTCTATTATTTTTTTCTCACTCAAAATTAGTTTTGTTTACCAAACACCAACGCTTTTCAAATATTTTATTTTCATGTATACTAATACTACTAATGCACTGTTGTTTTACGACACTGTTGCACAATCAAATGATCATAATCAGTTGAAAAATTAATAATAAGCTAAGCATGAAGTATGCATCTTAAATTTTCACCCAGACAATCTTTATATCTAAAGGCTCATATAATTCTCATCTAGAAACTCAAAAGGTTCACTCTTTTCAGCGGTGCCACTAAATTTATAATAAAAACTAAAGTAAGAAAAAATTGTGACCTTCAAAGTTACAACGATAAAATCCCTGATGCATAACACTCATTTTTCTTTTATTATTTTTTCAGCTTCGATGGCTTATATTCTACAGTGAGCTTGTACTTCCCCTATATATTTTTTTTTCATTTTTATAATTTTTTTGTGTTTTTTTTTTTATTTTGTTGTAATTTAAAACTATTTTTTTTGGTTTGTAGAAAGATAAAATATGTATATTGTTGTAATATATTATTGGACTATTGGGCCTTACTCATAGTGGGCCTAAGTTGGGCTTTCTATCTTGTATAACCATAACCTCTAGTATATAAACAAGGTTAGGGTCCCCTTGTATTGATACATTCTGATTAATAAATTGTCTCTCTCTATATCTATATACATATATATGTGAGAATAGAAGATTGTGGTATTTGTTCGAATCCTAGGGTTTATACGCTCGAAAATTGGGTTATAAATATACGGCCAGACTTTTAATTTTTTTTCTGCCTGTCTTCCCCAAAATACGAGGTGTACGGTACAACAAATATCAAATATCAAATATCAACTGCATGTCTATTAAATATTATGGACTTGAAATTGCATGTCTACGTTAGATAATTGGTTGTTTCTGTCATGAATACTTGAATGTTTGTACGTTTGTTTGATGAATAACAGGAGTAAAATAACAAGAGGTCTTTCATTTAAAATATTCAAGTTGTTGACGGTTATCTTATCCAGAATCTTGAAAATGCATATATACACATATCTTAACAGGAGTAAAATATTTTAAATAACACTCAGATCCCTGTAGTATTCCCATATAACAGTATACATAACAGTATACATGTTCAAATCTGTCTAATATTCGGCCAATACATACTAACTTGGAACTTGCTAATGTAATTAGACAATTACCATAAAATATTATTTGTTTCCTTGTACGATATGGTGTAAATAGTGTATTACCATGAATAGAAACTTACACATAAAGACAATAGATTTGTATAATATTTATTTAGATCTTGCTAGTGTAAAATTGGTAAATAATAATCTAGATTGATAGCGTTAATTTGATTTCGTTATAAGGAAATATGCACTGCCATGTTTGTTAATCATCAAACAGGTACAATCTAGATAATTAATCACAGTACTATTTATTTACTGCCATGTACACTTGTGTAAAATATGGTAATTTGCGAAATCATATATTTTCACATTTAAGTTGGAAAAATTACGAACCTTCCCCAACTAGGCTCACCTATTTGGATACGATGTCTAGGAAAGATATAGGCGGAAGTCGATATCCTAATGAGGTCGGGTTTTAAGTGGCATTCGTGCCCTCCACCCTCACCGTCTTTCCTGGTCGTTTTTCAAGTAGAGCTACCGAAAGGGGTTGACTAAATAATAATTTCCCCGAGTGTGTTTATATAGTGATGTATGTTTCGCCGAATTGGTGTTTCAGTATCGACCCGTCGTTCGATCAATGAGAATCGATTCACATGAGAAGCAAAACTATTTTTCGAACCTGTCGTTTCGAAATAAAGTTTATGCTTGTGCAAACCATAAACATATAAACCAGTCGTTTTATATGATAAATAATCCAGAACTCCCAACACATGTTGGATGCCATCTATGATGAGAAAAATCGTAAAACATACTTGCGAAATGACTGTTTAAACGTTGATTTTAATCCGTCACCACATGTTACTCACCCTGATGTGTGAAAATGTGATGCCAAAATTTTTTTTTGGATGCCATCTTTGATGCGTAAAACACGAGTTTGTTGTTACCCTCAGGATGAATGCTAAGACGTTGATTTTATTCCGCCGCCACATTTGAGACGTGATGATGTCTATGGTGAACAAATGTCTGAAATTGACATATTGGAGCAATCCTTCACCAAAATACTAGCGTGGAAATTGTATTCCATAATCAGTATTGTGAATTTATATTCACCATGTTCCTTTATCGCCCATCTGTTATTGGATAAGAAAATTACCCCGGTGAGTAATTTTAATCCTATTGGGTCAAGTGTTATTTGTCTCGAACTGTCGCGGTCCCGATGAATCGCCTAGCCAAGCGAGATTTTAGACAATCGTCAAAATCGAAAACCTGTGGCTCCAAGACAGTAATTAAAAGGAACAATATGGCCCGTTGTCACAAAGCAAGAGATAATGCTCAAGGAGGCAACTCTATGCTATAAAGACAAAGGTCATGCACGGTTACTCCTTAAATAGTTCAAAACTATTACAAATGTGAAAAAAACCCGATGCTAATGTGGTTAAAGCTAACTGAAAGGAAACTCTTGAGACCCCCGATTTTGTGGCTCAAATGAGTTTGATACCTTTCTTTATTGATTTTGATAAATCATTGAGCCATTTTTTCGCTCATCTGGATTATGTTTTTCCATTTGGATTATGATTTTTCTATTTGGACATACTTTTGTATTATGGTTTGCCTGTTTATGAAATTTCTTGAAATAATTTAAAGTGTTTTGAGCAAATTCCTTTGACAAATGTGACCAAACTTTAAATTATGAAATTTTAGGCAATACTTGTGGGGTAGTTGATTTTTTTTGGAAATAGTGGGTAACAGTGTACCACATAATTTCAGCAACTACTTTCCTAAAAGAGTACTCGATGACAACGATTCTGGACCTGTCGTTCCAAATCAAAATCTTTGGTAAAGCCAAATTGATTTGTCAAATATGAGGCGTTATACTCATGTAGGTCCTGTCGTACCTTGTTGAGTTATAAAATATTCGAGAAAACCAGTGTTATCTGGTAATAGCTCATGAAAGAATTAAAATTTCTTTACGTAGCCTCCATTCAATACGATCAAAAGCGTATTTTAAAGGAGTTGAAATGTCTTTCAAGTGGTTTCTACCACAATTTTTAAAAGCATTTAAAGTTACCTTATCATTTCGCCTGTCGTCGAAATGATAAATGATTTAGATGCTAAGACATGATTGTCTATACTATCATTCGCCTGTCGTCGATTGATAAGAGCATTTTGATATTGTAGCATTGACCGGATGAGATATTCCCGGGTCAAAAGACGATGCTTGATTTATAATCGCATCGCATTTGGATTCTCTCTGAGAATATATTTCGCGATTAATCCGAAATTCATGCCATTAATACTCACTTTGAAAGACTAGTATGTGTAAAGATCACGAAAAGAACTCGTAGAATTTTTGTAAAGAATTGAAGGAGTTATTGTGGACTTATCCAACCATAAGACGGACCATAAATATAAATGGTTATGGTTGATGCATCGACAATATGGTCACATTTTAATGTTGTCCACATAAATGCATCACTTTCCAAACTTTTAGCCCTATCATTAAGTTGATGGCTCATGATCCGGATTATCCTGAAAAGTCTAGTTGACTTGATAATACCAAAGAGTAAGAATCGAAATTTCGATTTGAATTACTTGAGTTTGGAAATTGAAATTGAACATCCTGTCGATTATGTTCAGACCCAAATGGACTCACGGAAAGTTTGATGATGCGACTGCAAATGATTGCACGCACTTCTTGGTCTTGCGCACCAAGATTTATATTTCCGTGTGAGGTTATGCTATTTTGCTGCATTGGTCCGTCATGAGGCTCATAGACACTCAAACACCATATGCGTACCAGCTGGTTACTGGTTATGAGCCAGAAGTTTCATATTAACGCGTGTTTAGAGTGATTAACTAATATTTTGATTGAGCCGCTATAGCGTTCAAAATATGGACCTCTGAAGGGGACATAAGTCGATTATGAATCCCCTGCTTATCTTTTGATAGAGTAACCTTGGCAAGCGATCTCTTTACCGCATGATATGCGAAAGTGACATCGCTAAGACTGTTCTCCCCGTCGTTAGGGGAAGATTTGCACGTTACCGTTGATAAGGAACGACGTAAAGTAACGTGGCATAACCCACTCAGTGTTAGATTGATCCCCAAAATTGCACTTAGTGATAAGTAAGTACATAGACTCCCTCAAGTCTAACTAAATGCAAGACGCATTTAATGACTTTATGAGATGTCACGAGATCATTTATACCTGCTGCAAAATGCTTGCAAGGATAGACGTCCCTGTCGGACGCCGTGTTCCAGTCGTAACACGTTGCTTTGGCCGAACCCGCCAAGCAAAGGACGCTGTCGTCGGCCGTCAGTCTGTCGTCCTTCCCAAGATACGAGGAAGTTGACCGGTTCCAAATTTGTTCAGCCCCAGAGGTGGTGAACTGAAACTCGTTTGCCGCACGAGATTATAAAGGATCAAGGCGATGTGTGATTTCCTCCTCATCCTAAGAATCTCGAAATATCTGTCGATCATGATATCTTAGACGATATTGAAGCGAAACGAGACTGTCATTGATTACTTGTTCATATATTCGGTGACGACTGATAATATGAAAAAATTATGACAGGGAACCATGTACCATTGCCTGAAGTCAACGGAGAATAGACTAGACTAATGGAAACTTGCAATCCAAGTAGACTCCTTAGCGAAAGTGTGTTTGGACCTGTAGCTCCAACACCACCAATGTTAAACGAGTTCGTTTATTTGGTTATTCGTAAGGAAAAGTGATGAAAATAATGAGATTGTAGAATGCTCGCCTAATAGCGCAAGGCTTCTATCACACCTTAGAATTGATTACGAGATGGATGATTTCCTCGTAATGAACATTATAACAGTCCCCTACTTTACCAGTTTAGTAGTTTCCGAAAAACTGAGTATGCAGCCATGAATGTGGTCACGGTTTTTATCTCTATGGGGATTTAGACAAAGAGATATAGATGAAGGTCCCTGTGTGACTTCATAATGCTTGAATCAAGTAGTTCCTGACCACGGAACATGATCTCAATTGACTGAGACGTTCACTATATGGATTAATATAATCCGAGCGGATGTGGTATACCACCTAAGTGAGTACTTGATCAGCTCGGGATACTTGAACAAGTATTATGCCCTTGCGTGCTTTATTATGCAATCCATTTTTGGATTTGCCTTCGAGATGAAGGATCTTGGGAAGACACAGTAGTGACTCGGCCCGATGATCGAGTCCCGTAAAGATTGAATCTAAGTCCATGATTTAGACTACACCCAGAAGGTGTTATGACATTTTAGTCATCATGACGCTAAGTCGTCAGATTCTCCCATGATCGTTCGATCACTAGACATTGATATAGACCTAGTCCGTCCCTGATGAGACGATGAAGAGATATTGAACCATGATGTTCATATCTAAGTACAATAAGCGCATTATTGTACTTGGTCTAATATGCTAGGACGAACATCTCGTCAGCTGTGAATGGTATAGTTCGACACAGCATCGCGCTAACACGCTGCCATCGAAATGGCATAAAAGACATTTTCCCATTACCTTAAGGTAACTGTGGATAAGGGCTTGTCTTATCCCATTTGCGTCATCGAGTGTACCTACCCCCTTCGGTACTCGAATTAATGCAACCCTTTTTCGGTTATACCGATGCTGGTTACTTATCAGACCCGCATAAGGGATATTCCTAACATGGTATGTCTTTGCCATTAGGAATAAGGCGATATCTTGGAGGTCTTAGAATGACTCCAAACGAATCACTCTGATCTCGTGCTCTATGAGACGACTAGAGAGTGTATATGACTTCGAGCTAGTAGTAGCCATATTTGAATTACATATGCTCTGTCTCACGATGCAGATAAAACACCTGTCATAGAAGACAACTTGTTGTTATCGATCAAGAGAGACATGACTAGATTATGCTATTTAGCATTTTTCGCCGAAATAAATCTTCACATATGAAGTTTAAGAGCATCCAGTTGAATGCTCGTTCTATTCCACGTTAGATATTCTTGCATCCAGCCGTGTGCAAGTAAATGAAGCATCCAGTCGAATGCTCGTACTCTTTCTTGAAATATGAAATCCTTGCACCCAGTCGTGTGCAAGTGAGGGGGAGCATCCAGGTGAATGCTTATTGTACTAATTACTACTTAGTCGAAATCCTCGCACCCTGTCGTGTGCAAGTGAGGGGGAGCATCCAGTCGCATGCTCGTGTACTCTTTTTGTCCTTAGACCAAGTTTTTTTTCCCACTGGGTTTTCCTTGGCAAGGTTTTTAGCGAGACACGTTCCCATCATATCTCACTTAAGATTGCCGAAATTAGGGGGAGTATCCGGTTGTATACTTCTTACCACTGTGTACTTTTTTGTCCTTCGACTAGAGGTTTTTCCCGCTGGGTTTACTCTAGCAAGGTTTTGATTAGGCACCTGTTTTGTGGTTGATCCCCTAATACTACCACTGTTGCACTCTTTTTCCTTCGATCAAAGATTTTCCCATTGGGTTTGCTCTGTCAAGGTTTTGATGAGGCACACTGTTTTGTGGTTAGTTACTTACATGATATTTCGGCCTATATCATTCGGCTACACAGTTTCTCCTAGGTACCGGTTTTGTCCCACACTGGGTTTTCCGTCCCTAAGGTTTTTTATGTGTTTAGCACTGCGAATGAACTCGACTCAGATCGATTGCATGAAGACGAAGAATTCAAGACGTGCAAAGGGGGAGTGTTGTAAGATATTATTGGACTATTGGGCCTTACTCATAGTGGGCCTAAGTTGGGCTTTCTATCTTGTATAACCCTAACCTCTAGTATATAAAGAAGGTTAGGGTCCCCTTATATTGATACATTCTGATTAATAAAGACCCCGTTGTTGTCTCTCTATATTCTCTCTCTATATCTATATACAGATATATGTGAGCTAATATGTCACACAACATATATTATATTTTGGTTTGTATGACAATTTAGTAAATAAACTAAATAATTAAAAAGTGCTATCTATGAGGAATGTGAACTTATGAAGATATTTAGGAGGAATATAAGTTGCTATGATGTACTTATAGAAAATTACCCCTTTTTAAAATTACTGAAAACGACTCAGAGTGTTTTTAAAATGATTTAAAACGCTTCGTTCTATTTTTAAAATTACTCATTGTTTTTAAAATAATATAAAATGACTCAGACTGTTTTAAAAATGACTCAAACAGTTTTTAAAATGACTTAAAACGTCTTAGACAATTTTAAAAATGACTTAAAACGACTCAGACTGTTTTTAAAATAAATAAAAACGACTCAGACTATTTTTAAAATAACTTAAAACGACACAGACTATTTTTAAAATTACCCAAACTGCTGTTAAAATGAATTAAAACGACACAGTCTATTTTTAAAATGACTTAAAATGACTCAAACTATTTTTAAAATGACTTAAAATGACTCAGATTGTTTTTAAAATGACTCAGACTATTTTTAAAATTACTCAGACTACTTTTAAAATGACTTAAAATGACTCAGACTGTTTTTAAAATTATTTAGAACGACTCATACTATTTTTAAAATTACTTAAAATGACTCAGACTGTTTTTAAATGACTTAAAACGACTCAGACTATTTTTAAAATGACCTAAAACGGGTCAAACTATTTTTAAAATTACTTAAAATTACTTGTACTCTTTTTAAAATGACTTAAAATGACTCGTACTCCTTTTAAAATGACTTAAAATGACTCAGACTGTTTTTAAAATGACTTAACACGACTCAAGACTATTTTTAAAATGAATTAAAATGACTCAGACTATTTTTAAAATGAGTCAGACTATTTTTAATATCAATAAGGATGAGTCAGAGTGTTTTTTTTTTTTTTCCGTTTTTAGATTTTTGTTGATTTTATATTTTTTGGGATTTTTAAAATTTTATTCGTGTTTTTTCAGATATTTTTTATTTTTTCATTATTTCTTATATTTTACATTTTTATTGGTTAGTTAGGGGAAATTGACCAATAGTTAATTAGTTTCAGTTTCATGGACTAACTTAATTAAGTTGTATGTAAGGTATCAATCTAAAAATTACCCCCAAAAATTATCTCTAATTGTATAACATAAGCAGACAATTTAAATTTATTTTTACACAAAATTTAGTTTTCCTTATGATAGTATAGGAAATCATTTGCCAACAAATCTTTTTATAAATTTTTTTCCATAATGTTAGATTTGCAGACAAAAAATATTATTTATGTCCATAAAAAAATATTAAAGGGAACGTCAAAAAATAAATAAATTCAAACTTTATTCCAAATAACACACCCTCAAACTTTTCATTCAATTTATTTCCTAATTTATCTCTTCTCAACTCTCTCTATGTTCTCATTTAAAAACCACCACAATGCACTTCAACTCTCTGTTTCCTCAACTAAATTTTATATTTATATTCCGATCCGGCATTTACGCATGGGTTGGCGTTGACGGTTGTTGTCCATCGGAGCTCTGGGGAGGTTGTCGAAGCTCCGGAGAGCCGTCGTCACCACCGCCAATCCCCACTCAAAAAACACAAAAATTCAAAAAAAAATTCAAAAAATTCAAAAAAATTCAAAAATTCCAACATGTGTATACACATTTTTTGATTGTTTATGCTCATTTTCGTGATTGTGTACACCTATTTGAATTGTGGCTTTTCTCGATTGTGTATGCATGTTTTTTGTATTGTTTATGTATATTTTTTACGATTGTTAATGCACATTTTTTTGTATTGTGTGTATACATTTTTTCGATTTTTTATTCACCTTATTTTGGTTTGTGTATGCTTTTTTTCTCGATTGTGTATCCACCTTTCTTATTGTGTATGCACATTTTTTACGATTGTGTATGAACATTTTTCATAATTGTGTATACATCTTTTTTCGATTGTGTATACACCTTTTCACGATTGTGTATGCAAATTTTTTAAATTGTGTATACACCATTATCACGATTGTGTGTGTACATTTTTTGGATTATATATACAGCTTTTTCACGATTGTTTATGCACATTTTTTTGATTGTTTATGCATTTTTTCACGATTGTGTATGCAAGTTTTTCGGATTATGTATTCACTTTCTCAATTTCTTTATTTTGACTTGTATTTTTAAAAAAAAAAATTGACTTTTAGAAAAAAAAAATTTAAATGGAGGTTGGAGATTGTACATGCATATTTTTATAATTCGGCTAGTTTAGGAATCCGCAGCATGGCCAATATTTGTAGATCATAAGGAACTGAATGTTTTTGGAACAGAAATTGGAAATACGATTATTTACCTCTTCGTTCCTAGTTCCTTCAGTTTTCTTGGTAGAGTGTTGTCATCGAAAGTTTCCTTTGTATCCAAAACCAACTTTTCTTCATTCTCAATTGTAAAAAAATTGTCACTCGCTGCGCTATATCCCAAGCCCAATAGAGTTTCATTTATTATTCCATGTCTTTGTCTATTAGCATAAACTACACCAAGTGACAGATCATGAATATATTATTTATTTCTTTTCAATTAATTAATACAATGGTTTGAACCAATGTTTTAAATAGCGTTATCGCTATCGTAGCGTTTTTTCGAGAGAAACGCTAAAAGCGCTAATAGCGTTGCTATATAGCGCTTTGCGGTGTATTTTTTTTTGCCTAAATATGCACTAAACTTTAGAATATATAACAAAAAAAAAGGTATAGTTATATTAGATAGTAATAAAAAAAAATAAAAAAAAAAATTGTTGTTGGTGAGTTTCAAACCAGGTCTGCTGGAAATAACAGCACAGTTTTAACCATCTGGACTACAGACACTTTTATGAAAATTGCACAATATATATTTATTATTTAAATCCGCTGTTTTTTTTTTAACTCGCTATTTACGCTTTTGGTCCAGAATTTCGCGCTTTTTGCGTTTTTGGTCCCCTATAGCGCGATTTTAGCGCAATTCCACCCAAAATCGTGATTTTTCGTTGCGTTTTTTACCAAAAAAGCGCTATTTCGCGCTACGTAGCGCGAATTTTAAAACAGAGGTTTGAACCAATACATTACTTTTATTTGCAGTAAACAAAAAACTATATAGAATTTTGTTAATTACCAGTTGATATATGGAGAAAGAGCTGGAGTTTCCTGCAGTTCTTCGCAAAATTCAAAAGCCGAATAGGACTTCTCATATTTATGTTCAGAGGCACATCATATCTGCAATAGTTTTATAAACACTTTTTTTTTCATGTTTAGAGAAATAATCATCACTAAAGAAAAAATTGAAGGATGACATTAGTCTTTACCTTTCATCAAAAGTGGTATTAGCAGCAGAGTTAACAATAATATCTACCTCTTTCGCAATAGCCTCAACTGCATGTTCTTCAAGACCAAGAATAAATTCACTAATATTTCCCAATACAGGAACCAACTTGCCAATCATAAAATCCCTATAAGATTTTCCATAGGTTTGTCGCAGAGACTTGAACAATTCAGCATCTATGATCTACATAATGCACAAATATCGATTAAATTGTATTAAAACGAATATACCAACGATGTAAGATTCAAATTAAATAATCATCCATAACTTAGGCTTACCTCATTTTCTAATCTCTGCATTGCAGCTTCCTTGCTTTTCGCCTTGATCAGGACAAATATCGTACCCACATCAGGCATTGTCCTCAGTATTTACCTCAGTATTTTCGTTTTTTTTTTGTTTTTTTTTTTTTATAAATTATCAATGTTTTTATAAGTTTATTGTGCAAATACTAGGTTTATTATTCAAAAAGGAAAAGGCTGAAAAAAGTATTAAAAGGAAGGCTGACAGTGGAAATAGAACTCAGGCAGAATCAGTTAGTAGTACTTAGGGGAAATTAAGTTAACAACTAGGCTACCTAGGTTACTCTTTGTTATTAATTATACTCAAATATATAATTATTATTAGAAATCTGGGGGCACGTGTCCCCTCTGGCCCCCACGTGGCTCCGCCAATATTTGTGGCTAACTTCTTCTCACTTTGCAAGGTCATGGGTTCCCCAATGTAATTTAATGTATCCAAATTAAGTAATAAAAAGTTGCCAAAGTTTTTCGTAGGTATTTATTAAGTTCCCCACATAATAACCTAATTAGTCATAGCCTTAACAATTTTGGCCGAACTTAGTTTACAGAGAGAAAGGGAGCTACTTATCAGGATGGCAATTGGGTTGGTTCATTAAAAACCCATCCCGATCTGACCCGACCCATTTGATCTGTTTTTTATAACAATTTTTTTCTGTTTGAAAAATAAATCTTATAAATGGCAAGATTTGAAAGAGAATTTGTTAAAAACTCCTATGCTAAAATAAATATTCATTTGATTTAGAAAGATAATATATAAATACTAATTTGACATTGAATACCCTTTCATATTAATTTAGTGATTTAAATTTTACAATCTTCTTTTTAACATTTTCATGTTTATTTAATTAATTTGGGCTCATTAATTTCGTCAATTAAAACATTGATATATGTAAAGATGTAATATAAATGTATATGATAGATATGATAATTTGTTTTTTCGTAAATACTTCTATAAATAGAGACGATAAGAAATTAGTCATTAATTAACATGAATAAATTTCATTCACATTTACCATAAATATCGTTTCATTAATTAATAAATTAATTATATATAAGATTTTTTTAATAAAACCACCGAAATGTATGTTATTTATTACTATAAGATAAAAAGTTTAATGTATATGGGAGAGAGGGGAGGGAGATTATTAAATTATACTTTTTAAATTGCACTTTTAGCTATTTAAACTATAGAATAGAGAGTTTAATTTACATGAAATAGAGGAGAAATAATGTTAAGTTGCATTTTTGAAGTTAAATTTTTAACCATTAATTATATATAAGATTTTTTTAATAAAACCACCGAAATGTCTATTACTATATGAGGGAGAATTTAATGTATATGAGAGATAGAAGGAGTATTATGTTAACTTGCACTTTTAGGTTGCACTTTTTTAAGTTACATTTTTATCCATTTACACCCGACTCGGATTGAATTGCACTTTTAGCTGACCCGGGACGAGTTGGGTCGGGTCGGATCAGGTCAAAACCCGAAAAATTGCAATCCCTAGAGCTACTTAACTCGACAGTTGGATTGAGCAACTACTCTACTTAATTAGTAACACTTAATTGCAATGGTAGAATTTAGATAAAGGGGTGGGAAAATTAATTATTTTAGTATTTTTATATAATTAAAACCCCCTTTCATTTTTATTTTTGTTGAACGTTGTTCTTCTAATCGATTATTTTGATGATAACAATATTTGTAAAACATGATAAACGCTCGTTTTGCGTACTAATCATTTATCGAGTGTGTTAAAGGCTTAAAATGATAGATTACATAAATACGAAGCCAACGGTTCAAACGGAATCTCAATCGGAATTGAAACGGACTAGTTACGGGCTTTCGAAGTTTGTCGAGAAAACCGAAATATTGCCAGAACAACAAACGACCGATCGCCAGGATAAAACGACCGATCGTTTTATGTATTATTTCTTCCAGTGAGCAAAGAAGAAAAATGACCGATCGCCAGGCTAAAACGACCGATCGTTTTATGTATGAATTCTTCCAGTGAGCACAGATGAAAAACGACCGATCGTTTTTCAGAAACGACCGATCGTTTCTATAGAATTTCAAATTCCAGCTTTTAAGCTCATCCTGAAAATGGGGCGAACTGCTGCAAACTAGCAGCTAAGCTACTCAACAACTGCCAACGGTCATGCATTAATTGTTGGACCTTTTTCACTCTACAAAAAGCCCCAAATCCTTTGGTGAAGAGTACCTAACAATTACACAACTTCAAGCTTTCAAAATTCAAAGATCTTACAAGCTTATACTACTAAATTGTCTCACTTGTATCTATAAAATATTCTCGAGCTTATTACTATTGTAATCTTATAAACATCGAGATATTATTTGTTAGTGAGGGCTCCATTCAAAATTCAATCTTGTAAAAGAGTATTTTATAAACTCATTTGTGAGCGAGTGATCGGGTAGAAGCTTTTCAAGCAAGTGTAGCTTAAAAGTTTTAGGCTTTTCATTCGGGATACTCATAAAGTGAGGGGGAGCTTAATCGGTTGATTAAGCTCGTTAGGTTGTAACCTTGGAACGAGATTTTAGTGAAACACTCGGAAGTGAAAATACCGAGGAGAGGACGTAGGCGCGTTTTGCCGAACCTCTATAAATCTTCCGTTATTTCTTTTCCCTCAACTTTTACTTTTCGCAAATTATTTATTGCTTATATTCATTGCTTGCATAGATTAACTTAGCATTTATTTGCTAACGAAATTGTTTAAGTTATAAAAACCACAAATTTGTTTAGTTAATAACACATAGTTTTTATTCCGCGAAAAACGTACCAAAACCTTATTCACCCCCCCCCCCCTCTAAGGTTTAGACAGCTACGGACCAACAATTGGTATCAGAGCTTAGCTATTATATTTACAAAAATCTAACGATTTTATAGTTTAAAGATCCGCTATGTCTTCGTACGCCGACTCTAAATCAATAACTAGGCCCCCGTTCTTTGACGGTACAAACTATCCCTATTGGAGAGATCTCATGAAAAATTTCCTTTGTGGTTTCGAAATAGACCAATGGATTAGCATTAGTAAAGGTTATAAAACGCCTAGGAGAAATGTCTTAGATAAACTTGTAGAGGAACTAGACACCGATGAACGCCTCGCCTTTTCTCTAAATTGTAGGGCTATGACATCTATCACTTGTGCGCTCTCGCCTAGTGAATATGATAAGATTTCCGGTTGTGACACCGCTAAGCAAATGTGGGATAAGCTAGCTATTATGCACGAAGGAACTAGTCAAGTTAAGGACTCTAAAATTAGCATGCTTATTCATGATTATGAATTGTTTAAAGTTGATGATGACGAGTCTATTGCTTCTATGTACACTCGTTTTACCAAAATTACTAACGATCTTAAAAGATTGGAAAAAGTGTATTCTAGCAAGGAGATGGTGACGAAGATCATAAGAAGTCTACCAAGGAAATGGGAATCAAAAGTGACGGCTATACAAGAAGCCAAGGACATGAACACTCTCTCTCTCGACAACCTCATTGGATCCTTAAGCACTCATGAACTCGACATGACGACTCAAAAGCAAGAGGATGACTCGAAAAAGAAGAAAGGCATCGCCTTCAAATGCACAACAAATAATGATAGCGACAACGATTCCTCTAGTGAGGATGATGAAATGGCACTCTTCGCCAAACGCTACAACAAGTTCCTAAGTTGGAAAAAGAAGGGTGGACAATGATTTCGGAAAAAGGAGTATAAGGGAGAGCCTTCTGACAAATCAAACAAGAAGGATGAAATCATTTGCTACAAATGTCACAAACCCGGCCATATGCAAAACGAATGTCCCTTGAAGAAAAAGGACAAGTTCAAAAAGAAAAGGGAACACAAAAAGGCATTGATGGTCGCATGGGGGAGTGATGATGATAGCTCCGATAGCGACAATGAAGAAGTCGCAAATCTATGTCTCATGGCTAGAGACGACGATACCGAGGATGTAAGCTATCACTCCTCTAACTCTTCTATTTCTAGTGATGATGATTTTGATATAAATGATGTGTTAGCCTCGTTAGAAAAAGCTAGAGGTAAAAACAAATCGTTTAGAAAAATGCTAATTACTCTACAAGATGAACTTGAAAATTTAGCTATAAAAAATGACTCACTCACATCTAAAAATGCCGAACTTACCATAGAAAATGATAAGTTAGTTAATGACCTTAGTTCATGTAAAATTAAGGCGGATAGCGCCGAACTTACTCTCGCTAAATTCACTAAGGGAAGTAAAATGCTAAGTACTATATTAGCTTCTCAACAAGGCGCATATGATAAAACCGGTGTAGGGTACAACCCACTCTTAACGGCAAAGCATAAAAATCTATTCACCAAACAAGTGGCGAAAAATGAAAGTAGACAACCAAATTACTCTCGTAAGAACAACTCATATAAAAATAACTTAGTTTATAATCGTTTTGTTAAACCAACCATGCATGTTAAATGTATTACTCGCAACCGTAGTGATCACTATGAAGATTATGTTTATTGCCCTTATAGATATAAAATAAATAGAAATGACTTGGTTTGGATTCCTAAGGGTCGAGACACTAACCCTCAAGGACCCAAAAGTGGATTAGGGTACCAATGATCATTTTGTCTTGTAGGTATGCTTGAGATCAAAAGTTAACGAGGACAAGTGGTTCTTGGATAGTGAATGATCAAGGCATATGACGGGAGACAAAACAAAATTCATTACTCTTGCACCTAAAGACGGAGGTTTTGTGACTTTCGGGGATAATAGCAAAGGTAAAATCATCGGTATTGGTAGCATTTCTAAACCATCTAATGTTGTTATTGATAATGTATTGCTTGTTGATGGTCTTAAACATAACTTGCTTAATATAAGTCAACTTTGTGATTTGGGTCACAAAGTCATTTTTGAAAAATCACATTGCATCATTCATTGTATTTCGGATAATAAAACTATTCTCATGGGTCAAAGACAAAATAATGTCTATATGATTGATTTGAATAGTTCGGTGGATAATGAAGTTAAGTGTCTTGTTACTATCAACGACAATGGTTGGTTGTGGCATAGACGACTTGGTCATGCAAGTCTTGATTTACTTGCTAAACTTTCTAGTAAAGACTTGGTAATAGGTTTACCAAAAGCTCCTTATATAAAGGACAAACTTTGTCACGCTTGCCAATTAGGCAAACAAACAAAGATTTCTTTTAAGTCTAAAAATATTATATCTACTACTCGTTGTTTGGAGCTCATTCATATGGACTTAGTTGACCCCTCCCGGACACTTAGTCTTGGCGGGCGTGCATATGCTTTCGTCATGGTTGACGATTTTAGTCGCTTTACTTGGGTATTGTTTTTAACTCATAAGCATGAAGCATTTAGAGAATTCTCTATTATTTGCAAAAAGCTCCAAACACGAAAGGGTTATATGATCAAAAGTATCCGAACCGATCATGGTAAGGAATTTGAGAACACTCCATTTCAAACTTATTGTGATGAAAATGGTATTGATCATAATTTTTCGGCCCCTCGTACGCCCCAACAAAATGGGGTAGTAGAGAGGAAGAATAGAACCCTAGAGAAAATGGCACAGATCATACTTTGTGAAAATAATTTGCCAAAGTATTTTTGGGCCGAAGCCGTAAATTCCGCTTGTTGTATTTTAAATAGACCCTTAATTAGGCCCATATTGAAAAAGACACTTTATGAATTATGGAATGAACGAAAGCCCAATATTTCTCATTTACGTGCATTTGGTTGTAAATGCTATGCTCATAATAATGGTAAGGATAATCTAGGAAAATTCGATGCTAAGTCCGATGAAGGAATTTTCATCGGATATGCAATATCGAGTAAAGCTTATAGAATTTTTAATAAAAGAACTTTATTGGTGGAAGAGTCGGTACATGTTTCGTTTGATGAGAATTTACCGACAATTGATAAGCCTTTAATTGTTCATAATATTAATGATGATATTTTTTATAAAGCATCTTCTTCTAATCATGTTACATCTAGCTTAGAATCTACGCCTAGCATAGAGGTTGAACCCGTTGTTGAAGAAGTCACTATAGAGAGACTTCAAACGGACTTAGAATCTAGCGTACACATTCATGAAGATTTGCCTCAAGAATGGAGGTTTGCCAATCACCATCCGCAAGATTTAATTTTGGGTAACCCGGGAGAAAGAGTGCATACACGTTCTTCTTTAAGAAATCTAGTTAATCATTTTGCATTCTTGTCTCACCTAGAGCCCAAGAACATTCATGAAGCGGAACTCGATGAGAGTTGGGTATTAGCTATGCATGACGAATTAAATCAATTCGAGCGTAGTAACGTATGGACTCTAGTACCTAGACCGCGTGAGAAAACCATTATAGGTACGAAATGGATATTTCGTAATAAGATGGATGAATCCGGGGTAGTCATTAGAAATAAGGCTAGACTAGTAGCTCAAGGGTATAACCAAGAAGAAGGCATCGATTTCGATGAAACTTACGCACCCGTAGCTAGACTAGAAGCCATTAGAATGTTGCTTGCTTATGCTTCTTTTAAACATTTTAAATTATTTCAAATGGATATTAAAAGTGCATTTTTAAACGGTTTTATAAATGAGGAAGTTTATGTAAAACAACCACCCGGTTTTGAAAATCACGAGTTTCCCGATCATGTTTACAAACTTCGAAAAGCACTTTATGGTTTAAAACAAGCACCCCGGGCTTGGTATGAAAGACTTAGTAGACTTTTGATTAAAAAGGGTTTTTCTCGTGGTACTTTAGATACTACTCTTTTTATTAAAAAGGATGGTAAAGACATGCTTTTAATTCAAATATATGTTGATGATATTATTTTCGGTGCTACTAATGCTCGCATGTGCGAGGAGTTTTCTAAGTGTATGCAAGGTGAATTCGAGATGAGCATGATGGGTGAACTCACCTACTTTCTTGGATTGCAAATCAAACAAACAAAGGACGGAATTTTCGTCAATCAAGCCAAATACACAAGGGACTTGCTCAAAAGGTTCAACATGAGCGATACAAAGCCGCTAGGAACTCCAATGAGTCCGGCAACAAAACTAGACAAGGATGAATCGGGTAAAAGCGTGGACCAAAAGCTCTATACAGGTATGATTGGATCCCTCTTATATTTAACCGCAAGTAGACCCGATATCATGTTTAGTGTTTGCTTGTGTGCTAGGTATCAATCTTGCCCTAAGGAATCACATGTTATAGCCGTTAAGCGCATATTTAGATATCTCATAGGTACTTGCAATTTAGGATTGTTTTATCCGCATGATACTTCTTTTGAATTGCTTGGCTATTCCAAAGCCGACTTTGCCGGTTGTCGTTTAGATAGAAAAAGTACTAGTGGCACTTGCCATTTCTTAGGAAACGCCTTAGTTTCTTGGCATAGCAAGAAACAAAACTCGGTTGCGCTTTCTACGGCGGAGGCGGAATACGTCGCCGCGGGTAGTTGTTGTGCACAAATCCTTTGGATGCGTCAACAACTAAACGACTTTGAATTATCTTTTGATAGTGTGCCTATTTTATGTGATAATACTAGTGCTATAAATCTTTCGAAAAATCCGATCCAACACTCTCGTACTAAACATATAAATTTACGACATCATTTTTTAAGGGATCATGTTCAAAAAGGGGATATTACACTTGAATATATAAATATCGATAGGCAACTAGCCGATATTTTTACAAAACCCCTTAATGAGGAACAATTTTGTTTTATTCGCCGAGAGTTAGGCATGTTTGATGTGTGAAATATACATATATATATATATATTTGATTGATTTTATATATATCTTAGTATTTTTATTTATTTTTTTTGCCAAATCAGTTTCGTAAAGTGCAAAAAATTCCTGTTCTGTAACCTATTTACAGTCGATCGATCGTCTGTAAAAACGACCGATCGTTTTCATACAGACGACCGATCGTTCCAAAAAACGACCGATCGTTTTTTTGGGTGTACTCACTGGAACATTTTCGTTCCAATTCGACCGATCGAAACATAAAAACGACCGATCGTTTTTCTGTTTCTCAGTGTTTTAACTTCTTTGAAAACCCTAATTTCATTTCTATTCACAATCAACTCTCTCTCTCATATAAATTCGTCCCCTCCTCCTCCAAATCACCCAAAAATCCCATTTTTTTTATCCAAAATCAATCAAATATGGGTCGTACTAAGAGAGCCTCACTCAACCTTGTCGATGAACATGAGGACGAGATCGTGCCTCCGTCCACTCACCGCCCGGCTATTCCTTGCGCCCCACGCACTGGCTCCTCCACCGCTTCTCGCTCGGGCCCCGGTGCCTCTTCCGGCTCTCTTCCTCCTCTCTATCCACCTTCGATGGATAAACGAGGTATATTTTCTAACTTCACACTAGACATGCCTCTATTCCTTGAACGATTTCCCGCTCTTATGATAGATTTAAGTTTTCACAAACTCGATTTTATTCTTACTCTCAAAGAGCTATTTTACAAAGAAAACGTTTACGAATTCTACCACAACCTACTTCTTGATAGGGATCATGATGACGCACTTCGCTTGCGTTCATCATTTAATGGCCAACCGTTCGTTTACGGTATAGACCGTCTACGAAATCTATTACGCCTAGATAGCGACGGTGTCCATGAGTCTAGTGATGAACTTTGTGAGACTCTCGAGATCGAATACTTCAACGATCTCAAGGACGAAATTTTTCATCCCGTCCATAACAATCGCTCCAACAAAGCCCATGGCCTTCTCTTCCGAAACAAATTAGCCTACCACATCCTCTCTCATATAGTCCTCCCTCATACTTTAAATTTCACGGATGTTACCAATGAGTACATCTTTCTTCTCGGGTGCATCCATCGCAGAGTCAAACTTGACTTCGCGACACTCATCTTCTTTAAGATGGATTCGCTCAAAACGAAGTCTAAGAATGGGCTACCTTACGGTGCCTTGATTTCGGCCATCTTAAAGGACCTAAATCTCGTTCCCGGTGGAACTTTGTTCAAAAACAAGGACAAACATATTTGGGACACTTCCTATCTTTCCCAAATGTCCATTAAATTCCATAATACCGACAAGTCCATAACTTGGTCCGGTAAGCGGGTGTCCGGCCCCGATTATGCTCCTCTTACCCCCGAAGAGGAAGAGTATGTCGGCCCCAAGCCCACACCGCGTGCTTCTCACGAGGACTTAGCTATCTCCTCCGATTCCATCCCTCCCACCCATATCCCTACCTCCTCTCGACGTCAAGGAAAAGCTCAAGTGGGATCTTCCTCTCGTATCCCGCGCTCTGATAAGTTCTACGATGATCTCTACATCAACCAATATCGGAATGCACAAATGACCCGTCGAATGTTTCGATTCTTGCAACCGGGTCAAGAAGAGCTCGACCAACTTGATCGCGAAAGTGCCGAGCAAAGGGCCCAATTCCACGGCTATTTTCCCGACCTTGCCGGGCCCCACGACGACAACGAAGACGAAGAGGATGATGCGACCTCCCACCGCGACTAGGCGGATATCTCTTTATATTTTTTATGATGTCAAAGGGGGAGAAATACCCTCTTATGTTTTTGCGTTGTATTTCTAGTACTTCCTTTTTCGTTGAACAACGTTGTTTTTTAATGTAATAAGTAGCAGACGTTTTGCTTTATGAATCATGTTTATGTTGCTATTTATCATGCTTATTATAATCTATGACGTTGTGAGAATGTGCACTTATAGTATGCGTTTTTATCTTAATTGTCTTTATTGAAATTGGCGCACATATATTGCTAGTTGATTGGGTTATGTGTATTGTTTTTCATTTGTGGCGATTGACCTTTTTTAGGCAAAAATATGGCCGTTTTTTCGCTTGCATTTGATCTTTCGTTATCCTTAATCGTTTTAGCTTTGTTATACTTCGTTTTAAATTGGATGTTATGACATTTACTTGTTTCTTTTCTAAAAACTCTTTATCCAAGTAAAACGTCATCTACACATCTCGGTTACACTTGTTTTAGCAAAAAGAGCTTATAGTATGTTATAGTCAATATTTTGTCATCATAAAAAAGGGAGAGATTGTTGAACGTTGTTCTTCTAATCAATTATTTTGATGATAACAATATTTGTAAAACATGATAAAAGCTCGTTTTGCGTACTAATCATTTATCGAGTGTGTTAAAGGCTTAAAATGATAGATTACGTAAATACGAAGCCAACAGTTCAAACGGAACCTCAATCGGAATTGAAACGGACTAGTTACGGGCTGTCGAAGTTTGTCGAGAAAACCGAAATATTTCCAGAACAACAAACGACCGATCGCCAGGATAAAACGACCGATCGTTTTATGTATTATTTCTTCCAGTGAGCAAAGAAGAAAAATGACCGATCGCCAGGCTAAAACGACCGATCGTTTTATGTATGAATTCTTCCAGTGAGCACAGATGAAAAACGACCGATCATTTTTCAGAAACGACCGATCGTTTCTGTAGAATTTCAAATTCCAGCTTTTAAGCTCATCCTGAAAATGGGGCAAACTGCTGCAAACTAGCAGCTAAGCTACTCAACAACTGCCAATGGTCATGCATTAATTGTTGGACCTTTTTCACTCTACAAAAAGCCCCAAATCCTTTAGTGAAGAGTACCTAACAATTACACAAATTCAAGCTTTCAAAATTCAAAGATCTTACAAGCTTATACTACTAAATTGTCTCACTTGTATCTATAAAATATTCTCGAGCTTATTACTATTGTAATCTTATAAACATCGAGATATTATTTGTTAGTGAGTGATCCATTCAAAATTCAATCTTGTAAAAGAGTATTTTATAAACTCATTTATGAGCGAGTGATCGGGTAGAAGCTTTTCAAGCAAGTGTAGCTTAAAAGTTCTAGGCTTTTCATTCAAGATACTCATAAAGTGAAGGGGAGCTTAATCGGTTGATTAAGCTCGTTAGGTTGTAACCTTGGAACGAGATTTTAGTGAAACACTCGGAAGTGAAAATACCGAGGAGAGGACGTAGGCGCATTTTGCCGAACCTCTATAAATCTTGCGTTATTTCTTTTCCCTCAACCTTTACTTTTCGCAAATTATTTATTGCTTATATTCATTGCTTGCATAGATTAACTTAGCATTTATTTGTTAACGAAATTGTTTAAGTTATAAAAACCACAAATTTGTGTAGTTAATAACACATAGTTTTTATTCCGTGAAAAACGTACCATAACCTTATTCACCCCCCCTCTAAGGTTTAGACACCTACGGACCAACAATTTTTATAGAAAACGAAAACTTAAAACAATTGAAAAACCAATAAAATCCAAAAAATGGTCGGCTTAACCAGTCAAAGGGAAGAATATTCCAGAAGAATACCTCGCCGGTCAGCTTAACCTGTTAGGCATAACCGGTTAGCTTGATCAGTTTTAGCGGATCAAATTTGTAATTGTGGAAAACATAAAGTTTGTTAGGTTTTTGATATTTAAACCTTTTATTCCGACTTTAAACACGTCATTAATTAACAATACTTAGCATCTTTTCATCCAAAAACTCCCCATAGGAGAGGGAAAAAAAAGAGTTTTGGTGCACAAATACATTACTTTTAATACGGTTATTGTAAGTTTGTTGATCTTAGTTCAATATATCGTTGTTTTATTCCCTCTCTTTTACTTTTCCTTGCTGCTATAACTTGTTTTAATTCAATGTTGGCATTATAACTCGTGATCTTGCATGTTAATCACCTAAAACACATTAATAACATATTAAAGTTAGTTATTAACTGTAGATCTTTTATGTGAATAAGTTATTAACATATTATAATTTAAAGTATAATATTATAAACTGAGTTTTTAAGTTTTAAGTTAGAGAAATCGAATCGTTTGATTGACAAGGCAACTGCGACCGCCCTCGTTATTTATTTAATTAATACGAAATAGTAACCACTATCGATAAGTTGGGTAGCTAATTCAAGAAATACTAAGCCAAGTCACGTGCTCCTACGAAGCCCTCACACGTAAAATAAACACGTGCTAGGGGCAGTCACTTACCTTGTAAATCGAATAATATTGTTACAATAGAAAGATCATATGGTTTCGAGAAAATTGTTTTCAAGATGCTGATCACAATATTGTAGAATATCATGTCACCTTGCGGGAAGGGTCAAATATAATAACAACAAAATAAGATTTGATACAATGAATAATATCTAACTGAAATTTGATATACATTGTTAAGGTTAATAATTAAACTAAAATCCCAGTGTTAGGAGAAATAATTATCTAGATACTACGGTAGCAATTAGGTGTTAATCAGTACCTATACAATTAAGTTCTCTCTCTATTTTACTATAACTATAGTTTTTGGCCGATCTTGGTAAGGCTATGACTATTTTAGGTCCACTCTGTACAAAAAAAACTTAGATCGCAGACGAAATTAGTGATAGATTTTACTTTGCAACGTCCGAATCGGGGACGGTATGGCGACGGATTTCAATTTTACTGACATATATGGTCATTTAGCGACAGATTTCTAACAGATTTGGCCATCCCGGATTGTAACATTTTTTTGTAATATTGGAGAAGTGTTAAATGATTTCTTTCTTGAATTAATTTTTTTAATCCAAGATATGACTTGTTCTTGCAGCAACTCATGTATGAAGGTCCCTAGTATACACTACATCTCTAGTATCCACTAGAGCAACCACATTAGTTTCTCTACATTTTCGCCTAAATATAAGTTGATTAACATCAATTTTACATGTTTAGGGTAATCATTTAACTTTATACAATTTTCATCTTTTCTATCAAATTCCTTATTTAACTAACTAATACATATTTTAACATTCCTCTATTATGTTTTTCTCACTCAAAATTAGTTTTGTTTACCAAACACCAACGCTTTTCAAATATTTTATTTTCATGTATACTAATGCTACTAATGCACTGTTGTTTTACGACACTGTTGCACAATCAAATGATCATAATCAGTTGAAAAATTAATAATAAGCTAAGCATGAATTAAGTAGGCATCTTAAATTTTCACCCAGACAATCTTTATATCTAAAGGCTCATATAATTCTCATCTTAAATTTTCGAGCTGTTTTTTAAAATGTCTCGAACTATTTTTAAACTTACCGAAAATGACTTATACTATTTTTCAAATGATTTAAATATGACTCAGACTGTTTTTAAAATGACTCGGACGGTTTTTAAAATTACTTAAAATGACTCAGACTATTCTTAAAATGATTTAAAATGGCTCAGACTGTTTTTAAAATTACTTACATTATTTCTAAATTACTCACATTGTTTTTAAAATGACTGAAAATGACTCATACTGTTTTTAAAATGACTTAAAACGACTTAAAATGACTCAGAGTGTTTTTAAAATGATTTAAAACGCTTCATTCTATTTTTAAAATTACTCATTGTTTTTAAAATAATATAAAATGACTCAGACTGTTTTAAAAATGACTCAAACAGTTTTTAAAATGACTTAAAACGTCTTAGACAATTTTAAAAATGACTTAAAACGACTCAGACTATTTTCAAAATAAATAAAAATAACTCAGACTGTTTTTAAAATAATTTAAAATGACTCAGATTGTTTTTAAAAATTACCCAAACTGATTTTAAAATGACTTAAAACGACTCAGACTATTTTTAAAATGACTTAAAATGACTCAAACTATTTTTAAAATGATTTAAAATGACTCGGATTGTTTTTAAAATTACTCAGACTATTTCTAAAATGACTTAAAATGACTCAGACTGTTTTTCAAATTAATTAAAATGACTCAGACTGTTTTTAAATGACTTGAAACGACTCAGTCTATTTTTAAAATGACTTAAAATGGGTCAAACTATTTTTAAAATGACTTAAAATGACTCGTACTCTTTTTAAAATGAATTAAAATGACTCAAACTGTTTTTAAAATGACTTAACACGACTAAAGACTATTTTTAAAATAAATTAAAATGACTCAGACTGTTTTTAAAATGAGTCAGAGTATTTTCAATATCAATAAGGATGAGTCAGAGTGTTTTTTCTTTTTTTGGCGTTTTTGGATTTTTGTTGATTTTATATTTTTTGGTATTTTTAAAATTTTATTCGTGCAGATATTTTTTATTTTTTCATTTTTCCATTTTTATTTTCTGGAATTTTTCCATTTTTTTTATATTTTATATTTTTATTGGTTAGTTAGGGGAAATGGACCAACATCTAATTAGTTTCAGTTTCATGGACTAACTTAATTAAGTTGTATATAAGCTATCAATCTAAAAATTACCCCCAAAAATTATCTCTAATTGTATAACATAAGCAGACAATTTAAATTTATTTATATCCATCAAAAAATATTAAAGAAAACGTCAAAAAAAAAATAATTTTCAAACTTTATTCCAAATAACACACCCTCAAACTTTTCATTCAATTTATTTCCTAATTTATCTCTTCTCAACTCTCTCTATGTTCTCATTTAAAAACCACCACAATGCACTTCAACTCTCTGTTTCCTCAACTAAATTTTATATTTATATTCCGATCCGGCATTTACGCATGGGTTGGCGGTGACAGTTGTTGTCCATCGGAGCTCCAGGGAGGTTGTCGAAGCTCCGGAGAGCCGTCGTCACCACCGCCAATCCCCACTCAAAAAACACAAAAATTCAAAAAAAAGTTCAAAAAAATTCAAAAATTCCAACATGTGTATACACATTTTTTGATTGTTTATGCTCATTTTCGTGATTGTGTACACCTTATTTGAATTGTGGCTTTTCTCGATTGTGTATGCATGTTTTTTGTATTGTTTATGTATATTTTTTACGATTGTTAATGCACATTTTTTTGGATTGTGTATATACATTTTTTCGATTTTGTATTCACCTTATTTTGTTTTGTGTATGCTTTTTTTTCCGATTGTGTATCCACCTTTCTTATTGCGTATGCACATTTTTCACGATTGTGTATGCACATTTTTCATAATTGTGTATACATCTTTTTTTTCAATTGTGTATACCCCTTTTCACGATTGTGTATGCACCTTTTTTAAATTGTGTATACACCTTTTTCACGATTGATTGTGTACATTTTTTGGATTATATATACAATTTTTTCACGATTGTTTATGCACATTTTTTTTATTGTTTATGTATTTTTTCACGATTGTGTATGCAAGTTTTTTGGATTATGTATTCACTTTCTCAATTTCTTTATTTTGACTTGTATTTTAAAAAAAAATGACTTTTAGAAAAAATAAATTTAAATGGAGGTTGGAGATTGTGCATGCATATTTTTTATATTGTGTATGCAACTTACGCGATTATATATGCTCATTTTTTGGGTTGTGTATGCACTTTTATTGATTGTGTATACACTTTTCTGTATTGTGTATGCACTTTTCTGGATTATGTATACACTCTTCTGGATTTTGTATGCAATTTTCTGGATTGTGTATCATTTTTTTGGATTATGTATGCACTTTTGGATTGTGTATTTACCTTTTTCGGGATTGTGTATGCACATTTTTTGTATTGTGTATGCTCATTTTTCTTGATTGTGTATGCACCCTTCTCACGATTGTGTATGCCTATATTTTGGATTGTTTATTCATCATTTTTCGATTGTGTATACACCATTTTTTTTACTGTGTATGCATATATTTTGGTTTGTATATACATATTTTTTAATTGTGTATGCATATTTTTTCACGATTGTGTATGCAATTTTTTAAAATTTTTAATATTTAATTTGTTATTGAATTTTTTGTTTTGTTTTGAATTTTTTAAGAATTTTTTGAATTTTTTTGAGTGGGGGTTTGACGGCGGCGGCTGTTCGGAGCTCTGACGACCTCGTTGGAGCTCCGACAAACCACCACTGTCATCGCCAACCCATGGACAAGTGGTGGGTCAAAGTATGGATACAAACTTTAGTTGAGCAGAGAGAGTTGAAGTGGAGTGTGGTGGTTTTTCTAAATAGAATCGAAAAGATACTATTTAGACAATGTTTGACTTTTTAGATGAGTGGAGAGAGAGGAGCGAGAAAGTAATAACTAAATGAAACAAAATGTTTGGAGTAGTAATTTTTTGAAATATTTTACATTGGTTTAGAGTTTTTTGGTATTTCCCCAAAATATTATTGTCTCTAAAAAAATACTATTGAGGCAATGTTTAACTTTATGTTAATAATTTGTCTCTAAATCCCAATTTTCTTATAGTTATAAATGATTATATAGGGAATATTAGATGGAGTTATAATTTAATGACTTATTTAGTAAAAACTTAAATCTCGTAAAACTATTTGCAAAATGCCTACACTATCTCGCATACCCCCTTCTTCCCTTTGTTCCTCAGCCCTCCATCTACCGCGTCTACGACAACCTCACCCCACCGACATGACCTACACGACCATATTCATCATAAGCACAAAACCCGTCACCACGTTACCTGTGTCTTTCTCCTTCCTGCTCCAATTTGTCACCACGGATAGAAACCTTTGTCTTCGGAATATATATTCAGTATTCTAGCTGAATAGGTAGTATTTGACACAAAATATGGACATTTAGGAATGTATATATATATATATATATATATATATATATATATATATATGTTAATGTATCTCCAACAGTTAAATTGAAGAATACATAGTGAAGGTTACTAATTAGACTAAAATCCCAAAATGTTATGAGAAGTAACTTCTTCTTATTTATGTTATACTTTATATTACTATTATTATCCAAATTCTATAATTGCAATTAGGTTTTAGTAGGTTAAGTAGTTGCTTAATCAGCAATCAAATTAACTAAATTAAGTACGCTATCTATTCCTATAGATTTTGACCAAACTTGACAAGGCTATGCCTTATTAGGTTGTAATATTCAAGAGTCCGTACACTTCATGATTTATTTTTTTAATTGATCTTTTAATCCAATATATGAGTTGTGCATACAATCCGTGTATATCAATCCCTAGTAGACTAGTATATAGTGGGGTTGTTGTTTGGTATGTCCGTATGTCATTAAAAGCATGATTAAGCATACTTTTACTTTAAAAAAGTAAAGTGTGTTTGTTTTGTATCTAAAAAGCATGCTTATTTTAAAAGTAAACTTGACAAAAGTATACCTTTTAAAAATATGATTTATCTAACTTTTGTTAAAAAAAAGTAAATAGCTGCTACTATTCACTTTGTTATATATGTGGCTTTAGAACAAAAAATTAAATTTTCATGTTTATCCAAAATCATAAATATATATACATATATACATATATATATATATATATATATATATATATTATATAAATGTGAAAGTATATATACACACATTATGTTTATAGTTAATCTTATCCATCTATATTTATAAGATTTTAACGGTAATAATTGATTCATTTAACTAAATAACATTAACACCCTATTTATATTTCTCTTATTTATAAAAGAAAATAAGAGAAAAATAAAGAGAATGTTAATGTTAAATAGTTAAGTGAATCAATTATTGCCGTTAAAATCATATGAATATGGATGGATGAGATTAAGTGTAAACATAGTGCGTAAATATAATGTGTGTATATATCTTTCGGGGGATATATACACGCATAAAAAAACACATTATGTTTACATATCAATCACAACCCTTCATTTATTTTTCATTTAATGGTCAATATTAAACCACTTAATTAAATAAAAAAAAATCTCCCTATGTTCTTTCCCAAAACTCCTCTCATCTCACGTCTAAAACAACAGAAGGCATCCATTAGCACATGCTTTTTTTTTTATATTAGTAAATTAGGAGAAACTGTATGAATATTTTTTTGTTTTTTCTCTCCATTTTCTGCAAACCCACTCGCTTCCTCCCTTTTTTGTCCCGTTTTTGTTGATGAATGTAAAACTTTTAACTGACATATGAGTTTGCCATTTGGATAATTTACTTTTTTGTTTGTTCACTCTTTACTTTTAATGAATAAACTATGAACAAAACAAAAGTATTTCAAGAAATACTCTTAAGTAGTAGAAGTAGAGCTGTAAATGAGATACGTTATTCTTCGTGTTCGTATCGGTTAATACTCGGTTCATGTTCGTTCATATATTAATGAACTAGAATACAATGTTCGTCTGATAAATGAACTAAACATTAACATGAGTTTGTTCGTTTCGTTTATTTTCGTGTTCGTTTATATATATATATATATATATATATATATATATATATATATATATATATATATATATATATATTTTAATTTATACTCTTCCAAAATACGAAACGAACTGAACACGAGCCGAACTTAAACGAGCATTTATAAATCACATTCGACTCATTAAGAGTTCACGAAATAAATTGAACACGAGCCGAACCTTTTCAATTATTTACGAGCCGAACATGAACGTCAATCTAATTGTTCGTCACGATCACGAGACAAAAACGAACAAGACTACAAACGTAACGAACCGAACACGAACAAGTGCTTTCTCGTTTCGTCTCGGCTCATTTACAGCCTTAAGTAGAAGGGAGGAGGGTGTTTTAAACGTGAGAGGATAATGGAAGTCTGAGAAAAAAATGAAGGAGAGATAGTGTTTTATTTTTTTAATTAAGTGGTATTTTTATGTGTGTATGGATCCCTCTCCAACATTAATATATATATATATATATATATAGGGGAAGGATCCATACACACATAAAAAAACACATTATCTTTACACATCAATCACAACCCTCCATTTACATATTTTTAATGGTCAAGATTATGTGTTTATTATTGTTATTAGATGAACTAATCTTGACCATTAAAAGTAAGTAAATGGAGGGTTGTGCTTGATGTGTAAAGATAATGTGTTTTTTTATGTGTGTATAGATCCTCCCCCATATATATATATATATATATATATTTATATTTATATATTTATACACACATAAAAAAACACATTATGTTTACACATTCATTATAACCATCCATTTAATTTATTTTCAATGACCAAGATTACTTTTAACTATTCATCAAAAATACCCACTTTTATTATACATAAATTCACAAACAACTATTCTAACTAAAATCAGCCGTTTAGTAAAAAATTTGGGAAATACCCCGTTCATTCCTTCGTCATCCTTTTTTGCTAAAAAAAAACCATTAACTAATGAGAACTTTATTTACCCACATGTATAAATTTGCATACATCTAATTTTCTGTTATTGATACAACTTAAAAGCTTCCGAATTTATCATTTTACAAAATCTTTTAATCATAGAAAACCGATGAGATCCAATCTATAATTTTTTAATATTGAATTCCATTACACACTAACTTAATATATGAAATTTTCTTCAATTTTTTTACCCACTTTCAAATTATAAATCTATGGATGCTTTTTAACAAGCAGAGTGACAAATACGGTGGTTTATTTTTTACTTCAATTGTTTTTTTGTCAATCCTACACAAAGCTAAATGTGTGTGAGAGAGATGGGTTAGACAATGCTACTTTATTTATTTATTAAATTTATAAGGTTAAATCTCAACTACTTTTAAGTGAGTATTTTTATGAATAGTTAAAAGTAATCTTGACCATTCAAAATAAACTAAATGGATTGATATAATGCATGTGTAAATATAGTGTGTGTTTTTATATGGTTATAGATCCTTCCCCAAATATACATACGTACATACATATATATATATATAAATATACATATACATATACATATTAATATATAAATATATATATATATAATAAAAGTATAGTTTTCCATTTCTAACTCCGAAATACACTTTTGTACTTTTACTTCTGCGATCAAACAAGCACAGTGTGCTAAAGTAATATTAACTTGGGGACATATTTAGTAAATTTAGAACTCACAATACTATTTGCAATTAGGCCAGACACCCGTCTATACTCTTATGCGATCAAACAACAGATCAAAATACTATATCTTCGTCTCTATCTATTTTCCCCGTCGAGATCCTCAGCCCACGACCTACACCGTCTACCACAACCTCACCTCCACCGTCGTGATCCACCACAACCTAACTTGCACCGTCGTGATCTACCACGACCATCATCACCATTAGCACCACACATATCTCTCTCTTCCATCATCCAATATGTCGCCACAGATACATACCTTCATATTCGTGGTCAATCCGATAAGATTTTTCGGTTCGTCCTTGATCGCCTATTCACCTCGTCGCCGCCACACCTGTTGCAGTTTGTATGCTTGTATATGATATGATTATGCAGTATTATTTATTATAATTATGCAGTATTGTGGCTGATTATGTAGTATTTGACACAAAATATGGGCACTTAGGAATGTACATCGATCTATACTATTATTTTATATCAATACCACTTATAAAGTCTTGAAATAAATATTTATAAATTAACCCTATTAATCAAATTACAACAAAAAAAAAAACTGCCTAAAAAAGAAACTACCACACGTTAATAACTTTCATTATCACTTTCAAAAAAAACTTTCATTCTCACTACAATATCATCCCTATCTCTTCTTCTATCAGATTAGAAATAGTTAAATCAGAAAAACATTTATGTTAATTCGAATTTTTTAAACAATCAAAAAACGAAATTTGCATCACCTGCCTTGGTTTACTATTATGTGTTAATGTATCTCCAATAGTTAGTTAGTTTGAAGAATACTTTCAAAATAATTTGGCTCTATTAAGAAAATACTTAGCAATATTTGAAAATAATATAACATTACTGTCTGAAGTGAAAGAAATATTATGAACTTGTGTTTTAGCTAAATAAATTATCTATTTACTCAGGGTTAAACAAGTTACACACTTTTTCCTTTGTATATCCACAAATACATTCCCTGCGTATATACTGTCAGGCGGGAACCACGCGACGAAAATTGAATTCGTCGGGCAAGTTTCACTTTTGCCTACGAATTGGGGGACAAAAACTGTTTCGTCAGGCAAGTTTCACTTTTGCCGACGAATTGGGCGACAAAAAATGTTCATCGCTAGATTTGTTCCGACGAAAAATTTCGTCGCTATATGTGAATCATAAGTTCACGAAGCCTGGACTTCCCAGCAAATACTTCGTTGGCAGAAAGAACTTTTAACGACGAATATAACTCATTGTTTGAAAAAAGATTTGTCGGCACAACTCTTATTATGTAACATTTCACTTCGATTTTGGAGAAATGATTTGTCGGCGATAATTTAGTCTATCTATAGTATATTATTAAAATTAATCATTACAAAATATATTTTTATCTAATAATTAATTAAACGAATATTAAGATCAATATTATGAAAAGCAATCAATAAAATAAATTCCATGTTAAAGATGCAAACAACACATATTTACAAAACGAGTAATAGAAATGAATAAGTCTAAATATAAATTCTAAATCATAAAAAAAATGAAACATCTATCATGTAGATGTACTGTTATCATCGTGCTTATCCTCTACAATTTTTTCGAACCCTTCTTCCGGAAGTGTAAAACCTTGACTGTAAAAAGATTTTGTTAACGCGTATGTCATTCTTTTCGATGCATGACGTCATTCCGTGTCTTCCCTAGCAGTCTTCTCATCGGCTAATTGTCGCTCTAACTCATTGATACGAGACGATGTACCGCCTTGTGTAGTTTTAGATGACTCCGGGTCTCGATACCTTCCGAAATTCAACCCACGAATTTCCTTTCCAGATCTTGTACCTAGCGTCTTCATTAATATTTTTTGACCAGCATCCATGGGAACAATAATTTTCTCAACTTTTATACCTTCAGGATATCCAACAGCCAATTCTTCGAGTAATGCTTTTGCTTGGGACATCATCTCCTCCTAAGCACACATAAAAAATAACCATTAATAATCATTAGAAGTATAAGATGAAAGAAACTACTCGATGCTAAATTTATACCCATAAATAAGTTTTATAACCTTGAAGATATAATTTTAATCGTAGATGAAGAAATTAAGATTTATCTATATAAAGAATGAAAATGTTACATTAAAAAAAACATTGCTGAACATTTTTTGTATCAATATGTCTAGAGTCTTGGACACATGATTTAATCAAACAATTTATTACTTGATCTGTGGCTATAGCTTTATCCTTCTATTTTTTTGGCAGATAACTTCATACATTTGTATCTCTTTTTTTTAATTGTACGGAGGAATCAGTTATTTTTAGTCAAGGTATGAATTTGAAATGAAACACCACACAAGTAAAATAAGTCACCTACGTAAACCAAGAAATTTCTCAACTGCTACGACAACCAAGAAATAAGTCAGCCACTCTAGAACAAATCAAACAGAAAAAACTAGAACTCCTAGAAAGATGCAACTACAAAATTAATAATGGGGGAACTATTTTAGAAAAAACAAAAGGCGACTCGAAATCATAAAGCTTATATAAGCCGTTTCAAAACTAAAAGAGTCGTGTTCTTCTATCCTTGAAAAGTATTTTTTGGCTTTAGACCGAAGACGACCCATGTACATGGACAACCAGCAAACTGCCATTGACTAAAGCCATGGATCCTGTTAGATATCAATTCCAGCCAAAAACTTGCCAAAAGACAAGTCGATACAAATTAAAGAGTAATGTAAGATGAGAAAGAACCTGTTTGTTAGATGGTTTTTATGTGATAAAAATATAAAATGTTTTGTCCTTCACTGCAACTTCATTTTTTTTACAGAAACCATGTAAACTTTCTAATAAGATTAGAGAAAACCAAGTAAACTAAAGTAAACAAGAAAATGAATAAGATTACAGTTGCAAATAAATGAAAGAAAAACACCCTTAATTAAAATATCATTATTAAAAACATTACAAGTGCAGTAAAACAAACATAAGAATTTTTCAGTAAAGACAAAGCCGCAAAACCCTAAATGAAATGATCAATATTATCTCCAAATAGCAGTCAAAGGCATAATGAAACCAATAAGGGGATTCTGATCATAGGCTCTAAGTTAGATAACAAAACAACTAAAGACAAAGTATTTAACAATTAAATTATCCTCAATTCACAAAAGGCGCAAATAGGCAATTGAAAAAAGAAGTGAAGAAAATACCTCAATAGTAATTGAGTAAAATGTCTAACTGAACATACCAATATAAATCATCAATTAAGAAAAGACTCATATGAAAAAAATCTAGATTTAGTGTTATCTTGCCACTCTAGAGGTGGGTGCGATTTTGCATCTTGTGGAGTGAAATCTTGAAAATACTCGTGCAATTCACTTTTGAACTCACGAAAAGTCTTTGCAAACTGCTTGTCCAAGTACTTAGATATCCGAGCTTCAAGTTTTCCCTTCTCATCAATTTCAAAGTCAAAATGCAACTACAAAATTAAATTTCTAATGTTAATAATTCTGAAATTTTAACCACACAAATGTATTTTCATATCCAACTCACTTCTTTTTCTTCTCCTAAATCCACAATTAAAACTGCCATTAGTTTAACTACATAACAGTCTCGTTTGATTGCATCCTATAAGTAAAAAAGTACACTTATTTGGTGAAGCTAAAAACATATACTTTTAGTGTTCATTTTTAAGTATGTTTATACTATTTGGTTAACAGCAAAAAAATATCTCACATAAAAATGTTGTTTGGTGTTATTTGTGTACTTCTTATTATTTTTATGTTGAAAAGGACTATTCTACCCTTTTCCTTATCAATATTTACCATTACAATAGGTGATCTAAGTAGCAAATTATTTTAGTATGAACCTTAAAATGGAAATCTTTCATTGGGAAAAAAAGCAGTGAGGGAAAAAAATAGACAATACATGTATTTTTACTAAAAGTTTGTATAAATTATACCCATTTAATTGGGTACGGTAAACTATTTCTCGACCATATGAGATGCTATTGGTCCAACTTATTCAAAAAGGGCATATAAACATATATTAGAGATGATGACATCAAGTTGCAGAATAATATGTTTATATTACAGAACAAGGCTTGATGGAAATATTCTACTAATATGAGAAGAAAAGTAAATTTTTGCACACTTGGTTAAATCATTTATACAAAAAGAAATAAACTGCAATATGAAGCTTTTGCCTTGTTTACTTGATTATAAGTAAGTTTTACAGAAGCCACCTGAACAATAAAATTTTCTTATAAGTAAAATCCTTTATAAGTTTACTTTTGAAAGGCTGCCAAACAAGGTCGTTCATATAATTCTTTGTTATTGTTAAAAAATCAAATTTGTAAAATTTAAACAAAAAGGATATGCAACCTCAGGCAAGGAAAAAGCAATTAAGTAATCAAAATACATAAAGGAAAGATAACAAATGAATTAATTTATTTAGTAAGCGATTTAAAACCCAATACCATCAGACTTCGGATAGCTTCATCCTTCTTTATCGCATCTACTTTGCTCCAATAACCATCATGCATAGGGAGATCCTTCCTAGTCTGGACCCCTATTGCATGTGAAAGTAAACTCGAGATTCTATGACCAGTTGGTGGCCCGTGATTAACATCAAGCCGGACTTGAATTGTTCTGTCATTCATTCGCGTCATTTGTGCAATCTTTGAGGAATTGCATGCTCCACGCTGTCTCTTACGAGCATTTCCGCGTGTAGGGAAGTAACCACCACCTAAAAATTAAATCAGTCTAATAGAAACATTTAAAGTAAAATCTAGTTGTAAACATCATTGTTACATTAGTTAACTCTTACGACCTACTCCATTTGTTGCGTGGACAATATCATCGTTGTTTTCAGGCACATCATTGTTGTTTTCGGGCATGGAAACATCATCGTTTTTTTCGGGTATGGAAACATCATCATTGTTTTCGGGCATGGAATAATCATCGCTGTTTTCAGGAATGGAAACATCATTTGTACTAGGGCGTTTTTTATGACGACGTACTGCAGACCTGCGCTCAACCTTACCATTGTTTTCGAGCAAGGCAACATCATCGTTGTTTTCAGAAATGGACGCATCGCTTCTATTTGGGTCAATGATAGGGCATTTTTTTTTACGCCGAACTGCAGACTTGAGCTCAAACTCATTAGAAACATTTGAATCATGATTATCAGTTCACTCGGTCAAAAGAACATGAATACATTCAAAGACTCATTTAGTTTGTGTTTGCTAATTTAATGCTACGTAGTTTATTGTTTCAATATTTTTTTTACCAAATTAGGATAGTTTAATTATCTTGAATGGTATTTTTGAATATAACCTTATGAACGCTATAATAGTCATGATTGCCAAAAAAAAATGATCATTAACAAGTACACCCTGACTCAAGTGAAACACATCATCAGCTTAGTTGTCGGCGGTTAAAGACGTCATATTTTATATTCTTTTAAAAAATACTATAAATGTACATGTTTAGCTTTTGATTTGGTATTTATTAATTGTAGTGCATCATTTGGCATATATAGCCTTGGTGGTAGGGGGTGTAAACGGTCCGTCTTGGATGGATTTTAGCCAAAAACGAATACAATCCGTTAGTTACGGTCTCTCTAGAGAATGGATCCGATCTAGACCATTTTAAAAATGAAGTCCAATCCAGACCAATCCGTACGATTTGGACCAATCAGACTTGAAAAGTTGTATGTTTTGTTAATTTTCCCTAACTTACCTCAATCAAGATTTTAAGATTGCGTCCAATCTCCTCATTTACACTATAATACATTATCAAAATAGATTTTAATATATCTACTAATACAAATATTCAAAACCCACACAAAACAAGAATAACCATTATATACTCTGTAAAAAGCAATTATGAACGTATACTATCAAAACAAATAAAATAAAAATAGAGTACATGTTTTATATTGTGAGCGAATATGGTGAGCGAAAATTCAACACAAATTAACATAAGAAGGCCTGTTATGCATCGTATACAGTGAAATGAAATCCAGATATACAGTCAAATAAAGGCTTATTTGCTTAAAAGTTGCAGTAAACTAGAATTCTGAGATTAGTTATGCAAATAAGTTGTTTGAACTTGACTGAACTGTATAGTTTTTGATATGCATAGTATTTATATTATACCAAAATTTGGTGTTTACTGCAACCAAACAAACCTGCAACAAATCTAAGTCTAAACAAGGTAAAAAAAAAAAGAAATAATGGCTTATGTAAAGAAAATAAACGGACTTTGAAGTTGGAAAAAAATCTCTTAAAGCTCTTAGCTTTATCAGACCACAATTCCGTTCTCGATAAATTATCGGTAACATCTCACGCGTGTACGCTTTCAAATTCTCCACAAGAAAAAAAAACATGCTTAATAATACAGTATAAAAGAATTAAAAGCCATAATTGATTTAGAATCCCACACGAACTCAAGAGAAACAAAAAGCAAAAATTTAGTGGCTCAGTATTATCAAATGAATAAACAAATTGTTATGAAATAAAATGAATAAACAAGTTGTTGCGAAATAAAGTTTATAACCCAAATGGTCGTAGTCAGAAATAAAATGTACCCAGCAAAAAGATAATCCAAATGGTTGCACGCACTAGCATTAAACTATTAACATCCACTGAAGCAATTATTTAAACTTTTTTGTTTTTCAGGTATCCACGCATCAAGATCCAAGCAGACACCTGCAATGAGCCAATTTGGGTATTAAGATTTCAAATCTGCCAGATAGCTAGGTATTTCACTGTTTCTCAGCATATTCACAAAAATAAAAAGAGAGCAGAGTATATTTCGAACCTAAGAAAACACAACAACTTCTAATAATAATCTCGATCATCATCATCATCATCACCATCATTATTATCACTATTAGAGTCATCATTCTCATCTTCATCTTTGTCTTCATGGTCATCACTACCTTCATAATTGTTGTTACCATCATCAGCAATGAAGTTTTCATGATTAAACTTACGCCTTTTTGGTAATGGGCCAAGATCAATAGTTATAGCATCTATAGCAATAGCGTCAACATCCATTCTAATATCGGGTACTACGACATGTATACTGTCTATAGGGAATGTCCTTTGTTGCAGTTCAATCGAAGATGAATGTTCCTGATACGCATCAACTTCTTTATTTGGTTGGACAGTCTTTTTGGCTGGAATGTCCCATACGTTTCGATGTGTCATCTCTTGAACCACTTTCCAACCAGACCCTGGCTTACAGTCATCTAAATAAAATACTTGTTGAGCTTGTGTTGCAAGAATGTATGGATTATCTTCAAACCATCGTGTGCTTGTGTTAACCGATTTCAGATGGTAATCGTTCCTTATGCTTCCTCTAACTTCAGGATTTGTGTTGTACCAGTGACACCTAAACAGAATCACACGATAGCGTCGCCTGTACAACACTTCGAACACATCCAGTAACTTCCCATAGTAATGTATCGACCCAGTTTCTGAAGATCCAGGAATATATACACCGCTGTTTTGCGTTTTCATCCTGTCATCACACGCCTCGCCGACAAACTTGATTCCATTAATAACGGAGCTCATGTATGTTTCAAATCTAATAGGTCCTGCTGCCAGCTCAAGTAATTCCACATTGAATATTGGGGAAGATTCTTCTCGTAAAGCTTCCATCTAATAAAAAAAAAATCAATGGTAATGGCAACAATTTATACTGAAAAGTGAAAAATAATAATACGTAAGATAAAAAATGTTACAATTAAATACATACCCGTTTCTTAAACCAAGATGGAAATTCTCTTATTTGTCTGCCTTCAATATCATGCGTAGAAGTCTGCATTAATAAGCTTGCGTGTTCCCTATAAAACATTAATTTATTCATAAGTGTAAATTTAATATTTAAAAAAAGGAAATAAAAAAAATCTTAGAACTTACTCCATATAATCCTCCACTTCTTCACAATTCTCCAATATGTACCATTGAATCACCTCGATTTCTTTTTTAGACAATTGTTTAGTTGACTTCGAAGAAAACGGGCGAGCCCTTTGTGCAAACACATCAACTGTTTGAGATCGAACACCTCCATCATCATGTCTATCAGCGCGCGGTTGTATGATGTCTCCACGTTGCTTAGGTACTCTGAACAAAAAGTTAAAGCCTCATTAGCGATATATGTCTCCGCTATGGAACCCTCAGGATGAGCCCTGTTGCGCACATACTTCTTATAAGTTCCCATCAATCTACAATGGAAAAAAGTTAGCGTGAAAAATATTATACTACAAACTAAATAAAATAATATCATATTCGTAATAAACATGTAATAATTTAAATTTACCTTTCAATTGGATACATCCATCGAAAAGTTACAGGGCCGTGTATCTTGACTTCACGTGCAATATGTACCATCAAATGGATCATTACATCAAAAAAGGCTGGAATAAATACTTGTTCAATTTTGCATAGAGTGAGAACAATCTCATTTTCCAACCTCTCCATATCAGACACTGTGACGGATTTTGCACATAACTGTTGGAAAAAACTTGAAATGTGCATGATGGGATCAACCACTTCTGGTGGAAAGTATTTACAAATACCAACAGGCAAAATACGTTGTAAAAGTACATGGAAATCATGTGTTTTTAACCCTGTTAGTTTTCCTTTTTCAGTATTAACACAACTGGAAATATTAGAAGCAAACCCGTCGGGAAATTTGATTGAGGTCAAGAATTGCATGAAGTCACGTTTATCAGATGGCTTCATTGTATAATAAGGATGACTTTTCAAAAGTTTATCTCCTTTATATTACAACCATAACTTTTTCTTGATGCCTAAATCCATACAGTCTTGCCTACCTTTAAATGTATCTTTTGTTTTTCCCTCAATGCCCAAAATGGTGCCAACGATACTGTCGCACATATTTTTTTCAATGTGCATCATGTCAAGATTATGTCTAATTTTAAGCTTGGACCAATACGGCAACTCAAAAAATATACTTTTCTTGGACCACATAGGCTTTTTGGCAATTTCCATAGGAGTCTTTCTTTTTTTACCAGCGGAAGTAGGATTCTTCTCTTTCTCATCAAAGTTAGTTATTTCATTTAAGTGGTCCAAATGGTCAACTCCTGAGAACTCTCTAGGTCAACCTCTATGTTCAACACTGCCATCAAATGCTTCACCATTCAAACGCCATGGATGATCATATGGTAACCAACGACGATGTCCCATGTAACAAATTTTTCCCCTTATCCCCAAAGATGTGATATCTTTATTACAAACCGGACATGCTTTATAACCCTTCGTTCTCCAACCCGACAAATTTCCATAAGCAGGAAAGTCATTGATTGTCCATAAAAGGGCTGCTCGCAACATAAATGTAGAATTTGTGGTTTTATCATAAGTTTTCACACCATTTTCCCATAGATCTTTTAACTCATCGACTAATGGCCTTAAGGAAATATCAATCCGCCCACTCATAGCTTTAGGTCTAGGAATCAATAAAGACAACATGGAAAATTCTTTTTTCATGCACAGCCAAGGAGGAACATTATATGAGATAGTAATGACTGGCCACATGCTATATGACTTAGCCATATTATTATTAGGATTAAATCCATCTGAAGCGAGTCCCAATCTCACATTACGTGGGTCTTCAGCAAAATCGGGATACATACGGTCAAACTCTTTCCAAGCCTCGCTATCTGCAGGGTGCCTTATTATACCATCTTCCACTCTTTCTTCCTTATGCCATCTCATACTAGAAGATATGTGGTTTTCCATGTAAAGACGTCGTAATCTAGGCTTCAATGGAAAGTAGCGCAAAACCTTTTGAGGAATTTTCTTTTGATCCTTCCCATCATCGTCTTGAACATTGCTTTTTTAATTCTTGCATCGTGACTCTCCACAAACAGGACACTTTTCCTTTCCTTCGTTTTCTTTATCGAACAAAATACAATCATTGGGACAAATGTCAATCTTATCATACCCTAACCCAAGATCTTTTAATATCTTCCTACAATGATAATGAGTCTGAGGCAATCGATACTTTCGTTGAAGCATACGCCTCATTATATCTAGCATGACATCAAAACATTTATTAGACACTAGATATCTGACTTTCATGTGCATCAGCTCTACAACCACAGACAAAATTGAAAACTCATCGCACCCAGGATACAATTCTTGTTGAGCCTCGTTCAACAGCCTCTCGTACTTTTTATAATCCTCAATAGTACAAAAAGTTGACCTACAACCTTCTACATTATCAAAATCTTCATCATAATCCATATTTTGATTTCCAGATACACCTGATGAATAGGGAAAGGCATCGTTAACCATGTTCAAAGCCTCATCATTATCGTAATCATCTGATTGTCGAACGGTATTTGAATGTGTTTCATTACAATCTGGGCCTTCACCATGATGGATCCATGGATTGTAGAAAGGCTCAATACCATATCTAAATAAATGTTTATGAACTGCTTCCAATTCCCACTTCTTTAAATTACTACACTGCATACATGGACACTTGATTTTATTTTGTTGATCTAAATGGTTTTTGGCATTCTCGATGGAATCTTTGATCCCTTCTTCATATTGAGTACTCACACGGTTGGGGTTGCACATCCAACTTCTATCCATCTATAGCGTTGAATTTATGCTGTACAAAAGAAAAAAAAATTGTTTAAGCTCAAAGAAGCGTGAAAACCCAAAACCTGACAATCCAATTTCTAAAAGTCAAAAAAAAAAAACATTAATGAAATTATCAAACAAATAACTATGACTAGAATAATCCAACAATTTTTTTCTTGAAAACCCCATTAAAATAAATCTACTGCCAAAATATATTTCTATCACCAATTCTTGGAGAAAGAAATTAATATATTAAAAAAATATGACTTTATTTGTTATAGTAAGTTGTAAATTACTTGTTTTACCATCTGAAAAATATTTATTTAATGACCAACATGAAAAGATGGGTAAAACTGACCACATAAAAATAAAGTCGAAACACAATAGAAAAAAGTTGTACTAAGCCAATTAAATAAAGATTAAAAATTAGACGCCACAAATATAATACAAATCAAAGATTTTTATAAATCATTAAAACACATCCATGTAATAACATTGATATCACCTAATAAAATTAAGAGGATATATAACTAAATTGGACTTCATATCGTAAGCTAATAAAAAGAAAATCTAAAAACACCCAAAGTAGTTAGAGTAGTTTGAAACCAATATATAATAGTATAAGCATTTTATCGAACACCTTGTTAGCATAATTTAGTATGAACGTTAATATAAAGAGACTAAAATTATTATAAGTGATTTACAATAATTTATAGATGAAATTGTGAAGGGTATAAGCAGATGTGGAAAAGTGATAAATAAAAAAAAAAAGAGGCACAAAGTACATTATCAAATACTTATACATATTACTGGGACTGAATTTCAACTTGATTAGTGTATTTTGGGTTTTCAATAATGATTATTAAATTAGACAAGAAAATTACCCACAAAACCAAAATATAACCACATAGTTTGTCAAACTAAATCAATTTGAAAGGTGATAAAAGTAAAAAAAAAAAAAACGTACCTATACACGAATAAACGGTGATGGGTGATCAGGAAGAATAGAGGTTAGAGGATTGTGGTGATAGAAAAGAGATGATCTGTTTGAATATACAAAATATATTATAATTAAGCCTCTACTTAATTTTTTAATCCAACTCTGATAAAATAATGATATTCCTAGGATAAGTCAACTCTTTGCAATTAATGGAGGGTGTCCTTAGTAAAACGAAACTAACTATTACAATATTAAAAAAATATTTAATTTATATAAAATTAATGAATACCTATACTATAAATAACTTTTATTCTATATCTTTATATCAAATTCGATCAACTAAAATAAACAAAAATAATATCTAGAAGAAACCATAGAATTTATACATACATATAAAAATAGTACATTTTACAAAAAAAAAACGTAAGATAAGCGAAAACCATAAATTTTGGTTGTTTTTATAATTTTAAGTTGTATCACCAACTTTAGTTTTTAAGTGAGTAATTAAACTTGTCACGCCCCAAGTTCCATAAACACGGATATCGAGGCATGACCTTTTTAAATAAAAGAAAACTAAAACCTGTTGGTACAAAATTTAAAATTTTAAAAGAAAACACTAACGAGCTAAAGGAACAAGTAATCAATTTAATAAAAGTGTTTGCCAAACGCGGCTACAAGACGAGATAAAATAAACGAATGTAAATTGCCCGTAGGCTACAACCTCAAAAATAGAATCTAAAGGAAAAGAAAGCGGAAGCCCCGAACCCATGTGATCCATTCCAATGGCTCCTATCCAAAAGTCTCAACCTAAGTTGTACCTGAAAGACAAAATCATAACGGTGAGTCTCACGCACATAACTAGACGGGACGGCACCACAAATACCGTCACTCCATCCCATAAATGTAAGAGCTCACAAATTCTACAACTACGATAATCGACGTATAAAAAGAAATATAATAACATTCTACAACGGGATAAATTAAATAACGTCAACACAAATCTATAGCAAACATGGACCTCTCATGCCACCTACCCCAGTCCGTAAGGTAGGTCATTCCCTATCCCCTCGGCCGTCTTCTGTCCCCGGAATTAGGAAGAGACAGAGACCATTGCTAACATAAAAGTAGATTTAAAGTGCGCACTTGGACCTCTCATGCCACTCGTCACAGTCCGTAAGACGAGTCATTCCCTATCCCCACGGCCGTCTACTGTCCCCGGAATTAGGAAGAGACAGAGACCATTGCTAACATAAAAGTAAATATAGTGCACACTAGGACCTCTCATGCCACTCGTTCCAGTCCGTAAGACGAGTCATTCCCTATACCCACGGCCGTCTTCTGTCCCCGGAATTAGGAAGAGACAGAGACCATTGCTAACGTATAAATATTAAGGCCTCGGCCAATAATATTATACTATTCGATCAGCACAATCACATACGGCCTTGGCCAATAATATAAATCCACGCAAATAACACATTCTCATACGTCACTTTGACGCAACTCAACTAATCAAATAAGCATATATACTAAATTCACAACTAGCCAACCAACTCTAACAACATAATATTCCATTCATGCATTTTAACAAACATCTTGTATGCACAATATAAAACTTATCTTTATTCAACAATAATTTACCCAATTCTATCAACAACCATAATAATACATAATCAACACATATAACACGCAACCCATTAATATTATCATTAATCTGAAATCAAAAGACTAAGTCCACAACTAATCCAAAATCAAATAAGTGAATTAAAAATATAACAACTAAACTCCAATTAACAATTTAATAGATCATAATTGAGATAAAAGACAAAACCCCCAATTTAAAATAACCGCAAAACCTAATCCTAACATACACCCTCGTCTAGTCGCAATGGATAACCCCCGTTACCTTAGCGCGTAGTGGAGATGCTTCCGGTAAGAACCCGCTAGCGTGGTTTCTTCTTCTTCTTCCTAGGCTTTGGAATCTCCCTTTTTTCTCTCTTATATATGGCTGATTTTAGGTTTAAAGAATTAAAAGTGGGCTGATTTGAGGTTTAGAAAAAACTGTTTTTAGATAGTTTGTGAAAGCGAACTATTTGGTCCTCAAAGTTTTAAAAGCTAACTCTTAGTCCAAAAATATTGTTTTACTACTCAAAAATAACAAATTTTTAGAAACAAAACTATTGGGTCCTTTTTTTATTGATAAAATTAGTAACATGTTTTTAAAATAAAGTTTTTCGGAAGAATTTCGGTTTTTGGCTAAAAATTAGTCGAGTGACCGGTTTTTGGTAAAATTTGTATAAAACATTTTTGGATAAATTAATAACTAATTAAAATCACTTATAAAAATACGGAATGTTACAAAACTGGATTTTACTTTGATAGTTATTTATTTGAATGTCTAGATGCTATTAACGTAAAAATATCTTCATCATCCAAATTTACAAGATTGAGTTAAAAAATTAGTTTTCTTCTCGTGTAAGATATATGTGTAAGATTTATTACTAAATAATTATATGAAAATATTATCTCTCTTATACATTATCCTGTTAGTTACAAAAATATTATAATTAAATTTAATCTTCTTATCATGATCTCATTAGTAATTATCTTTTCCTATATTAATGATTACAATTGGACCTCATGATAGTAGACACCCTGTATATAGCCAAATCAAATTCAATTTTTAACCCAAACAATACCTCACCCGACAAAATATGTCTCAGCCTATTTGTCGGCTTGCAATTGTTTTTTGTAGACCGACAAAACACGATAAATTCGTTGGTGGGAATTGACGCGACAAAAGTAATTCGTCGCCGTTTCGTCGGCAGGAGTTTACCCCACTCCACAATTTCGTGCCGAGATTTTTCCCGACAAAATATTGAAATTCGTCGGGTTAAATTGATTTTTGCCGATAAATTTTTGTTTCGTCGCCAATTTTTTGTCGGCAGAGACAAATTTTCCTATAGTGTGTAATGGGGTCTAATTTTACGGTTATTTTTCTCTAATCAGTAAGCAAGAAGTTTACAATAATTAATATGACCTAGATATTATTCTAAAGTACGATATTAGGGTTTTTTATGCTGATCAAAAGAAGACCTATTAAATTATTTACTTCTACCTATTGCGAGTTTAATGCTATATGAACGAGATATGCAAAAGAGCAGCCTTAGTGCAAGAGATGTAATATAATGATGATATTCAAAACATAAAAGAGGCTTCCATGTACTCAATAATATTTGATCTGCAAAGATATATGAGTACGAGTAAATCCCCCCATCCTGGACGTGAAATATCTATTTGTGAGATACTATCAATTGATGTAAGAACTCGTTATAATATGGGAGCACAAGTGCAAGGGGTGAAACGTCTTTTTTTTTATTAATTAATTATGAAAAAAAACCCACTCTTTATTTTAAAATAAAAGTGGATGAAAAACCACACAAAGGATTACAAAGTTTAGAAATATGAAATACAGACTTAATCGGAGAAAACAGAAAACTTGAGCTGACACATGAAAATAACTTAGGTTATGTTTGGTTGGTTGGAAAATATTTACCCTAGAAAATATTTAACAGGGGAATTATTTTTCTGAAAATTGTTTTTCCTCTCTATTCGTTTATCAAGTGTTTGACGATACTTAGATTTTCCATGAAAATTTCTTGACTAATGGCGCGTTTGGTATCGAATTTTGTAGTGAAAAATATATTTTATAACTTGTTTAAAATAAAATACTTTTGAAAAATAATGAGAAAAAAATTGTTTAAATTAAGTCACTTATAGCTTTTTTTACCTCTAAATGACTTATAACTTAATTTTGTTAATAAGTTATTTTTCACTTATTTTAACTTATTGGTGATTTAAAAATGTACAAATATTTCAATTGAAAATTTTAACGTTTGGTGATTTTGATGTGTAAAAGTCTCAGAATTCCTAAGTTATATGATTTTGATCTTTTTATGCGAAAAGTAACTTTTGAAAAGTTAACACCCATAACTTTTTTTATTAAAAAGCAAAATAAGAAGCCTTTAGAAACAATGACAAAAAAACTGGTTTAAAATAAGTCACTTCTAGCTATTTTAGCTTTAAATGACTTATAACTTATTTTTGTTAATAAGTCATTTTTCATTTTTAACTTATTAGTTACACGGAAATATACAAAATAATTTAATTAGAAAATTTAACTTCTTTGTGTAAAAGCTAAAATAAGTTTTCGAATTCATAGGTTCTCTGATTTTGGGTTTTTTCACGAATTCTAGCTTTTGAAAAGTTAAAAAGGATAAAATATATAATTTCGTGATAATTTTATGTTTTCTCCCACGAAAAAAAATGGTTTCCGCCCAATTTTGTTATTAGTCATTTTTCCTTATTTTCCTTGAGAGATAGAAAATATTTTCCTTAATTTCTTATTTTTCCTGTAAACCAATCATGAATAAAATTTATTTTCTCCGAAAAATATTTTTGTTTGCTGATTTCCCCTTGAATACCAAAACTTCTAAGCTATGACTTCACTTGTACTTGACCAGACTCAAGTCGTTCACATTCCATCTCTCTCATAAATCCCAAAATCCAGTTGATCGGTTTAAAAATGTATTTATAAAAAGAAAGCATTTTTTACCTAGCAAGAGCAGTGAGTCAATCGTATTAATAAAATTTATAATCATGGCAAGTAAGAGTTTCCCCATGAAATTATGTAAAAAAAAATTAAAATACGTGTAAACATGGGTTTTTCTAGTTTTTTATAACGATGAAGCAAGCTATGGTCGTTTAATCTAAACTAAATAAACATAAGAACAGCGCATCAATAAGGTTGTCAATCACTATATTTAGTTATTCTCAAAATAAAAACTAATCTAGAAACAATAATAAAAAGCAATAAAATAAATATAAACATGCAAGATAAATAAATAGGGAACAAGGATAAGTTACCGAAAAGGCGAAACCACCTATTAAATTCAGCAAAGTGAGGCGAAAAATGCTTATTAGGATGAGCCATCGTAAATTTAAAGGACAGAAAGAGAAGGACAAATAATATAATCAAAAAGAGAGAATTATCTTAAATGAAGGTTTCTCCTGGAAGTCAGAGCCTTAAAAATTGATAGAATACACTTGTATTTATAGTGTTATGCTTAAAAAATTATAGAACCTAATTCCTAAAATATTATGATTCGAATCAGAATTCGAATAAGGCTTCTATTGACCAATGAGAATGCGCCACGTCATTAATTTATGGTGGCGGAAATTAGAGTCTGATTCAAAACAGCTAGCGAAGAACTGGTTTTATTTTATTTTTGGTTATATCTTTTCCTTATTCCCCAATTATTTCTAATTTGACCAAATATAACTTCAGTATATTTTATTTTAAGTTATTTAGCTTCTCCAACTTATAAATTGAGTACTTTCATCTCCAATTTTCACATAAATACACCTAAAAATGGTAATTTTCACTCATAATAGATAAATGGACTCAAAATACATAAAAATAGTAAATTGATATAATAATACCTATTTACGCAATATAAAGTTGGATTTAATATCATAAGATCAGAAAATGACATCTTTTAGATGGAATCAGCGGTGAAGCCCTATAACTATGACTTCCACTTCCACTTCCACTTCATCATCTCTACGTTGACTCATTAATCCTCAGAAATCTCAAGTTAAATTCTTCTTCTATTTCCATTCTTATGTTATAAGGGCAACTTTTCGAGCCCAATTTAACTCATTCCTTTAATTCTTAAGGAAACTCTTCGTAGATTTCAGATAACTTGGAGATTTTTCTCTCTCGATTCTTTAGCAAGATAATCCGCTCTGAAGTTTGATTCTCTCTTGGTATGACTATTTTCTATACCTTTTTTACTTTAATGAGATGATTAATTTCAGATACAATAGGTCTCAATTTCCAATCATAGTCATCCTTATTGTTGTTAATAATATCCACCATGATTTGTGAGTCAGTTTCGATTATAGCATTAATATAGTTGTATTTGCATGCCATTTTTATATCATGTAGAATAGTTTTTGCCTCGAGAGTAAGGCTATTGTCCCCTTCACACGAAATAGCAAATCCCTCTATAAATTACCCTTTGTGCTTTCTGCAAATACCCCCAATACCTCCGCTATTATTTTCTTTGTAGCTCCCATCAACATTTATTTCCACTTGCTTTCTTTAGATGAAGACCATTTGATGCTTGTAGCAGTGATTTTTTTCCTTTTCTTTTTACTGATATTAGGGCTATAAATATCAAAGTTATTGGGAAATGTTTTATTTCTTCTCTGGTGCAAGTTAAGTTACATGTTAATGTTTTTTATAACATTAATCTCAGTCATTTTAACCCCCTCCATACGACTTTTACATCTTACTTACCAAACAAACCAAGTAATGTAGTTAGGAAGTGTAGCATCTAACTTTTCCTGCCAACTGTTACCTTTGCTAATCCAGAAGCTCACATATCTTCCTTTAATTATTTTTATTTTTAGTCCCTAGCTCATTTTCATAACAGATAATTAATGTTAAGCGTATTCAGCTTTCAGCTCATTTCGATTTATTATACCCAACTATCAATTTTTTGATTTAGTATACTGTACTAAATGAAAACTTTCGATTTAGTATTTTCCGTCCAAATTGACCGTTAAATAGTGACGTCAGCTAACGTTTTCAGTTAAGTTGAAGGGCAAAATGGTCTTTTTACCTACTAAATTAACTAAAAAAAAAAACTAAATTAACTAAAAAAAAAAAAAAAAAACAGCCCATGGGACTCGAACCCAGGCCTACCAATCAAAGTGGAAGGTTTTTAACCACTTGGCCACCAATTCTTTTATTATAGTAATAGCGTTATATATATATATATACTCTATCTGTTTATAGATGTGTATATATACACTTTGGGACTGATTTCATAAATTTTAGAAAATTCAAATTTTATTTTTGTTTCGGTCCTTACATTTTCAAAAAAATAGTTTAAAATTACAACAAAACACAAAAAAATTATAAAAATCATAAAAAAAAAAACAAAAAAAAACAAAAAATTATAAATTTTTTTTATAAAAATCACAAAAATTCATAAAAAAATATAAAAAATCACAAAAAATCACAAAAAATCAAAAAAAATCAAAAAAAATTATAAAAAAATTAAAAAGTGGTACATATAGTGAATATGAACTTATGGAGGTAGCTATGAGTAATATAAATTCAAAAGTGCTACCTATTGGGCATTATTTGTAAAAAGAATTTGCAGCAAATGTGAAAATGACTAGATTAATCTTTTATAGACATGATTCAATTTTCTTAAATAAACTAAAAAATGTGCAACAAAAATATGATTTTTGACTATTTTTTTCATTACACGTTATCAATTTTATTAACTAAAATAATTTTATTTTTATAGTATACTTTTCTTTTGGTCTTACATATTTGTTTGGTTTTTTTTTTTTTTTTCAGTAACTTCCTTTTAAAAAAAATTCTACTTTGCTCTGATAAGTAGTATTTAAGATACAATTTCTAGACAAATGGGTTTTTATGTTATAAACAAATTAAATTTGAATGGAAAAAATGAGTTCTTGTTTTTATCATACATGCATGACCAAACGTACCAACTAAAAAAGGTGCAACAAAAATATGATTTTTGTCTATTTTTTTCATTACAAATTATCAGTTTTACTAACTAAAATTATTTTATTTTTTTAGCATAATTTTATTTTCATCGTATATGTTTTTTTTAAATGACTTTTTTTTTTAAGCATTTCTACCGATGAGTAGTATTTAAGTTATAATTTCTAAACATAGATTTTTTTTTTGTTATAACAATTTAAATTTTAATGAGAAAAAAATGTGCTATAGTTTTTATTTTCTATACATGAAGAAATGTACCAAATAAAAATACTTATTATTTGTAGTGTAAGTTATTAGTCATACATATTATTTTTTACACTTTCTTTTATTTAATATTTGGTGCCTTTTGAGATTATAAGTATCAGATTGATTATATTCATAAACTACAAGGACTACTTCATTAATAATGAATAAGTGTGAAGTTGATAGAAAAAAATAGTTTACAAAATTGAAAAACTATATTAGTAAAATACACTAAATCAAAACTAATTTAAGTTTCATAAGGGTAATTTTGTACTTTACTAATTTTTATTAGATAATTTGACGGAAATATACTAAATCGAAAGTTTTCATAGTCCAGTATGCTAATCAGTAAATTTTTTAGTTCAGTATACTAAATCGAAAATGCATGATAGTTGAATATAGTAAACATTAATTATCTCTTTTCATAATGTTCCCACACTTTAGAAACTATATCATATGTACTAAACAAGTGCTCCAAAGTTTCATCTTTTTTACTGCAACATTCAAAAAGGCCATTTTATATGAAATCTGTTCATTTGTGTATCAATAGATGTAACGACCCGGTCTCACGGACCGAAACGTCACGCCCATATCAACAATATTGTCCGCTTTGGCACAACTTCCCAGGGGGGTCACCCATCCTGGTACTACTCCAGGCTAAGCACGCTTAACCATGGAGTTCCGTTCTCGCTATTGTGCCGCACGGCTTTAAAAGGCCTTGTTGATAGGAAATAGATCTTTAAGCTCATATACCACACCGGTACTCTCATATCTGGGCGATGTGGGACTGACGCATAATACCGCACCACATAATTTACTTTCGGAAAATCTGGGTCGTCACAATCACCCTCCCTTTAGGCACGACGTCCTCGTCGGGCACGTCGTCCTTCAGAGGTCCACACACATGTGCTAGTCCCCACATTTCCGGCCAGATAGAAGCTCTGATACCACCTGTAACGATCCGGTCCCACGGACCGAAACGTCACGTCCATGTCAACAATATTGTCCACTTTGGCACAACTTCACAGGGGGGTCACCCATCCTGGTACTACTCCAGGCTAAGTACGCTTAACCATGGAGTTCCGTCCTTGCTATTGTGCCGCACAGCTTTAAAAGGCCTTGTTGATAGGAAATAGATCTTTAAGCTCATATACCACACGGGTACTCTCATATCTGGGCGATGTGGGACTGACGCACAACACCGCATCACAGAATTTCCTTCCGGAAAATCTGGGTCGTCACAATAGACACACCCTTTCTAAATAGTTTCCAAGTGAAGCAAAAAAAAATTGTGGCTATACATTTGTTTCAAATTATGCCTAGCTCTCATTGTTTATTTTTCTTAACAAATCGTAAGCCGATTTGGTGGTAAACTTCCCATTAATATTCATATTCCACACTAGACAATCATCATCATGTTTCCTTCAATTTGATCAACTTCTCATCGAATAGGTGGTTCAATCTGAGAGGTATGTGTCTTCAAATTTCTTCTCTATTCCACTCATCATCTTTCATTAGCCCTTTAATATAGCATATTAGCATTTCTTTGTCATTTCTTCATCATTAATTTAACCATTTCCGTTCTACTTATCTATGTTGACATCAATATCACCTTTTTCACATTACCATAGCTTTTTCATTTTGTTCTTGTTTTTAGTCATTATCTTCCAAATGATCTATTATCTGTAGCCTTCATAGGGTAATGATTTCTGCAATATTTTCATCATAAATTACGCCTGCAAAGTTTTTCCTTTTCTAGATTTCCACCATAACTTTACCCCATAGACTTCTACTAAATTATTCATACTTCTAATATTTAGGCCTCCTTCTTCTAGTGGTGTGCAAATTTTCTTCCAAGAGACCCAATACAATTTGTTTGAGTGAAACGTCCTCTCACGGGGGTAAACGTCTCTACTCTAGGAGATGTTTCAAGACGAGAAGTGTTGACATACATGTCAGGAGGCTTTGCTAAGGGGTAGACGCACATGGATGATAAACAAAGTTAATTTTTCTTAATAAGGAAACTGTCCTGAGGGTCTCTTTACTTCTTATAAGTAATGAAGTATTCTTGGATTCTCCAATATATGATTGCAATACTAGTAATGGACCTAAATTTAACCTATATAGATATTGCCAACTTCATTATCAAAGGTATGTGAAAACAAGTATACACGATCCAACTCTAACTTTATCTCTCCATAATATTTTTTCATTAAGACAAATTCTTACTTAGTTGATAATTAAGTTTCCAACAACCTAAACATCTAACGTGGAGTTGTTTCATTTTCAAGGTGCTCAAAGAAACCCTAAAAAAGAGCAGTTGCCAGAGTTCTCGAGTGTGGAAAAAAGTTTGAGGCCCATCAATTGGAATCTTCTGAGGGAGGAAGATCAAAAGACACCGTTAATTTTCGAAGCCAAGTTAAAGGCAACATAAATTTGTGAGTGATCTTTTTTACAATGACGGAGAGAACCCCAACAAATAATCGAACTACCCATGTGTAGATGAAGGAAGTCCCAAGGGTGCACGGTTAGCACGGATAACAATATTAGTCACAATGAAGGGCTTCATGAAACCCATCAGTAGAGACACCATAGAGAGGAGTTTGTGTTAAAATCCCGATCCCGAATTTAGAAGTAAAAGGTTGATTACAAGAGACTTTCATCAGTGTATTAAATTTTCCATTAGACTATCTAGTTTGTATTGGTTTTTGTAATTTTTGTGATTTTTTGTGGTTTTAAATTTTCACTACATTTTTTGAATTTTTGTGAGTTTTTTTTTTTTTTTTTTGTCAACATCTGTTAAACGCCATCAACGTTTGATGGCGGGGCTTTGGCAATGATATCGGTCAAATTAATGATGTCAAACGTGTTTTGTTACTATTGGATATGAGATACTATTTTTCAATTAATTTTTTTAAAATGAGTATCACTCTCGAAATGTTTTGTTACTATTGGATATGAGATACTATTTTTCAATTAATTTTTTTAAAATGAGTATCACTCTCGAAATAAGAGTATTAAAGTATACTCACGGCAAAATCATTCATTGTTTTACTCTATTTAAATATAAGTGATAAAATTGTTTCATTATTCTTTGTTTTTTAAAATGCATATCGATAAAAACACTAATGACATAAAACGAGTTATTCCCTTTCACTCATGGGTGGGGTAATTTGTTTAGGAAAATAATTGTCTAAATCAAAGATAATGAGAACCAAACAGACTTTATTTTGAAAATAATAAACTGACTATTAATAATAAGTACATTTTCAGCCTTATATTTAATTTATCTAACCCATCTAGCGTTGATCTTAGGTTCTCTCTCTCTCTTCTTTCTCTCACTAGATCCCTCTTAAAACATCCTCGGACAGGTACTTTTTTGTCTTTTATCTCATAGATCTATTCATTTTATTATGTTTTTGATCTTTATTTATGTAAAGTTTTGATGGGTTTTGTTTAGAATTGGATTTTATTATGGAGAAATGAAGAATTTTGATTAGAATTGGATTTTATTGTGTAGAAATGAAAATTTAAAATGGGTTTTTGTTTCAAAAACATCCTCGGACAGGTACTTTTTTGTCTTTTACCTCACAGATCTCTCTATTTTATAATGTTTTTTAATCTTTATTTATGTATAGTTTTGATGGGTTTTGTTTAGAATTGAATTTTATGATGTAGAAATGAAGAATTTAGATGGGTTTTTATTAGAATTGGATTTTTTTGTGTATGAATGAAGAAGTTAGAACGGTTTTGTTTAGAATTGGATTTTGGAATCTTTTTATTGATTTGAGATCTTTTATGAGTTGAAGATTTATTTTCTGAATGGTTTTGATCTTTATTTATGTCGAATTTTGATGGGTATTTATTAGAATTGGATTTTATTGTGTAGAAATGAAAATTTAAGATGGGTTTTTGTTTAAAAAACATCCTCGGACAGGTACTTTTTGGTCTTTTACCTCACAGATCTCTCTATTTTATAATGGTTTTTAATCTTTATTTATGTATAGTTTTGATGGGTTTTGTTTAGAATTGAATTTTATGATGTAGAAATGAAGAATTTAGATGGGTTTTTATTAGAATTGGATTTAATTGTGTAGAAATGAAGATTTCTGATAGGTTTTTATTAGAATTGGATTTTGGAATCTTTTTATTGATTTGAGATCTGTTATGAGTTGAAGATTTATTTTCTAAATGGTTTTGATCTTTATTTATGTAGAATTGTGATGGGTTTTTATTAGAATTGGATTCTATTGTGTAGAAATGAAGAATTTTGATGGGTTTTTATTAGAATTGAATTTTATTGTGTAGAAACGAAAATATAAGATGGGTTTTTGTTTAAAAAACATTCTTGGACAAGTGGTTTTTTTGTCTATTACCTCACAGATCTCTTCATTATATTACTATGGTTTTAATCCTTATATATTTAGAGTTTTGATGGGTTTTTATTATAATTCGATTTTATTATGTAGAAATAAAGAATTTAGATGGGTTTTTATTAGAATTGGATTTAATTGTTGTGTGGAAATGAAGAATTTTGATGGGATTTTATTTAAAATTGCATTTTATAGTGTAGTAGTGAAGAATTTAGATGGGTTTTGTTTAGAATTGGATTTTGGATTTTTATTTGATTTGAGATCTGTTATGAGTTGAAGATTTAATTTTTCAATGGTATTGATATTTTATTCACAGGTGTTGGATTTTTATTGAGGTTCTGGAATTAATTTATTTGTGGGTTATTTTTGTAATTCTGATTTGGATGGAATTTGATGAATTTTGTTTTAAATGAATCAGAATAGTGTTTATTAAATACTTGATCAAAAAGAAAAGAAATGGGGATATACTGATTGTTTGAATGTTTTGTTTCTGATGAAAGGTTGTGTTATGAGAATATATTGATCAGTTTTAGTTGAACATAAATCATATCATAGAAACTTACCTGAAAAGGAACAAATTTTTTTTAAGAATATTTTTTAAGTTATTTATTTATCAGCTGAAGATTGTGTTTAGGGAACATATAAATTTGTTTTAGCTGAACACCCGCCCAATACATGAAAACAGATTAACATTGTCCTGAGAATATATTGGTGCATTTTAGCTATTAATTTTCCAGTTGAGAGTTTGTGTTTTAAGTGATCTGTTTGAGGTGAAAGAAATCATTTTGAGATTTTTTTTGATCCATTTTTAGCGAGATGTTGTTTCAGATGACGGTGTTTTGGTAATATATTGATCTATATTAGCAAGATCCACAGTATGTAACAAAAAAATGTGTTTTGGAAATATACGTTTCCTTGGATACCCATTGTTTCAGATGAAGTTTAATGTTTGGATAATATAATGGTCGGGTTATGCTATCCGTGATGGCATGCTATGTTTATTTTGTAATAGCGTGTTTCGATGGAAATATATCCATGCCCGCTTTCTTCTTGAGTACTTTGTTTTCTGTAGAGATAAATCATTGTGTTTTACAAAATTCCTTTATCGGCTTTCCTGGCTAGATCACCTGCAAAGCTTGTGTGTATCTATCTTCATTTGCCTGTATGTACTATTTTCACATTTCCATGATTCGCTGTGGCATAAGCAAATCTTCAGTACAAAACTAAAGCATGAAGGAGTTTTACGTAAATTATTTAAAAATTAATTCGTCATACTTCGTGTGATTTTTTTTTTATCTTTAGGCATCTAAGCAAGGTTTTGTCAATAATTCTGCTATTTGGGTGTTGTTGAAATTGTAAGAGTAAAATGAATTATCCTTATGGCTTTAGCTGAGAGTATTATGCTTATTTCCAATTTTTAATGCAGGGATCAGCTGAAAAAAGCAAAAAACAAAGATGGGTTTGACATTTACAAAGCTTTTCAGTCGGCTCTTTGCCAAGAAAGAGATGCGTATTCTTATGGTGGGTCTAGATGCTGCTGGTAAGACCACAATTCTGTACAAGCTCAAGCTTGGAGAGATTGTGACCACAATTCCTACCATTGGTAAGTTTGTTAATAGAAAATGATTAAATACGTCTGCTAAATATTTCATTTAGCATGACTTAATTCTAATGTATTTGAGGTTAGCATTTACTGACAAGATGATAATTTGTTGTAGGCTTCAACGTCGAAACTGTCGAGTACAAGAATATCAGCTTTACAGTGTGGGATGTCGGGGGTCAAGACAAGGTTCAATCAGTTTTTTATCTTCGTGTTTCTGATATCGAAATATAGGGCTAATTGCAGTTTTGTACAGTAACTAGATTTGGAAAAAGCAGACCATTGTAACAATTAGTACAATAACGTTACATTCCTCGTTGGTTTAGTACACCTAGTGTACCAAAAAGTAAAAGAAAAAAATCATAGGTTGGGTTTTAGTTAGTTATAAAATACAAATACAACAATATTATTACACTATTCTATCATGTTTTAATGTTCTGTAAACTATTCTATCACATTATTTATATTCAGTCCTAATATATTTATTTCCATCTATGTAGCTTAAACAACGAAAAGAATGTTATTCTGGCATATTACAAATACACCAATGCTATTACACTATTCTATTATGTTTTTTAATGTTCTGTAAACTATTCTATCACATTTTTTGTATTCAGTCCCAATATATTGTATTCCATCTATGTAGCATAAAAAACGAAAAGAATGTTATTCTGGCATACCAATTGCGAACATTTGTAGGTTGGTGTACAAAATTGAAACTTGATGATATGTCAGTATACAAAACTGTAATCAACTGATTGTATGTCTGTTCATTTATTAATAACTGTTAGGATCTAGTGAAGTCACATTGTAATTAACTGGTTGTATCTCTGTTCATTTATTAATAACTGTTAGGATCTAGTGAAGTCACTATTACGGTAACCAATACGCTTGTATATCTGTTCATTTTACAGTAACTATTACGGTCTAGTCGAGTAACATTGAGTACGCTTCTTGCTTTCCTTTTAGTACCTTTCTGGTTGTGTGCAAATCAACATGCTAGTTTTTGATTATTTGCCACAAACTATGAAAACAAGGGGTTATATGTTATTTTATGCTAAATGATTTCATTTGAAAACCAATCTGTTAAGACGGAATATCATCGAGTACAATCCTTCCTTTTTTAAGTACCAAGTTTTATGCAAATCCACCTGCCATTTTTTGAACTATTTTGCACAAGCTATGTACATGGGGAATTATATTTGCTTGTTGTGTTATGCAGATTCGCCCATTGTGGAGACATTATTTCCAGAACACACAAGGTCTCATATTCGTGGTGGATAGCAACGACAGGGACCGTGTTGTTGAGGCAAGGGATGAACTTCATCGCATGTTGAACGAGGTATAGTTTCACTATAAACACACTGAACTTAACACACTTAGTAATAATAAATCATATTTATTATAATCTTCAGAAATACTTTCCTTAATTTATGCTTATCAAAAAAACACTTTCCTTATCCTATACTAGTATCATTTGTACGCACAGTTATATGGTAAAAAGTGATGATGATCTGCAGACATTCAGTCATTTAGGTTGCTCTAACAAAATACAAAGATTGTGACTTCTAATAAGAAAATGGGTTCACACTAAGATTTAATATTTTAATTGCTAGGATGAGCTTCGTGATGCAGTTTTGCTTGTCTTTGCTAACAAACAAGATCTTCCAAATGCAATGAATGCTGCTGAAATTACTGACAAGCTCGGTCTTCACTCTCTACGACAGCGTCACTGGTGAGCTATTATTTAGTTATTCTTTCCAGTTTTCTTGTAAGGTGTAGAATTAAAATGATTTCATAATGACGTGATATTGAAGGTTCTGTTATGAAATGAGGATTTTATAAGTTGTTGATTAGTATTAAATTCGACATATTGTTATGTCAGGTACATTCAGAGCACATGTGCTACCTCTGGTGAGGGACTTTACGAGGGTCTGGATTGGCTCTCCAACAACATTGCTAGCAAGGCAAGTACCAAAGCTTTATAACCTTTCATAATATCAAATACCTACAGATTCTCAAAATTCCTACTCCATTATTGTTTTGATAATATTTTGATTTTTATGCTGCGGTGTTCTTGCAGGCTTGAAACTGTTGAAATTTTCACGCGAGTGATTCGGAATACAAGGTGGCCTCTATCTTGGGGATTTTATTATCTTTTTTTTTTTGGCCTCATCCAGTGTGTGCTTATGAATTGCAATATATGTTACTTTTCATATATTTCTTGTTTCAAATAGGGTTTTGAAATGGTTTGTCTAATAGAATTATGTTGGGACGTGTGATGTGTACTAGCAATGCTGTCTAGTTTTGAATATAATGCTTGTTATAAGGAAACTAATCCATTAATTGTCTCTGTTTTTTCTGATTTTATTTGTTCATCAATGCTCTTCTGATTGGGGTATACTGCTTGTTACAACTTAAAAAGAGTATCCTGTTCTGAGATTCATATTTGCATCTTTCGTAAATATGCCTTGTGTTGCTACGTAATGCTTCTCCCATTTTACTCGAACCAATGTGTCGAATTTCGTATTGCAGGTGTTTCTGTATTTGATAGGAATTTGGTGCTTCCATTATTTCCAAAACCAGACTCTTTTTGGTTGCTAAAACTGTTATCTGGTTTTGAAATCAGAAGAATTTATACATTTATCTCTGTTTTTTTTATCTTTTCATTACTAAAGAACTGTGTTAAAACCTAGTTTTTGCCCCATCTTCATATTTAACAGTCTCCAATGGACAAGATGGGTAGAGAATGTTAACAAGCCCCAGTTATTGACATTCCTGAAACAGAGAATGTTAACAAGCCCCAGTTATTGACATTCCTGAAACGAGCTCGAGAAAAATATTATTTTATTTCATTTGAGATTCTTTTCTTTACTATCGGTCATACGCCTCATAGTAATTAGTAAGTCCTTTGAGTAGCTTCTTCTTAAGAAAGGCCCTTTTAAATTTTAAAACTCGTAGTAGATCTTCTTTAGTTATTACCAAGGGAATTGGAAAATTACTAGATGATTTCTTACCAAATCTCAATTTTACAGAGTACCCTTCAATATTACTACTGTGTGGAGGAAAATCCTTTTTAAATTTATGAGCAAGTCAAATGACTAAAATTTAATTTGATTTTTCTAAACGATAAGAAAATTTTGTCGACATAAACTTGGAAGCTTATATTGAAAAGGAAAAGACTGAATATGTGGCATAGGAAAACCATAAAAAGAGAGGCTGATTTTCACTAATTATTTTCCTACACATTTCTTTGCATAAGATATTTTTTTAGAGAGGTTTTCATTCCCATGTCAACGGTCCATTTTATTTTTGGATTTTGCCTGCTATCGTTATCTTTAAATATCTCTCAATATGGGCATTCACTACAACAAAACAGCAATACAGCGACGGAAATATCCGTCGTTAAAACGTGAAATCCGTCGCAAATTGGCTCTTTGTGACGAAAAATTCCGTCTCTAAATTCCGTAGTTAAAGTGCTTGTGACTAAATGTTTGCTACGGAAATCTTATTCCGTAGCTATTTAGTGATATTATAGCGACGGATTTTCCGTCTCTAAGTTTTGATGTTGCTACAAAATTCCGTAGCAAAAGTCTCACAATAACCAATTATATAAAATAAATTACAATATAAATATAGTATCAAAATGAATAGTTACCCACGAATATGCATTGCTATTCCGTCGCAATTTTTTTTAATTATAATAAATTTTTTATTTTGATATTTAATTTAATATATATTAGAAATTTATCAATATGACAAACCCGTGCCAATTCCGTCACACTAGTGTGATTATTTAAATAAAAAAATATTTTAATACAATTAACAGAATTAATTTTATTAATTAAATAAAAAATAAATTTATTAAGTAAACATTAATAGATATAAATAAAACTAATCCACAAGCCAAATAACCTGCTATAATGATAAACAAAATTTAACCGAATTAATATACGTAACAGTACCGATACTAGCAAATATTACATGCCCAAAATATTAAAATGTCATAAACGGTTCACATGCTTCCATGAACCACTAAACATCAACGGTTCCGATACTAGTAAGATTACATGCCCAAAATACTAAAGTCATAACCTACTCAGATATTTCACATACTACCATGACCAATTAAATATCAACGCTACCGATACTTACAAAATTATATGCCCAAAACATTAGTCATAACCTACTAGGATAAGTTCACATACTACAATAACATAATAGATATTAAGCATCAGCATAGACACCAACATTAAGCTCACCACCGCTTTCAACACTCTCCCCCGCACCATTCTCACCTCCGCGGTTACCGAGATCGGATTGATCTGCTGGCGCATCTCGCGACGGTTGTGTGTTTTGACTGATACGTTGCAACAATGATCGGACCACAGCCGGCTTTTTCTCAGAACCACGACCAGCTCGAACGCCACCTACGCTAACAGAGGTTCTACCTCTGCCAAAGAGAGAATAACCCGGCCTAGTCATCTGCATTTAAAACGAGAAATAGTAGCAAGGAATTATTCATGAACAACTAATTTTGTATGAAAACAACTAATTTTCTTTGCACAACTAGTTTTAGACAGATATAATCTAATGGCAAATTATATATAGCTAGCGACTTAGTAGGTCTATGGCCAGCCCCCGAAACAAGTACTAGCATATAGCATAACCAAATGGAGTCAGAAAGAAAGGAGGAGTCGAAATTGAAGGCTTTTATAAGGAACTACTTCTCTACTCTTATCCTAGCCCTTTCTTTGAACCTTGTTATCCTCTTTTCTAGTACCCGGCACACACAGACATTTAGACATGAGAAGCCATTGTCCAAAGCAGAGAACATGTTGAATACCATGAATACAGAAAAAGAAAATTCAACATCTTACCAAAACAACCACTGCAAGGCCATTCTAAGTCAAGTATAGCACCCCACACCCTTAAATTACCTTTTAAATCCTAACATTTTCACTCTCCCTGCTTTAATATAAATATTGATATCCTACATATCTAAATTATCTTTCAGTTCATCGCGGTTGTAGCTAACCCTATTATTTTATTTCTTAGCGCTCAAACCACTTCAAGTTAATGCGGGCAGAACATGACTTGCAGTTTCATACACTAACTATTCCATAATATATAACAACACCGTTTTTTTTTCCTGAGAGCTTTCTCTTGCATATCTTTCATTCTTAGCATGATACCATATAATCGAAACATACTCAAGAGAACTTTGAACGACAATGGCCAAATTTTACTTTTTTTTATAAGAATGGGAAATGTTACTTTTACCAACTTCTCAAAATCAAAAAACGCATATAACTTTTAAGATATTTAACCAAATACGGTTCACTAAGATGCTCAACCTACATGCAATTATGTAGTTTGCTAAAGAAAATAACATTTTTTCTCCTAAAAAAAATGTAGAAATAAAAATACATATAGTTAACTAGACTTACATGCACTTGAGCTGTTTTTCATCGCAGAATTCGAGCTCATCACCAATTTGCCGAGAGTGTGTAGCTATATGAAACTCAGCCAGGTCAGGATCTTCGCCGTCTTCCCTCTATTAGAAACAATTACTCAAAAACTGAAAAGTTAAAGTAGAACGACTGAATATTCATGGTTCGTTGTAAGCAAATAATCAACTTACTAACCATGCGCTCAAGCGTGACTTCGAATGTTTGAGAGCCACCTGTGTGGTTGACCGTTCCTTTGCCGTTACGGTTCCGATTTTGGCTACCACGTTCGCTCTTCTTTTTAAACTCGTCTGTTTCCCAATACTTGCACCATGCATCCCAAACAGCTTGTTTGACGCCTCTCTTTGGCTTTTGTTTGAGCTTAGATAATCTACTTATCCAATCCCTATAGCTTTTGGCAGCCTTTTTTCTCCAAGCCTCATGTATTTCTTCCAGCGTGTATCCATCATGTGTAATATACCTCTGTAGCACAAATCAAATATGTAATTCAACATTCAAAGTTATAAAATTCTTTCTCATTTAAAAGTTTAGTAAATACTCTACGCACAAACAAATCTTGTGAACAAGTACGTCAAATGAGTGTGTCAACAGAATAATTTTGTGAATAAGTACGATAACAAGTGTCAGAAAATGAGCACAACCATGATGTATTAAACAGAACATTAGACAACCAAAATGAGCACAATTAGCAAATAAGGTTATTCTGCCTAGCAGCAGCAGTGGCGGAGCTAAAGCTTTTCCACAGGGGAGGTCACATTTATAAACAATCAAAAAACTATCCGCACATTTAAGAAAAACTATAACACTTTGAAAGGCTATGCCGCTAGGTTGAGTCGATACATAATCAACGGATAATAGACATTGAAGTCAACATTGGTAGACCCTTTTATGCTTTATTTTTGATAGATTACTGTATTTCAACCATTTGTCCAGCCTTTTGATAGATTACTGTATTTCAACCATTTCCTTTATAAACAATCAAAAAACCCAGATCAACTATATAACCCAAAATCCCAGATAATAGCTTAGCAGCACGCTATTGTAATGGCAATTATATAACTTTCCAGATCAACTAAGTCTAATACTCCATCAAAAATTTAATCCCACAAAAGTAAAAAAATAACAACTCAAGTGTTAATTAAATCAGATATATATATATACGCATAGATTGGTTGTTTGCATACGGCACACCAATAGATTCTAGATTTTTAAAGTCTCTTATGGGTGTTCCGTCGACTGAAAATCTGAAATAGAAGAGATATAGGGGATCAATATGCTTAGGCCTTGTCTGCTTATAGCTTTTTTGCTCAAAAGGTTAGACTGCACTTGATTAACAAGCTTAAATTCCGATTTTTTTTATAGGTTTTTTGGCCTGAAAAGGCTCGGAATTTAAAGTTGGATATACCTAGTTTGTTTTCTTTTGATCTCAACAAATCCAGCCTATTTGCTTAAAAGTAGCAGCCAAACAAGTCCTTATTGATAAGCAGAAATCAACTAAATTATTATGAACAGTTTATAAAAAATTAATGTCCGTTGAACACGTGAGGGACTGTTATATGACTTTTAAGCAAATAAGATGTTTATTTTGAGGATGAGCCTATGAAAAAATATTGTAAACTTTCGACTGAGGAAAGCAAAAAACTCAGTCTTGGACTGAGGATCCAAATACACTGCAGCTTAGAAGCATAAAAAGCGAATAAGCCTAGATTGCAAGTTATAACCAAACAATCCCTTACTACTACAAATTTTAGGAGTAAATGAAACAGGCGCGCAGCTTACTCAGATACCAAAGCCAAACGGACCTCAAATTCAAAAATTCATTTTCTTAATGTAATAATGCTTAAATCCATCTCAAATCTTTATCATGTGAACATGGTACAACTCAAGTGTTAATTAAATCAGATATATATATATATATATATATATATATATATATAAGAATTTGAATTATAACACAAAATTAAAGAAATAGAGAGAGAGGGATGGAGCGTAGAATACCTCGCAAAGACAGAATATTGATCGTGCGGTGCGGCGTGTTTTGGCGTTGTTTTTCTGAGAGAGAGAGTATTGATCTGATATATACATATATATATATATATATATATATATACACGACGGCAGCAATGTTAGGGTTTTTGTTTGGAACCGAGGAAAAAAAAAAGTAGTAATGAAAAATGAAATCCTATACTCGTTAAAAAAACATAAGTTAAACATAATTAAAGTCCATAACCAACAGCAATCAAAGAACTGTTACGTCCTACGGATCATTTCATAATACATCCCTGTTTTATATATATATATATATAAAAGTTAATACTGTTTTTTTATATATATACTAGTAATCGTGCCCCACGCGTTGCGTGTGTGACGCGCAATGCAATTAAAATATAAAAAATAAGTGTAGTTATGATACAAATACGTGTATAATACAAAAAAAAATAGTATAAAACTTAAAAGACTTAAAAGAATTTTTTGTTGCTAAAGAGGGACACATAGTGTTATTAGTTGTTATTTTTTATTTTTTATTTTTATTTTTTTATGTGAACATGGTATTATTGTAATTAATAAAAAAGTATAGGAGTATTTTTGAAAAAATTTGGCTAAATTGGGCAGCCTCATTTGGCTTGGGTTGACTTATTATAATAGAATGATATAAAAGTTCAGACTGTTTTTCATATATATATATATAAAAGTTCAGACTGTTTTTCATATATATATATATATATATATAAAAGTTCACACTGTTATATATATATATATAAAAGTTCAGACTGTTTTTTATATATATATAAAAGTTCAAACTGTTTTTCATATATATATATATAAAAGTTCAGACTGTTATATATATATATATATATAAAAGTTGAGACTGTTTTTTATATATATATAAAAGTTCAAACTGTTTTTCATATATATATATATATAAAAGTTCAGACTGTTTTTCATATATATATATAAAAGTTCAGACTGTTTTATATATATATATATATATATATATATAAAAGTTCAGACTGTTTTTTATTTTTCAGACTGTATCATCTACTGCTGTAACAATTTTTTTTAAAAACAGTCTGAACCAAAAACAGTCTGAATTTTATTAAGTCATTTTAAAAACAGTCTGAATTATTTTAAAAACATTCTGAACTATTTTAAAAACAGTCTGAACTGTTTTTTTTTTTTGCGTTTTCGGATTTTTGTTGATTGTTGATTTTTGTTGATTTTTTGGGATTTTTAAAAAAAAAATCGTGTTTTTTCATGGTTTTGCCTCTTATTTTTTTTTTTTGATTTTTTGATTTTTGCATTTTTATTTTCTGAAATTTTTTCATTTTTTCTGATTTTTTACATTTTTATTGGTTAGTTAAGGAAAATGGACCAATCCTTAATTAGTTTCAGTATCATGGACCAATCCTTAAATACTTTTGTTTTCATGGTCCAATCCAAAATTTACCCGACGGTATATTGTTAAGATTGAGAGAGAGATATTATTTGTAATAAATGTGTGGATGTGAAATAATACTATATTTATAATTGAAATAGCTATGAAATAGCGAGTAAATAGCTACGAACCTTGTGGACCCAATGGCCATGTTTGAAGTCATCTAAATCAATTTAAATATTTTGTTTTTCAAAATAATATGCAAAAATAATAGCTACGAAATAGCTTGAGAAGTACGAATTATTTTCAACTCCCACCGACACTCGGTCAACTCATTTATTTTCATAGTTAATCCGTCGCAAATTTGTATTAAAATTTCACAAATCAAAATCCATCGGAAATCCGTAGCAATTCCATCGTTATATAGTGTGACGGAATTTCCGTAGCTAATTTCCGTCTTCGTTCAACTCTTTTTTTGTAGTGATTACAGCACATCCTTTTTAAGGCCATACCAAAGATGCTGAGGAAAATATTCGATCGAGAATGACAAATCTTGAAAATATAGATCTTTGTAGAGGTAGAAAAGAACTTACCGTGAACAACTTACTGCGAGTAACATTTGTGAGTTTTCAGTTTTGCAACTCATTTTGATTTTAAAACACTTACTTTTAACTGTGGTTTTTAGGAAGAATCGTTTTTCCAACTTTAAATGTATATGAAGTGTGACTTCAATATATTTTCCGAGGACATTGACTTCTTATTCATGTTGTTGTCTTTTAGTATAATAATAAAGGTGTATTTTGTGATCAAGTTGGGAAAAGAAGGGAAAATATTGAGCAAAATTAAGAAAGTTCCAAAAGAGAAATGTAAACTGCCAATAAGCATGGAACACCTGACGTTAGATGTTAGCATTTGTTCTGGTGGTGATAAGGCCAGATGAAAGTTGGGGGAAATTGCTAAAATTATAACGAAAATATATAGGTTGAGTATAAATTAGAAAATATGTTACATTGGTTATCAAATCACTAAAAACTATTACAATAGTTTGGGTATCATTTTAGAATTTTTGCCTTAAAAGAAGGGTGGTAAGAAAATAATTTCCAATCAAATTTTCATTTGTAACTCAAGCTTCAAAAGATGAAAATAAAAGAAAAGGCAGGGTGTTAGATTTTAAAATTCAAGAAAGTCAGAAGTAAAGAATGTAGAAATCCAAAAAATAGGAGTAATTAATACAAGTAAAATTCTAAATAGTGATAGATAAGCAAGTTTATGCCAAAAGTCTTGGAAGTTTTAGTCGTACTATTGCTTAATTAGTCACTAGTTTCATGAAAAATTATCAATCGATTGGTTTTAAAACTTCCAGCTAGGTTGGGTAAAGAGGAGCTTTATTTATAAAAAGAACAAAGAAAATGAAATGATGCATATATCATCATTTACAAATATCTTTCGAGCTTAATAGCCATAAATTAAATTTGTGTTAAATGCAATGTGCTGAGTGGAATTTTTATTGGCCCAAACTTACCAGGTTAACAAGGAAGGAACCTGGTAGTCCTGGGAATGCAACCCTTTCTGATAAAAAATGATAAAAAATTAGTATCATTTTTCTATGTATATTAGATAAAATATTCAAAAATGAGCGTTTCAGTGCCTCATATATTAAAAAATATATAAATTTTGAAAAAAACAATCATATGATTATTTAAAGGGAGGATATATATATATATATAAACATCAAGTTAATTAGACACAATTTTAGACACTTTTATGCAAAAACGCTCCAAATCAAAATTCAATTAATGCAAATCTCCATAATTTCACAACGGCAAGACAAACATGCGTCTTATTTTTTTTTTCGAGCTATATAATTTCATGTATTGAATTTTTAAAATCTACGTAAAAGTGTAGGTGACCAATATCGTACACATACAATAAACTTGTAAAAATGCTATTTGATGAGATAAACTTTTTTTCATTTGGTTTTCATTTCTCATGCATGTATTACAATTTGAAAGCCTGTATAAGTAAATCAAGAGTTCCACTAACAAACTAGGAACAGTAAGGAAAGCTAGCTAAACTTAACACTTCCCACTCACTTCAAAATCTTTGCTCATGACCCTAAAAATTAATATTTCAATGGCGGCTCCCGCGCTAATTACAGATGTGTTCTCCTTCATTAACGATAAACCATCCATACAAAATGGTGGGTATACAAAAAGAGCGTATGTAACATTTTTAGCCGGAAGTGGCGATTATGTAAAAGGGGTTGTTGGTTTAGCGAAGGGTTTGCGAAAGGTTAAGAGCGCTTACCCTCTCGTGGTAGCAGCTTTGCCAGATGTTCCGGAGGAACATCGAGAGATTTTGAGGTCTCATGGGTGTATCGTAAGAGAGATTGAGCCTATCTATCCTCCCGAGAACCAAATCAAGTTTGCTATGGCATATTATGTGCTTAACTACTCGAAACTTCGTATATGGAATGTAAGTACCACGGTTTCAAATTTATGGTTATATTCTTAATTCTTGTACAACTTGAACTCTAGAGTTTCCTATCTGCATAGTCCTGTATAACGAATTATTTAGTATAACTGATCTCATGTGTACATATACCATAATGAAAATATTAACATGGTCATTAATTTGTATAGACATAGTCGATATGAATACATTTCCAACACTTGTTGTGTTTAGAGTAGTGAGAAGTCACAATTACGTTAACACACTCAACTCTTGAAAAACTCAACTCTATAGGGTGCTTCGAAACAGTCATATCTCATGTAAACAGTATATCATTCTAAGAACTAATCCGAGTTATTTTATACATGATCATCTACTTGTACAGACAGTATATACTACTGTATACTACTACTGTAGTCAAGTATAGGGGTACATAGCACAACAGTCTATTGAACTAGAGATGGGTTAGGGTCGGAACCCGATCCGTGAAATTCAATACATATCTCGACCCGACTATTTTTTGGAGGAAAAAAAAAAATCCCGACCCCGACACGACAAACGTCGAGTCCCGAATTTTTTGGGAACCGAATTTTCGGAATCCTGTAGAGTCAGGATATGTTTATCCCCCGACATATTTTTTTTATTTACCGACAAGGTCATTTTGTATTAAAAAAATTCATTCGAGATGTAATAAATTTTTTCCATGTTGTCTAAACATGTTACTAACAACAAACATAATCATATTTTTTATAACAACAATACTAATAAATGCAAAAAGAGATTACAATTTAGTAAAAATAGAGTGGTGATACTAAAAAATAATTTAGTGAAATGATAAAATAACTAAAATTGAATATGCTTTTCTATTAGATTATTTTACTATTTAGTTTTATTCAAAAAAGCAACAATTATAATATTAAATGAGATATATTATTAATATAACTTTATAGTCGGTAAATATTCATCATCTATCTTTTTTAACATTTGTTAAAATAACAAAGTTGTTTTTAAATCTAAGTATATTTTTAATTTTGTTAGTCTCTTATATTCAAAACTAAAAATTTATAAATTATGATACTTAAGTAAGATACATGATCCCTATGGATAAAGTAATCTTGTAAAAAATAAATATTGATTATTATTTATTGACTTCATCTATTTAAATAACAATTTTAGTATATTGTCAATTGCATATATATTTTTTAAGTTTATATATTATCTTAGTAAAACTAAAGTTACCAAAAAAAATATTTAATATAATTATTGGCAGATTTAATTCATTTAACTTATAAATAAAGTGTCAACATAATGTTATTGTGATATTAATAAAAAAACTTCTTTTTTTAAACCGTGTCGGGTCGGGATTCCCGTCGAGATTTATCCTTACACCCAATCCCTATCCCGAAAGTAATCGGGTCGGGACAAATCCCGACTTTTTCGAGACGGGACAAGTTCGGGTCGGGATGAAATCGGATCAGGTCAGGTGTCGGGACGGGTTGGGATTTAGGGATTTTTTTCCCACCTCTAATTGAACTATGTACCAAGTGCAGTGCGCTACTCCATGTACGTAACAACTTACCAAAAATGAAATTGATAATTGGGGCAATTCCGTATAACTATCTCATTACAACTTATATTACTCATAGATGTCATATTCCCTTTCCCTATCACTTTTTAATTGTTTCATTTATTTATCAAAACGTCATTATCCAAACCAAAATATAATACATATACTTTCTATATATGTAAATCCCCAAAAAAATATGTTTAAATTATAAGAAAATTTTATAAAACCGAAAAAATCACAAAAAATGAAAAAAATCACAATTTATAAAAATGAAAAAAAAAACACAGTAAAAGCATTTTTTTGAAAAAAATCACAAAAAATTATGAAAAAAATCAGAAAAAAAATAATTTTTTTTCAAAAAAATCAAAATCAAAAATAATTTTTTTTCAAAAAAATCAAAAAATATGTATTTTTCTAAAAAACATCACAAAAAATGATTAAAAAAAGATACATCATAAAAACATGTATTTTTTTTGTGTGAAAAGACCTCACTTTTTACATCGGAAAAGCTGTTTTTTCACCAAAAAGTGGTATTTTCACAATATTTTCATAAAAAGTGGTATTTTCACAATTTTTTCATAAAAAGTGCCCATTTCATCTAGTTCTGTTTAAAGTGCATCTATTTCAGCTGAAAATGCATCTAGTTTAGTCGAAAGTACATATAGGCCATTCGAAAGTGCATATAGTTTAATAAGAGTGCATATAGTACAGTCGAAAGTGCATATAATTCAGTCAAAAGTGCATACAATTCAGTTAAAATAGCATATGTTTTAGTCGAAAGTGCATCGTGTTTAGTCGAAAGGGCATACCGTTTAGAGTTCAGTCGAAAGTGCATATAGTTCAATAAAAGTGCATATAGTTCAGCTGAAAGTTCATCTGGTTCAGCTGAAAGTGCATCTGCTTCAGCTGAAAGTGCATCTATTTCAACTAAAAGTGCATATAGTTCAGTTGAAAGTGCATATAATTTAGCTGAAATTGCATCTCGTTCAACTAAAAGTGCATCTAGTTCAATCAAATTGCATAATGTAACTCAATATATTTCCTCACAAATTGCATATTTTACTTTAAATTTAAAGAAAAAAACACATCCGGATGGATTCGAAGCACCAAAATCTTGAATCTGGTTGTTGGTGCAAGCTCTCTTACCATTTTGAGCTTACGGATGTATATAGTTACTAAACAAAATCATAATGTACACCTAAAATTCAAACGAACTCAACCAAACAAACACTAAACGCACGCCAAAGAAACAATTAATTTTCATGTTATATCTCGGTGTTGGTGCAAGCGCTTTTACCATTTTGAGTTGACGGATTTATGTAGTCAGTAAACAAAAAGTATTACAAACTCATAAATTATTGACACTTATAAAAAAACGAACAAAGAAATTAACTATAAGGCTTCGTATCAGCCACAAACAGGCTCCATTCCAGCCACAAATGCATATAGTTCAATCCCGAATTGAGGTCTATTTCAGCCCCAAACGAAGCTTAAATTCAGCCCCAAAGCGGGCTTCGTTTCAGCCACAAACGGGCTCCGTTCCATCCACAAAACATGTTCCATTTTGGCCCCAAAATGGGCTATGTTTCAGCCCTATAACGTGCTTGTTTCATACCCAAAAATGACTCTTTTGAGTTACAGAACGGTATTCGTTTCTGGCCCGAAACAGGCTCCATTTCAGCCCAAAACTGGCCGAGTTTCGGACAAAAAATGCACTACCAATTGATATTACACACAATAAAACTCTACCAAACAAACTCCCAAAAAATTATCTTTGTTTCAATCCAAACGAGTTGCAATTCGGACAAAATCTCATAAACTTTTGTATTTTACATAAGCTACACATAAACATGCCAAATTCAAGCGAATTTAAAACAATAAAATCTATCGGACATTTCATCGAACACTTTAAGGGTACAATTTCATGCAAACATAACTAGACACATGCTTGTATAAATCACAGCCAAACAACTCCCAAACTAAGAACCTGCCTTAGGTTCAAACCGGGGTCCGTTTCATCCCCGCAACAGACCCCGTTTAGCATAAAAAAGGACCTCAATTCAGCACCAAAACGGACTCCAATTCGGCCCTAAAATGGGCTTGATCCAGCACCAAAAGGAACCCCAAATTTAGCCCTAAAAAGAGCTCGATTTAGCACCAAAAAAGACCCCAATTCAGCCCTAAAACAGGCTTAATTTAGCACCAAAACAGACCCCAAATCAGCCATAAAACGAGATATATTTAGTACCAAAATAGACCCCAAATAACCCAAAATCATATTCAAAACACAAATTACTTAATAAAAGTACTACTACTACTACTACTAATAATAAATGCTTACAAACAACATACGAGATCCTCGCTGGAGGTATAACGAGATCGTCTCCAGAAACAAGATCATCGCTGCTCATATTTCAAACAATTAGGATCTGCTGTGAGATCGTCCCTGCTCGAAGATCGTTGTTGATTCGAGATCGTTGCTTCTCTGATTTAATAAGCATATGCTTGTTCTAGGTCGTTATATATATACTAGTAAAATTTACCCACACGTTGTGTGTGAGACGCATAATGACATAAATCTCGTAATATATTTTATTTTAAACATAATATTCAAATTTAGTATCATGTATTGTAGTTATGTAGGTTAAAATGAATTGTTAATTAATTTAGACTACATTCGTAATTAAGAAAATATAGTGAGAACAAATTATTAATTAATTAGATTAGGTACGTTGGTAATTATTAAAATAGAATGATGGTATTTCCGGAAAAAATGGATAAAATTTGACAGACTCATTTGACTTGGCTTACTTATTATAATAGAATGATATATATATATATATATATATATATATATATATATATATATATATAGAGAGAGAGAGAGAGAGAGAGAGAGAGAGTATGTTTCTTCTGGATGAAAATTAAATTTTTTGAAGTTTATTTTAGTATGGAAAAGTGGTATGTAAGAGCAATGCAACTAATAATAGATAACTAGTGGGAATTAAAGTTCAAAAGTGTTACTTTAATTCTTTAATTTATTATAATGAACATAATTTCAATTGTTGATTGCATTTTTATATTTTATCACCCTATGTGCATGATAATGTTTGTTCACAATCTATCATATTGAACATATAAATATGCTACTATTATTATTTTGATCAAGTACTAAGAACAATAATGACCTTTTTCAGCTGGAAGAGTACGACAAGATGATGTATTTAGATGCAGACATTCAAGTTTTTGAAAATATTGATCATCTATTCGACATGCCTGATGGTTATTTCTACGCAGTGATGGACTGATTTTGCGAGAAAACATGGAGCCACTCTCCGCAGTACTCTGTTGGGTACTGCCAGCAGTGTCCTGATAAGGTGACGTGGCCAATAGAGATGGGCTCGCCACCTCCTCTTTACTTCAATGCTGGCATGTTCGTGTTTGAGCCTAATAGATTGACTTATGAAAACTTGCTCGAGACACTCATGATTACTCCTCCAACACCTTTCCCGGAGCAAGTGAGTTGTTTCACTTGAAATATTGCTTCACTTGAATTATTATTTGAATTGAAAGCTTGCTCAGATAGAACCATCGACCTTAACATTTCTAGCTTCTTCAAGGCCAATTCCAGAAAAGCTTTCAAATTGGTCAACCAAATGTAGTCCACTTGTAAGCAGAAATATTGAGCTTAATCTGTAACTAAACAAAGCCTATATACTTCAGTTAGTACTGATAGTTTTTCGTACCATAGCTATCGGAAAACTCATTTTTCCTCTAAAAAGTCAGTTTCGTGTTTTTCACTTCTCGTTTCCTGTTTCCTATTATTTCACGTGTAAATCTTTGAATATTCTCAGGTTTTCCATGTTTCACGTTTTTGTTTCTCGTTTCCCTTCCCATCAACTGTGGTTTATGCCAATCATAGCAGAATATGCATGTTGTAATTTAGGTGCATATCTTATTTATATAACACCACTTCTTTTAGATATTAAGCTTTTGTGTTAATGTTACGGCAGGATTTTCTGAACATGTTTTTCCAAAGCATATACAAACCAATACCACTTGACTACAACCTCGTTCTGGCTATGTTGTGGAGGCACCCTGAGAATGTCGATCTTGACAATGTAAAAGCTGTTCATTATTGTGCTGCGGTAAGTATATTTTATATTTTTTTTCAATCTCATCAATTTTCAGGATTGTCTGGCTCTATATTATAAGAAATAGGCAGACTTGTTTCGAGTCTGAATTGTAGTGCTTGGATATATTATCTTAGACTTGGTACTTTTTCCAGGATTGAGATTACCTGAAAAACTCAGATTTTTTGCATGTGCTGGCCAAGTGAACAGTAGTTCATGAAAAAAATAATAATAGAAAAAGCATAAAAGCTGCCAACAAATAAGCTCTCAATTCAACAAAGTGCATTTCGTTTGTGCCAAAATTTGAAAACATTTATACGTGCAGGGGTCGAAACCTTGGAGGTACACTGGAAAAGAGGCTGACATGGACAGGGAGGACATTAAAATGTTGGTAACAAGATGGTCGGATATTTACAATGACAAATCACTCGATTTGAAGCACCGAGATTATACAGTTATAGAAAAGGATACAATCTTGATCATTGGTACAATTCCCGATCCTACTTTTTCGTTCATTCCCGCGCCTACGGCTGCATAAGATATAGTATTTACGAGACTACGACAAAGTGTATATAAAATCTTAGGATATGTATATGCTACTATGAGCAGTCTTTGTATACTAGACCACTCTTGTCAAATGCAATTCCATTTGAAAATAGACATAGCTTCTTATTTTAAGGTGTGGCTAATATTTACATCATCTTTCAAAACCGACAAACATTGATCATATAATACACGCTATTACAATCCCATAATTATAAAACATCTCGTCAAAGGCCGAAGCTTATCCCATTTTGCCAAAGATTACAAATTCTTCCACAGCTCATCTATTTTGTTCCTTCGTCTAAAATGCAAACTAGAGAATTATTGCAAAGCAATGTTCTGTATCAAATTGTGGCTAACTAATGCTTCCGCCCTGATAGGTTTAAGTGAAAAACTAACGCTGACCGTGGAAATTAAGGACTTGAGGATCTCAAGCGATTGGATTAATGACAAGTGGGCTGATCTAATAATTGCTAACAAGGACATACTGACTTGCATATCTTCTTCTTCTTCTGCTGTGCCCAAAATTGTTGGCAACAAACTTCAAGCAGTTAATAATAACTTCGACTGTTGGCCAGAACCTGTCGTAGGAAAATAGGAAATCTGTATACATAACAAAAACACTACATGGTTTAAAAAGAAGAATTAGTATACAATATTTCAGCTCTACCTGCTTATATATTGATTATCATAGGAGTTATCAATAGATACACAGGTGAACCCTAGGTGGGAAACACGTGTTGAAAATCCTGAGAAATGAACCTTCGAAGAAATGAACCTTTTAGAAATTTAAAGTTTCAATTGTCGTACAGAGATTTATAGTAACGGTAACCAACACCACTATAACAAAAACACTACATGGTGTAACCGATCTTGTGGTGACAGTTGACCTTTGAGCAGACGTAGTGATTGATCAGCTCCTCATCCGTCGGCCTGAACATGTACCACACTGGCAGTGACTTCAACGACAACACCACTATCACATCGAGTTCGGGAAATCTGTAAATCGATCAAAAACAGTATATGGATTAAAAGGAGGAATTATTACATATATCAGCACTACCTACTTATAAATTTTAGTAGTAATGAATAGGTATAAGAGTGAACACTAGGTGGGTAAAATATGTTTTAGGAATCTTGAAAACAAACCTTCTAAAAGTTCATAGTTTCAATTATCATGCAAAGATACATAAGATCGGTAACCAATTTTGAAAACAAATAGTGGTCAAATTGAATGGTTCTGGAAAAAATCTCTATATCAAGCACAATTAATAAACTTGGAAGGTCAGAAATTAGAGAAATTAATGATCAAGTAATCAAATCAAATTGCAAAGCATTCTTCAATCCCATGATAATAAACACAAGTTAAGGAATAAGAAAGAGAGTAAAAAGGAATAAAGTGCATATCATATACTCCTATATTAAGAGTATACGACTGAGGAAACTAAAAGACGCAACTTGATTATTGGAAGTTAATGAAAAATTATGGCAAAAAATCTTACCAAACCAATAGAACTTCCTGAGAATCGACTAAAGAAGTTAATCTATATGATGATACTATCAAGTAAATTGACTCCGATTTATAATCGAATCTACAATAGATCAGCTTTTCTATTTTCCACTTCCATAAAGTTCTACCACCGACTTCTCTTTAATACTAGAATTTTAAGCTTGGAAGCTATCTGCTTACGGTTACATACACACATTTTGCAATATCTAATACATCCATTTGTTAGGTTCTTGGTTCCAAGTAACTACATACAGAGTAATGCAACACAAACAGAAGAAGAAACACTGATGTGTCAGTTTTAATAATCAAATATAAGGATTTTTAATAATGACAGTCTACAGAATCAAATCAACACTGATTAGAGAAGAAGAGCTAATGGATGTATGAATGGGCTACAGTTTTTTGAAATAATAATTATTGGTACCCTTCTGTATAAAAGGAGATAAGTATCATTAGTGTTTACCGTTCCTATGTTCTAATAAGAATTAGATCACCCTTTTTCTTTTTTCAAAGAAACTCCCAGGATAGTTACAAACAATTATGCAGTATATATGTAAATGTATCAAAGGTAAGAAAGAACTCATAATGTTATAAACTTCCTCCTGAGCCCATCAGAAACCCTCGGTTTCTTCAAATTCATCACCTGTCGAGGCTTTGTCACTAAAGGGGTAAAATAATTTGGCAACGAAAAGAAAACACCACAGAGATGTGTTTTTTTAAACAAACTGCACATTATTGTATCCTTTAATAACGCCGAGTTTGCTGTTGTTGGCTACAGATACTAGGCGACTTTTGAACCATTGACTGCTGTTGCATTTACTCTTGTTGCAACTGTTGTTGTTGTTCAACCACAGTACTCGTTCTCTTTGGGAACTTCACCAAGCTCTCCATAGGTCCGCTTCCAGTCTCAATGCTATAATCGATCAAATCTTTCATACCATGGACCGCTTCAGCTGTCTTAAGGAAACGGAGATATGCATTAGGATATCTGAATTCCACTTATTGAAGGGATTTAAAGTGATTTTGCCACTTGCTTAGCTGATGCAACAAACACAAAGGTGACCCTCACGAAGAATACGAAGTTGGTTGAACACACTTGTTTGCGTGGCCTTTTCATAATTTATGATGATGTGGCCAGCCGAGTTTTGATATTCCGGTGGATCATTTATATGAATATGAAGAAGCTCTTCTTAATGTCCACTTTCGTAGAAGTGCCAACTTCAACGGCTGGAATTCACTAAAATTTTCTTTTTCTTCCTCTTGATTCTATTGTTTTTAGACAAACCACTCCACCCAGCAAAAAGAAAATTCCTTTTTTGCTGCGTCGGTTTCGGCTTAACCGTCTCTTCAAGCGTATGTTTCAGATTCTGCCTCTTCGGATGCCTCTTCGAAACTTCATTTCTTCTATACTTGGATCAAGGATCAACATCGATACTTAGGGCAAGATCAGATTCAGACGGGAGCCACCTCACCTTCTCGAGACAGGAGAAGCTGCCCAGAAAGGGGGAAAGCCTCTCACCATATTATTTTTATTTTAATTTTTGAAACAAAACATTAATACTATTTAAAATTTGTAACTGTCTCTAGCACTAGCTAGATTATTGAGCTGATTTGGTTCAAAAGAAAATCACAACCTAGATAACAATAGTACATGAAACAAAACAAACAAATAGAAGGGAAGAATTATCATATTTTAGTACAGAAAAACAAAGATTTTAAAAGAGCAGCAGGATATCTTCAATGTATATCTTTCTCAAGGATAACAATTATGTTCACGTATTCAGGGGTCCCGACCTCAATTTTTTTCATCAAAGTTCTATCCTCTCCCCCGAATGGGAAGGCAACTTTTGAACCTTCAAACAATTGTACAAGCAGGGAAGCAAATGAAATCTTCACTCAGAAGAAATAAGGTACTCCACTCCTGGGACCTCTCATCTGGTTGTTTTCCTCTGTTTCGGTGAAAAACTTCATTTCTCTCACCACATTATGTTATGACCATTCTGTGGAGGAACTCGAGCCTGGGTTAGCTAAATTCGATCTTTCAAAGGATTGGTGAGAGTCATACCCTTCCCCACTCACTGCTGGTTGAATAATCTGTATAAATAACAAAACACTAAATGGATCAAAAGGAGAAACAGCATATATATCAGCACTACCTATATATTATAGTAGTTAGCAATAGATATAAGAGCAAACCCTAGATGGATATTATATCTTTTGGGAATCTTGAAATTAAATCTCTTATAAGTTCATAATTTCAATTGTCATGCAAAGACACATAATAACCAATCTTAAAAATAAATACTGCTCGGTTATTAAGTCATTTAATGTAGTCATGGTTCTTGAAAACTTCTCTATATCAAGCATATGCAATTAATTTAACTTGGTAGTTCGGACTTGCCTGCAAGAAAACTAGAAAAATAATTATCACGTAATCAAATCAAATTGTAAAGCATCCACATTCCCATGATAACATATCATATTATCATACGTAAAATCTATTTAAGAAAATGAATGGGGAAACCGAAGACAACCCTTGATTGAAAGTTTACACAAAATTAAACCAAAGTAGCAAGCGCAATTTTAACAACACGTACCTGCATTAATAAAAAATTTAAGGGATTAATTGATTAAAAAAAAGGTGACATCTCTGTCTTGTAAGTTGTAATTATCGACCAAAAAGAAATGTGATGTTAAGGTCACTTTCAAAACTCAGGTGTGAAAACCTCTGTTTTAAAATTCGCGCTACGTAGCGCTACGTAGCGCGAAATAGCGTTTTTTTGGTATAAAACGCAACGAAAAATCACGATTTTGGGTGGAATTGCGCTAAAATCGCGCTATAGGGGACCAAAAGCGCAAAAAGCGTGAAATTCTGGACCAAAAGCGTAAATAGCGGGTTAAAAAAAAAAGCGGATCTAAATAATTAATATATATTGTATAATTTCAATAAAAGTGTCTGTAGTCTAGATGGTTGAGACAGTGCTGTGATTTTCAGCACACCCAGGTTCGAAACTCACCAACAACAATTTTTTTTTTGATTTTCTTTTATTACTATCTAATATAACTATACATTTTTTATTTTTTTTTGTTATATATTCTAAAGTTTAGTGCATATTTAGGCAAAAAAAAAATATACCGCAAAACGCTACATAGCAACGCTATTAGCGCTTTTAGCGTTTCTCTCGAAAAAACGCTACGATAGCGATAACGCTATTTAAAACACTGGTGAAAACTGATAAGTAGAGAAAATAATTAAGGTTTTGTTGGATAGCATAGGAAGATTAACAACTGCTCTATAAGCATTAATAAAAATTAAATTGAAGGAAATAGAAAGTACCGTTTTATCTGCTAATTCACTTATTCGCTTAACAGAAATGAGCATGTTGCTGATCATCGGCTTCAGCTTTTTCGTTTTCTGCCTCTTCAGCACCCAAAATCTTCATCTTAATTAATAGGTGGAACTGTCACTGACATCAAATCAAATATCTTTCAGACAACGAGTAAAGACAATACAGACTACATAAGCAACCAACATGATTATAAATTAGGAGCAACCAACAGGTCGTTTCCTGAGGAAAATTAACCTCTTTAAAGCTAGAGGTACAACTACTCAAACAAATTAAGTTTCAACTAGGGCAATTCAACTGATCAATAAGAAAACATACAAACTAAAAAACCACTAAGTAAAAAAAGGAATAAAAGGGTAAAATACCACGAGAAACAAGATGAAGCGTTGCCAAAGAGCTGAACCCTAATTTTAAAGATATTAAAGAAATAAACTGAGGACAAAAGCCCACAATATTATATATAGTGGAAATGATTTCGTTATTGTACTCGAGTCAAAATGTAAGGATCGTATGACAAGTTGAGATTTTGCAAATTTTTATATTGAAGAGTGGAAAATGTTTTACGCATCGAAAGTCAACCAGAACTCTAGCCACTAATTACGGAGTATAATTTTTTTCTTTAAGAAAAAAACTATTAAAATACATTGTAGGTGATAAATATAATAATGTTAAATTCAACAAGATTACAATAACAAAAGTTAATAATACTTTTGTAAAATTAGTGGTTTTAAATTAGCTACCAACATCCCTTTAAATTTATAACAACCGGATAAATTGATTAGACATACAATATTTTGATCCTAATTTTACGATTAAATCTTGAATAACAACACTCTTCTAGTACTAAACTTGTTAATTCTCAACATGTTGATTCTTCACTGAAATCTCGAGAAGGAATAATAGCTTTTAAAAAAATTCGAAGAAACACCATTTTGAAAACATAAAGACTGAATTTATAACACTTTTTTTTTTTTACCTCTTTTACTAATTTAAATTGAGCGGTAAGACGACTATGGAGGTGGCCAAGTTGTTAGACATATTCACTTAACCAACTAAGATTGGCATTTGGTGGGTTCTTCAAGCAAGTATCTCGTATTTAAGACTCAAAATAATCTTTTTACATACGATAGAGCAAGAGTGCTCGAATGTTATGCCTGGTCCCCCTTTTAAAGTGTACAATCTACCCATATGTTTGGTATGAAGAAAAATCATGTTTCCTTGAGACATTTTCAGTATGACAAAATTGAAAACATTTAAAGATATTATCGGTTTTTAGTAAGAAAATAATAATATGCACTACTACAAGTAATAACTACACTGAAAAAGTTTCAATCGGTTAAGGACATCGGAAATACATAAGCACCAACATACCCTCTAATTAACTCAGATTTGCCAACTTGAATATCACATCCTTGGTAAAAAAAAACATTGTTGGCCCGTCAGCGGCTAAACCTTAGAGTGGGGTGAATATGGTTTACGTACGATTTTCACGGAATAAAAGACTTACGCGCAACTAATAAACCCAACTAGCTCGATAACTATTTGCGACAATAAATATGCGATGATAAATAATAAATTGAAGCATACGTAAAATCACAAATAAATAAGTTGCGGAAATTAAAGAGTAAGGTAAGAGATTGACACCACGATATATAGAGGTTCGGCAAACCCGCATAGTTCTCTTCTCGGTATTCACACTACCGAGTATTTCACTATAATCTTTTTCCCAAGATTACAAGCTAACGAGCTAATTCACGGATTAACCTCCCCCTCACTCTATGAGTATTGCGAATGAAAAAATGTGGAGCTTTTAAGCAACACTCGCTTACAAATTCTCTAGCCGATCACTCGCTCACAAATGAGTTTATGATTCACTCTACAATTTGAATCGAAAGTGTATCGCTCACACATAAATATTCTCGAAGTGTTTTTAAAATTACAATAACAGTACACTCAAGAATTTATAAAATTACAAGTGAGAATATGTAGTATGTAGTCTTTTCTTGCTTTGATCTTGTATTGAATTTCTATAGAGATTGAGTGTGTGATTAGTATGTTTATGAGAGGTATTTGGGGAGTTTTTGTAGAGAAAAAATGTCTATTGGATCTATCATGACTGTTTGGAGTGGTTAAGAGTTTTATTTCATGGTTAAAGCCACTTTTTGAAAAAGCTTAAAAGCTGTTTTTTTTATCTGCACTTTGATCCACCGGTGGGTGTCTTCTGACCCATTGGTGGGTGAAAACTTTCTTGGTTCTGGAACTTTGATCCACTGGTGGGTTTTGTATATCCCAGTGGTGGGTGGTAGCTAGAAAAAATACTCTTTGTTCTGTCCACTTGACCCACGGGTGGGTCTGTAATACCCATGGGTGGGTTAGCACTAATTTACTCGTTCAGACTCCGAATCGACTTCCGTTCGAACCGTTGTCTTCGTTATTAATTGCTCTATCATTTTAAATCCTTAAATATACATTCTATCTTTTTGGAAAAGTTCAAGTATTAAATCATCGAATAGAGAAATCGTAAAATTATTAATATATAATCACACATATAATCAAAATCAATTATTGCACCCATGGTTCAACAAACATAATATGTAAACAAAGTCAAATCAGCATGCGTTAAAAAAGTTACAGTACGTGAGCTGAGCCGATCAATGAAATATACTACAAACTTAAAAAAAAACAAAAAACATCAAACATGAAAGATCATGTACACAAGATCGAAGAAGGGAGAATCCACTTGCAAAGCATAAAACAGCATCATGTAGGGGCGAAGCCAACAATGTTATATGGGGTTGTCAAAATTTAAAATATAAAAATTAGAGGTGTCAAATCACCGTTTTTAACGTATTTTAGTTAAAATACATGGTTAAAATTTGAAAACGTCATTATTTTTGGAATTATGTGGGGTGCCGTCGCTCCCCCCGATGGTCTGTATTTATCTTCCCCTGATAAGGAGTATATAATATTATTAGCAAAAAATCAAGTACATGTAAGCAAAACAATTTTTTTTTAAGCAAAACATAAATCAGGCACATGTAAGCAAAAACAAACATGTATAACAAATAAAAACTTAACACGTTAAATATACAATATAAACAAAGCATAAAGAGATGGATATATATTACCATATTTGTTGTGTGACAACTATTAGCTAGCTATTGACATATCAAGAAATATAGAGAGATAGCAAAGTATATCTTGTATTTATATCAATATGTATAAGTATGAAAACTCCAACTCTTTTATTTAGTGGAGGGGTGAAACAAGTTACATGTATGAGAGGAAAGCTAAAAAGTCATAAGTGTTAAAGTTAAACCTTATACATGAATGTATGTAAGCTATACATGAATGTGGAATGTGGATAACCAACATAATGTATCACAACACTCACTCTTGGGTGTCCAAATATACTTCAAACTTTCTCGTCTTCATAAACTGTGATGAGTCGTTAAGTCACATTCTCTATTGGCAACACATAAAACCACTTGTCCAGAAAACCCGACGAGGAACAAAAACCGGATCATAGGACCAAATGGTGTTGCCGAATGGAGTGGGCCAAAAAAATATACAAGTGCGTGAATGAACTGAATATAAAATATGTGCCTCATCAAAACCTTGCCAAGAAAACCCAGTTGGAAAAAACTTGGTCGAAGGACAAAAAAATGCATAAGTGTGAGTAAAAACGGGGGAAATAACCATACACAGTGTGCCTCATTAAAACCCTTGTTAGAGAAAATCATGTGGGAAAAACACTATAATCGAAGGACAAAAGAGTACACAAACGTTATGAGTATGCAACTCGATACTCCCCCTAAGTTCGGCAGTTCTTAGTGATGATATGAATCGTGTCTCATTAAAAACTTTGCCAAGGTAAACCCAATGGGACAAACCCTTGGTCTAAGAATAAAAAGAATAGACGTGCACGATCCACCTTACTTGCACATGTTTGAGTGCGAGGATTCATCTTGAACATAAAATGTCTTAAGATAACTCAGATAGCCTACGAAATCCTTAGTGAATGTGTGATTGATTGTGTCTCGTTAATACCTAGCCAATGTAAATCCAATAGGACAAACCCTTGGTCTAAGGACAAAAGAGTACACTCACAAGTGTTAATCAACACAAGCATTCATCAGATGCTTTCCCTCACTTGTATATGACTGACTACATGTATTTCTTATTCCAAGTACTCAACAAGTATGAGCGTATGCTCTCATTTGCACATAACTGTGTGCATGAACATGGAATAGAAATGAGCACTACATGGGATGTTATTACTCTTCATACGTGAAGAATTGTATTTGGCAAGATATGCTTGGTGGAAGTTCAGCATGTTTCGTTTGATCAATGACGGCACAAATGCTTCATATTGATCGTCAGACAGAGCACATATACTTTACACTTTACATATGGCTGATACGAGCTCGAAGCCATATACGCTATCTGGTCGTCTCATAGAGCACGAGTAGATCAGAGTAGTTCGTATAAATGGCCTCTATGGTCTTTCCAAAAATTCCAAGCTAGATATCACCGCCTTTCTAATAGTAAAGACATAACCCATATTGTAAAGCCCATTATGCGGGTATGATAAGCAACCGGCATCGGTATAACAAAAAAAGCTGGTATTCTTTTGAGCACTAGAGGGTAGTACACTCGATGTCGCAATGGGATAGAATAACCTAAGTTTTGTTATTTTTTCAGATTTGTGCTCCTAATTCTTATTTTTTCATTTTGATGCCCCATATTTCACCTTTATTTTACTTTCAAAATATTTTTCCAATTAATAGTCATGTGTACGCCACATGTATATTTTTCAATGTTTTTACTTAAATGCCCTCATTTATTTACACTATTTACTTTAGATAATGGTTACTTAAAAGTCTGAAATTATGTTTTAACTAAATAAATAAACATTATTAAAAAAAAGAGTCAAAAATCATTATAATTATAAGATAAATACTAAAAATTAATAAGTGTAAGGAATTCTTATTTTCCTTTTTATACAGAAGTAATAAAGTAATATATACAATTATACACACACACACACACACACACACACACACACACACACATATATATATATATATATATAAGTCAATAATTTCAAAAAATAAATGAAGTTTTAACCAATTGTTGTATATTACTATAGCAATAAAATTATATATAAACATATATGATAAATAACCATAATATTCCAATTCATTCCCATAAATATATTCAAGATAAAAAATAAAAAATCCAACTCATCATCATTCTTCAACCTGCATATTAGACACTCAATACCTTAGCACTATTATCATCAATCAAGCCCCATGTCGGAGTATATATATATATATATATATATATATATAATATATATATATATATATATATATATATATATATATATAATACCCAACAAAACCCAACTTCTATCAATCAAAAACCCCATACAAAAATACATACATATAAATATAAAAATATATATACACATACATATGTAGATATACTTTTTTGACAAAAGGACAGCGACGAGAGGGCAAAAGGAAGATAGGGGGAAAAAGGGTGGAGGAGACAGATTCAACGGTGGCGGAGAAGAGGTTGATTAGCCATTCGAAACCGCCATCTGGTGGATCAGTTGGTGGATCTAGGATGCGTCTAAGGGGTTCGCGAGGCAAATACACGTGTTGAGGAGGTGTGAATTTTGAAACAGTGGTGGTGGTTCTGCTGCTGTAGCTGTCATTTTATATATATATTTGTGTATATATATATTACTGTGTATATATGTATGTATGTATAACATGTATAGCGTATATGTATATGTATATGCATGTGAGAAATATGAGTTATTGGATCGTTTTGTCATTGATCCAACGATTAAAATCGAACAATTATATGAAAAAGACCAAAAAACCCTTAATTCTAACGGTAATACAGCATGTGCCATGCACATGACTGGGTTCCGTTAACATATGTTAGATTTTTGGATTGAAAATCTGAGAAAACAAAAAAAACTAAAATATGGGGCAGAAAAATGAAAAAAAAAGAATTTGGGGCATAAAACTGAAGAAATGGCAAAATTCAGGGTACAAAACATCATAAAACCCGAATAAGCCCATATCCACATTTACCTTAATGTAATGGAAAAATGTATTTATTGACATTCAATTTGGCAGCATGTTGGAGCGATGTTGTGTCGAGCTACACCAGCAATCGAGATATTCGAACTATTACATTGGACCATGTACAATGATGCGCTAATTATACCTAGATATGAATGCACATGGTTCAATATCTATTCGACATCACTTGTCTAACGGAATGGGTCAACATTAATGTCTAGTGATCGAATGATCATGGAAGAATTATACAGCTTAACGTCATGACGACTAAAGTGTCCTACTACCTTTCTGGTGTAGTGTGAATCATGGACTATGATTACAATGCTCAAACAACAGGTCGAGACAACACCGTGTATTTCCAAAATCCTTCATGCCGAAGGGCAAATCCTGAAGTGGATTGCTAAATAAACAAGCAAGGGCATATATCAATATACGCATATCCCAAGCTGATCAAGTATTCACTTAAACGGGAATACCACATCCGTTTGGATTGATGTAATCCATATAGTGAGCATCTCCGTATAATCGGGAACATTCTCCGTAGTCAGAAACTACTTGATTCAAGCAACTGAAGTCCAACATGAACCTTCATCTATATCTTCGTATTTGTATACCCATAGAGATAAGCTATGACCACATCAATGGGCTGCATATTTATTTTTTGAGAAACTACTAAACTGATAAAGTAGTGGAACGTTTTAATGTCCAATATGAGAGAATCAGTCATCTCATACTCAATTCCAGGGTGTGAGATAAGCCTTTCGCCACTAGGCGAGATCTGTACTATCTCATTATTCTCATCATGGTTCCTTACGAATACCCTTTTATGACAAATCAGTTTATCCTTGGACGGGTTGGAACAACTTGTCCAAACACGATTTGTTTCACTAAGGAATACAATTCAACCTGGATTGGTTGTTTCCTAGCGAGTCTGCTCTTCGTTAACATTCAGTAACGGTATCTGGTTCCATGTCATCATTTGGTCATAATATCAGTTGTCACTAAATGTATGAGCAAGTCATAGATGACAGTCTCATTTTCAATATCGTCTAAGCTAGCATGATCGATAAATATTTCAAGATTCTCAAGATAAGGAGGAATTCATACCTCTCCTTGACCCTTGATGATCTCGTAAGACAAATGAGTAAGGAGTTGTGCACTTACCGGACGGAACATCCATCCTTTCCAGTGAAGGGAGATGACTAGACAGCCAATAATAACGTCTTTTGCTTGGTGGGTTTGGCCTAACCATCATGTTTAACTGGAACACGACATCCCACATGGACCACTTTCCTTACAAGCATATATGCAATAGGAATGTTTGATCTCGTAACATTTCATTAGTCATTAAATGCGTCTACCATTTAGACTCGGGGGAGTCACTACACAACTTATCATTTTGTGCATCATGGGAAATCAGGTTGAGACTGAGTGGGTATATGCCATGTTATTTCACGTCGTTCCTTATCAATGTTAATGTGCAAATCTCAGCCTAACAATGGGGAGTACAGTTTCACCAATGTTACATCCCATGTCATGTAATAAAGCGATCGCTTGTCAAGTTCATTCTATCAAATGATAGGTGAGGGATTCATAATCGACATATGTCCCCACTTTTCTGAGGTCCAAAATTTGAACTCTTTAGTGGCTCAGCCAAAAAATATTTAAGTACTCAAACACGAGTTTATATGAGATAACATGCTCATAACCAGTGACTAATTGGTACGCATTTGGTGTTTGTGCGGCCATGGACCTCAAATGGACTAATGCAACAATATGAATTACATCATATCCCCACACAGAAACATAAATTTTGGTGTGCAAAACCAAAACATGCGTTCAACCATCTGCAATTGCTTACTCAAGGTTTCTGTGAGTCTATTTGGGGTGAACAGAGTCAACTTCATGTTCAACTTTAATTTCCAAATCATTGAAGAATATCGAGTTTCGGTGTAAACTCCACGACATTATAAGGTCACATAGACTATATCACGATAATCTGGAGGAAGCCATCAATCCAATGATTACGCTATGATTTTGAGAAATGCTGCATTTCTTGTGCACAGTTAATAAAAGTGTGACCATATTGTCGATACATCAACCTTATCCATGAAATTTTTAATGGTTCATAGGCTGGTTGGAAAAATCCACAACCATCGAGTTCTCTCTAAGAACTAACGAGATTACTTTTGGTGAGATTTACACAATTTACTCTTCAGATTTGTCATTCCAAATAGAGCATTCATGGCATGAGAGTTCGGATCAATCACGAATTATTCCCTCCACGACGAGGATCCGAAAGCGATGCGATAACATTATCAAACAATCGTTATTTGATCCAGAATTTCCATCCGGTCAAATCCACAACATCTCAGTGCTCTTATCTATTGACTTTGGTCAAATAATAGCACACTCAACATCTAAATCCTCTTATCAATCCACGACAAGTATGTGATAAGGTTACGATTTGAATTCGCAGTTAAATAAATATCACTTGGAATACTTCTTAACTTTTCCAAAATACGTTTTTGGTCGTATTAAGTGGAGGTTGTGTAAAGGAAAATATATAACAATTTCAAAGCATTCTCCAGATTATACTGGTTTTCTCGAGTATCATTTACAACTCAACTAGGCATGTAAAACACCTCTAGGAGTGTAAGGCCTCTTTGTCATTTTGACAACGCGAGTTTACTTTAACAAAAATTCGGTTAAAACCGACACGTTTAAAGTATTTGTCATGGAGGTTACTTTAGGAATATAGTTGATGAAACAATTTTTATCGTTCATGGTAATATTAGTGGTACACCGTTAGCCACTATACACAGACAACCGAGTACCCCACTGATGTTGCCATAAAGTTTAGTAATTTAAAGTTTGGTCACATATATTTAAGGAATTTGCTAAAAATACTTTAAATTATTCGAGAAAATTTCAAAAACACAAAACATAACCCAAAAGAATGGTCCAAAAAGGACAATGCATAGTCCAAATGGAAAAACAAAATCCAGTGCAGCTAAATATAAGCTCAATGAAGAAAGGTGCCAAACTACCATTGAGCCACAAAAACATGGGCATCGAGAGTTTGCTTTCCATCAGATTTAACCACATGAGTCTCGGATTTTCTGCAACCAAGGTAGGCCCAAACTTTTAGGCAGTAGCATAACTAAAGCTTTGCCAATGACCAGTATGACCACATTTATAATAGAGATCAAGCTCGCAAGCCTTGTCTCATATTTGACAAAAAAACACTATTTTTTGTTCATTTTCTGAGACTTCCTTAGGGCCCATGGTCCATGATTCGAACAAAAGTCCAAATCTCGCTTGGATCGATGAGAACTATGCTTGCAACGGTTCCTTGGCCATCGAGATGACTAGACATTGTCTCAGCTCTCAATTCGGGGACAAGACCCGCAACGAGAATTATCATCAGGCGTTTGAATTGCCTTTCCTTAGCAGGACAAAAATTGTTATTCTTCATCATAATGAGGCCAAATTTTCTCATCCAATACGGCTGGGTGATGAGTTTCGGAGAACTCGGTGAATTAAGATTCACAGTACTTCTTACGAAATAATTATTCCGAATCGTGGTGTAGGTCTAATTCGAGTCATAGATGTCATCACGGGATAGTAACATAGGTATGCCAAACTCATGGTAACTAATCCTAACATGGGATAGTAATATTAAACGAAATGAGTTCTAGATTTTATTGTATTAAATCTAACATTAAAAGTGTTAGTTATACCATTTTATATGTGGTTTAATTACCCACACAAGTTACATCCATTAATAAGCAATTAAAGGAGGCATGTTAAGAGACTAAATCCAATTAAGTCACATAATCAAGTTATTATGTCATGCAAGAGGTGCTTTTTACAAGATTTTTATAAGTTTCAGATGTTGTAGCAAGATTTTTTACAAGTAATTTACTTGTGTGTAGAAAAGTCTAAATGGACCAAACACTAGGCAAACTCGTACACATATACTATTCAGTGTATAGTGGGTAACTACAGGGACCACGAGTGTAAATATAGGAAACTATATGCAGTTTAAGATATTTACAGTGCTAGTCCAATAGTTTTAGTCTTGTTACCGAGAGACCCTAAAGTTTTATCGAGTTACATATTAGTCAACCATTATTCTAAAAGTGACAGTTTAGGTCCAACAATTAATAATGTCTAACTATACAAGATTTATCTCGTTTTATAAGTGACATACATGAGTTACAATAGCAATTTCATCAAAATAAACCATCCATCATGTGATATAAATCCTAAACATGAGATTACCGGTTCTATTCTTGATTAATCAGGCAATTTCTACGTTTTATTACAAGTAGAAATTGTGTACCTTAATTCGGTAATGCGAAATGAATGATCAATACGCGATCTAGCAACCCAATAAACCCTCTTCCTAACTTTTCGAGCAAGAAATATGTCTGTATACTCTCTTCTAATGAAACTCTCTAGAGATTTCTTGACTCCGTCTTCAAACAAAGTGCCGATAACGTTTTGTGTGACAACTATTAGCTAGGTATTGACATAACAAGAAATATAGAGAGATAGCAAATTATAGTTTGTATTCATATCAATGTGTAATTATAAAAACTCTAACCCTTTTATATAGTGGAGTGGTGGAACAAGTTACATGTATGAGATCAAAGATAGAAACGCATAAGTCTCAAACTTGAACCTTATGCATGAATGTATTTAACTTATGCATGAAAATGGACAAACAGTATAATGTATCACAACAATATTGTCTTTTTTAAAAGTTATTTTTCTTTTCTTTTATATAAGTGGTAGGGAAAATGCACATTTCAATTAATATGAGGATCTGAAAAGTCAGTAACAAAGTAACAACACGTGAATAAGAAGTTTTAAAAAAAGAACGGTATTACACAAGCTTATCACAAACAAAGATTTTTTCTTTTAAGGGTAAAACTGCAAAACGACTAAAAATTTCATCAACATTTTCACAACTTTGATGTGCAGAGTATAACATTAGACTTCATGTGCATAACCATTGTCATAAACCGACGAAATCTGGCAGGAGCATGATCTAAGGGCTCTAGGGCATTCTGCACGTCTCTATTGTTGTCATCAGATTGATCCAACGGATGTGAGCCATTCTGATCATGATTTTATTTAGACTGGGGTGAGCCTTTATATTGTCATGATCTTCATGTTAGGAAATCAAGTCGAGTTTAAAGAAAGACAGAAACTTAAACCGAGCACACACACTTTGATAACGGAGTTCACCCAAATTGTCTACGTCTCCGGGCCGCTACACGTGGCACTTATATATATATATATATATTATAAGGAGGATTACAAACGTAATCTACCTTGATCACAAGCTATGGTTCTCTCACAACTAGAACTCTCTCTTTACAATATTCTCTCTTGAAGAATGAGATTGTGATGTGTAGAGGTGAAAATAAAATACAAGATATTGGGGCATATAAATAGAACCCAAAGTGGGTCATATTACAATTCCAAGAGATATGGGATAATTAGAAAACATGGCCAAACCTCATTTGGCTCCACAACTCAACAATCTCCCACTTGGAGTCAAATGTCGAGTGCTTCAAAAGAATTCTGATTATCCCCGACCACCGAACTCACTGTGCTCCACCGAGCAGAATGCTCCCATTGGTATCCTTGTATAGTAGTTGATACTCTTTCGTCATCGGAGAGTTACCCATTCTTCCAGTGTAGCGACGACCCTGAGTCTCAAGCTCGGAGTCCTACTGAGGTTGCACACAACCTCAGTTTGTCGATTGTAACAGTCTTCGTTAGCATATCGGCGGGGTTCTTAGCGCCCTCAATCTTTTCTAGCGTGAAGATTCCATCTTCTAGAACAGCCCGGATAAAATGGTAACGAATCTGGATGTGCTTTGTGCATGAATGGAATACAGGATTCTTAGCTAGCTGAACTGCACTTTGACTATCACAGTGCAGAACTTCCTTGTCGGTTTTCTGACCGAGCTCCTCTAAGAAACCTTGCAACCAAATCATCTCTTTGCTTGCTTCCGTCATCGCGACGTACCCAGCCTCTGTGGTCGACAATGCAACAATCTTTTGCAACTTAGATGTCCAACTCACAGCAGTACCACCGTAGGTACAAACACATCCCGTTGTGCTCTTTCAGCTTTCCAGATCACCGGCCATGTCAGCATCCACATAGCCGTGCAGGCCTCCGAGGTCTTTCGGAAATATAATGCCGAACTCACTGTACCCGAGAGATATCTCAATATCCACTTCACAGCTTCCCAATGGTGCTTGTCCGGGTTACTCATGTAACGAATGACAACTCCCAATGCATGGGCAATGTCCGGTCTTGTACACACCATAGCGTATATCAGGCTACCAATTGCTGAAGCGTAGGGTATGTTCGACATACGATCCTTTCCTTCCTCGTCCGAGGGTGATTGTTTCTTCGACAAGCTAAACTGTGTGGCTAGCGGTGAGCCTACAGCCTTGGCATCACTCATGCTAAACCGTGCCAACACTTTTTTCACATACTTGGCTTGTGACAGAAACACAGACCTGTCCCTTCCTCGGAAAATCCTCATACCGAGGATCTGATTTGCGGCACCCAAATCTTTCATCTCAAACTGTTTCGCCAGCTGTTGTTTCACCTTGTTAATCTCCACAAGGCTCGACCCGGCGAGCAGCATGTCATCTACATACAAAATTAGTATAACGTACGAAGAGTTTGCAAATCTCTTCACGAAACAGCAGTGATCGCTATCACTTCTTTCGAACTCGGTATCCACCATGAAACTTTCAAACTTCTTATACCACTGCCCTGGTGCTTGTTTTAGCCCGTACAACCTCTTCCTCAGTTTGCAGACCAGTTTCTCTTTTCCCTTTTCGGCATACCCTTCAGGTTGGAGCATGTAAATTTCTTCTTCGAGATCTCCATGGAGAAAGGCAGTTTTCACATCTGACTGCTCAAGATGAAGATTCGCATTTACAACAATGCTCAACAATAGCTTACTAGTCGTCATCTTTACGACTGGTGAAAAGATCTCGGTGTAGTCAATTCCTGCCTTTTGCTGGAACCTTTTGACTACTAATCGTGCCTTATACCATTTCGAGCCATCTTGTTCCTCCTTTAGTCGGAACACCCATTTATTGCTCAGTGCCCTTTTCCTCTTGGGCAATTTGGCTAACTGCCAAGTCACATTCTTTTTAAGTGACTTCATCTCATCCTTCATCGCGAGCTCCCACTTGCTCGAGTCTTTCAGCTCCAGAGCTTCTTCTCTACTTTCGGGCTCGCCTGTATCATTGAGCAATATGTAATGCAGGGAAGGAGAGTATCGGGCAGGAGGTCTCTTCTCGCAAGACTCGGCCCATTTCAGGTCGAGGAGTTTGGGGCAGCTCCTCGTCCTCTTCAGCATCTGCTGGTAGGTTGTCGAGCACCACTGGCTCATCTTTAATGTCATTTTCCAACTCCCTTGAAAACACATTCATGTCGACTATACCACTTTCCTCAGACGGGAGCGCGTGTTCTTCCACCACCACATTTTGTCGATCTTTGAACAAAATGCTTTCGTTGAAGATGACATCCTTACTGCGAATGATCCTCTTTGTTTGACCATCCCAAAAGCGATATCCAAACTCAGCTCCACCGTACCCCACAAAGTAACACACTTTGGACTTCGAGTTAAGCTTGGTACGATCATTTATATCGACATGGATATATGACAGACAACCGAACACTGGCAAGTGTTCATAAGAGATAGGCTTTCCTATCCACTCTTCTTCGGTAATTCTCCTTTCTAAAGGCACTAAGGGTCCGCAGTTAATGAGATAAACCGCCGTTCTTACTGCATGTTCCCACAAGGCTTTGGGCAACCCACTTTGCAGTCTCATACTCCTAGCACGCTCATTGATTGTTCGGTTCATTCGCTCGGCCACGCCATTTTGCTATGGCGTTCTTCGGATGGTCTTCTCCATTTGAATGCCTCTCTGTGCACAGAACCCTAATAACTTCACATCAATGTACTCTCCGCTGTTATCGGATCTCAAACATTTGAGTTTATTCCCGGTCTCTAGTTTGGCCATGGCCTTCCATTCTTGAAATTTCTTAAACACCTCAAACTTGTGTTTCAAGAAGTTGACCCATGTTTTCCTCATCGAATCATCGATGAAGGTCACATGGTACTGAGATCCTCCCAGTGAGGTTACCGGAGATGGTCCCCATACGTCTGAGTGGACCAGTGCTAGCTTCTCCTCCTTGGGAGCTTTTCCACTTTTCCGGAAGCTCACTTTCTTCTGCTTCCCGAAGATGCAACATTCGCACATGTCGAGGTTGACAGACTTCAAGCCTGGAAGTTTACTGTCCTTCGCTAACACCTTCATCCCCTTCTCACTTATGTGACCCAACCGTCGATGCCACAGTTCCGGGCAGTTTTGCGACACAGCTGCCGCAACGGTACACTCCTCATCGGTCATCATATATAGTGTACCGACCTTGGTCCCTCGGGATATCACCATAGCTCGTGAAATTTTCCAAGCTCCACTACTGAACAAAATGGTGTGTCTTTCTGCATCGAGTTGACCTACTGAGATCAGATTCTTGGTCAACCTAGGAACATGCCTCACTTTTGTCAGCTTCCATACCGACCCGTTTGGAATGAGAATTTTCACATCGACCATTCCAACAACATCCAACGCTTCTCCGTAGGCCAGATACACTTTACCGAAATTACTCGCAGTGTAATTTTCGAATAAGTCCTTCTGAGGGGTTGGGTGAAATGATGCCCCAGAGTCCAGAATCCACGAATCTATCTCTCTCTGTACGGCAAGCATTAAACAGTCACCCGAATTCTCGTCGCTCGTAATATTAGCCACGTGATCACGGCCGGTACCCTTCTTCGACTGCTTGAACTCATGACTGAAGTGCCCCATACCCTGGCAGTTATAGCATCGAAGATTCTTCTTACTTCGATCGCTATCTTTGCTGCCTCGGCTTTGCCCTCTTCTACCTCGGGATTGTGAACGTCCTCTAACGTCCCATACCCCGGCCTTAGCCCGGTCTCTTGAACCCACGTTCAAGGCTGCTCCATCATTTGAGCATTCACCCATGTCTAATCTCCTGAGTTTCTCAGCGAGTATTTGATCTCGGATGCCGTTGTAAGTCAGTTTCTCTTTTCCAATTGACTTGCTAACAGTAGGTCGCATGAATTTCCAACTGTTCGGTAAAGATGCTAGTAGTACAAGGGCTCTCACTTCATCTTCAAAAGTTATCTCCACCGCATCCAACTGATTTACGGTGTCGATGAACTTGTTCACGTGACTCGCGACAGGTGTCCCCTCAGCCATGCGTAGGTTGAACAACTTACGCATGAGATGTACCTTGTTTTTCACGGATGGTTTCTCATACATGTCGGTGAGGATCTTCATCATCTCCATTGTCGTCCTCTCTCTTGCGACGTTATGTGCTACACTCCTAGATAGCGTTAGACGGATCACTCCCAATACTTGTCGGGCTAAGAGTTTCCACGCCTCCTCGGTGGTCGTGGTCGGCCTTTCCTCAAAGAGAAGTGGCTGATGCATCTTCCTCCCGTAGAGGTAGTCCTCTATTTGCATTCTCCAGAATGCGTCCTTTCCATCAAACTTCTCGATCCCGTGTGCGACTCTGTCTTCTTTTTCCATTGACCTTCCTCTCGATCTTCGACCTTAGTTCTGCGAACCTCGGGCTCTGATACCACTTGTTAGGAAATCAAGTTGAGCTTAAAGAAACACAGAAACTTAAACCCAGCACACACACACTTTGATAGCGGAGTTCACCCGAATTGGCTACGTTTTTGGCCCGCTACACGTGGAACTTATATATATATTATAAGGAGGATTACAAACGTAATCTAGCTTGATCACAAGCTATGGTTCTCTATCAACTAGAACTCTCTCTTTACAATATTCTCTCTTGAAGAGTGTGATTGTGATGTGTAGAGGTGCAAATAAAATACAAGATATTGGGGCATATAAATAGAACACAAAGTGGGTCATATTACAATTCCAAGCGATGTGGGATGATTAGAAAACATGGCCAAATCTCATTTGGCTCCACAACTCAACACTTCATGGGACGGTGACATCAGCGAGCCTTGAAGTGTCATCACTGACTTCGCAGGGGTCTTATCGACGGGTAATGAAGCTATTGTTATTTCCATATTTTCATTCACATGTTGAGGAAGTGATGGTTCAAGCAAGCGCTTTTTGTTCAACTTCTTCACGCCCTCTTGCTTCATAATCCAATTATGAGCTGGAAAGTTTGAAAGAATAAACGGTATGAGAATATAAATTTGCTAAGTTATTTTAAACTAAATTCAACTAGAATGCTTGTTAGACATGTGATTTTTTTTTTTTTTGATAAGCAATAGATATAGATGCAAATGTGAAGCAAACATGAAGGTATACTTGAGTCTGAGTATTAGTTGGGCTCATTCCATTTAAAGTTTTTAATCTCTCAATTCTCTCCTACCCCAAAGAAATGTTCATTGTGTGATTAAACTAATCAAACACATGAAATGTAGCTTATACACAAAACAAAGAAGTTGGGCTTAAGGGGTACAACCAAACAAGTTGTAAGACATTTCCAGATACAAGTATATATGTAGACTTGTATATTATGTTATTTTCCTAGTTTTGGGAATTTTGAAAATGAATCTCTCAGAAGTTCATAATTTCAATTGTCATGCAAAGACACATAATGACGATAACCTGTCAAACCCCGTATTTTTATTTTATTTATTTCGCTTAAAGTGATTTTTATATTGTCTTTTGGGGTTAATAGAATATTTTTAAACAAGATGGCCGAGATGTTTTTTTTTTTGGAAGTTAAGAGTATCTTATAAAGAATTATAAAGGAGGCCCACAAGCTGAGCAAACCAATACCGGTTACTGCCTACATGCAGACAGTATCGAGGATAATCTCTACTAAAAGTAGAGTTGTAACCAACCACTAAAATTAATCAATACAACAATGGTAAAAGTAAGGACTAAGATGGCGGAGATGTTAGTCATTAATAAAAACTAAGGACTCACTCTAGGAATAAGAAGGGCTGTTCATTAAATTGAGATGACTATAAGTTACATTTAGGTTTAGAATTAAAGAAAGATAAAAGGAAAAGCAAAACTAGCTGTCACCCCACCCGTAGTTGGAGATGTAAGAATTGGTACATAAAATAGTTTTTTATTTGATTGATAATCGTATAAAGAAGAAGATATTCTAGCCATTTGCAAATTAATTAATTAGGACGGCTTAATTGAAATTGAAGATTAGACGTTAATAGTTCTCTTTTCATATACGTATAAGAGAAGGGTTGATACTTTACTTTGATATTAATAGTGCTGAACGTACCAGAGTCCTGCATACACATTACAAAAAATTCATTACCAACAGTTTTCAACTAAATTTTAACAACATAATTATTTTCTATTATGTTTCTAAAAATGTAGTAACACTTAGTCTATCAACAATTTTCAAAAAACAAACTGTTGGTAAATGAGCTTTTTCTTGTAGTATAGATAGACTAGTAAAAATTACCTACGCGTTACGTATGAGATTCGTAATAACATAAATCTCGTAATATATTTTATTTTGAAGATAATATTTAAATTTGGTATCATTTATTTTAGTTATAGAGGTTAAAACGAATTGTTAATTAATTTAGACTACACCGTAATTAGGAAAATATAGTGAGAACAAATAGTTAATTAATTAGATTATGTACATTGGTAATTATTAAAATAGAGTGATGGTGCTTTTGAAAAAGTTGGGCAAAATTGAGCAGTCTCAACTTTTCTTTAATTTGCTTATATTAATAGTATGATATAGAGAAAGGGAGCATGATGAGGCAAGGCAAAGGGTAGAGTGTGATTGGATAACCTAGTCACGATTCTTGATTTTGATTACTGTACATCAAGTTAAAGGTAGAAATCCGTCCATTACCTAGTAAAACACCTATTAGTAAGAAAGAAGATACACATATATTAAGACTTGACTTTAATAATGCTCAAATGACGTGTGACAATTCCAACACTCACACCCACTCGTAGGTATATTAATTTCTGAGAAGCCTAACGAGTGCAATCAACAAATCGGGTGGAGGTGACCCATCATACTTATAACTTGGCTAGCCTTTCGATGACCCGCTCTGATACCATGTAGATGACTATCCATTCCCAACTAAAATGCCTATTAGTAAGGAAAGAGATTGACATATATTAAGACTTGACTTTGATAATGCACAATTGATGTGGGACAATTCCAACAGTAAGTGTTAGTAATATGCAATTTAATTCATCTTTTGTTTGTAGTTTTAAAGATCATATGGTTTTGATAAATTGTTAACTAAGATTAAGTACAGGTTTGACATGTAGAGTGTAACATATCCTTAAATAAGTTTTGTAGTATTTCTGTGAAGGTTAAATGTACTTGATTATTGGAATTAGAAAACCAAGTGAGTTTGTTACTATATTGTTGGACCAAAAGTTTAGGTTGCCACTACGTTAATTAGAACTTCATGTTAAGATGTCAACGAGTTAAGAACGAGTTTATGCTCCAATTTATAAACCTCATGAAGTTAGGTATAGTACTGTACTATAACATAAGTATTACTATTACATTTTCAGGTTGTTAATACTTGTATTTGGCTATTCGGGTTTAATAATAAATAGGAATGGAGGTGAGTGCTAGTATAACTATGGATAACTATGGGTGTATATTTTGAAAGGTGTTTACAAGTTTTCAAGTTATTATTTTAATTACCATCTATATAAGTATATCTTGATTGTTAAAAACGAAAGAAAGAAATAGAAGGTTATTTGGGCGAGTCCGAAAAAAAAAGAAAGTTATTTGGGGGAGTCCGAAAAAGGAAGAAGGTTATTTCGTGGATTCCGAAAAAGAAAGAAGGTTATTTTGGTGAGATTGAAAAAAGAAGAAGTTTATTCGAGCGAGTCCGAAAAAGAACGAATAAAAGAGATTGAGTAAGTCTACATCCACCGACCAGATTGAGAATTCCAATCAATTATATTGAAATATATTAAATTAATGATTCTTAAAGTTTAAATTTCAAAAAAGGGTTGTATGTTATCATGCATTCAGAATTTTTAATAAATCTAACTATGGGGTTTTCGGAAGAAAGAAAAAAAATAAAAAACATATTTGTGTCACTTATTATTATTGTAAGGATTTGTCGGTCATTAAGCTTGTTTAGCTCACCACTCATTTTTAAAATGTTTTGATGGAAGTGATCAGCTATTTAGAGTTGAAGCCGAATAGTCAGGACGAGACAGATCTCATAGGGTTACGTACCTAGGTTTTGGCTGCAATTACATTTTGATTTACATTGTAAGAATTAAAGTTTAAGTGTTTGAACTTTAGAACTTATATTTGTAAGGTTTTTATAGGAATTTACGTATATTTTGTTGATAAAATTGTATTGAAATGTGTTTCAATTAAGTTAGGCTTTGTATAACACGTATCGCCACACGTGTTATTCGGACATACGACACCCATCCGGTCTCGGTTGTTACATAAAAATTCTTAAATATAAATGTTGCTCAGATTATTAAGTCATTAAACATAGTCATGGTTATTTAAAATTGTCTATATCAATCATATGCAATTAATTTAAGTTGGAAGTTTGGACTTGGCTAGTCAGAAAATTAGAAAAATAAAAGTCATGTAATCAAATCAAATTGTGAAGTATCCTCGTTCCCATGATATCAAGCACGGGTTAAGAAAGATAAATAGAGTAAAAAGTAAAAAGAAGCGAATATCATACATAAAGAGTATTTATGTAATTGAATGGTGAAACCAAATTCAAATTCAACCAAATTCAACCAAAAAATTATACCAAAATAGCAAGAGAGATTTGAATAGCAGGTGCATGCGCGCACTACTAAAATTTTTAAAGGATTAATTGAAAGAGAAAAAACTGACAACTGAATAGTTACTCCCTCCACCAAAAGGAAATGTGATGTAAAAGACTCTTTCAAAACTTAGGTGTGAATTTATAACTCATAAGGACACAAAATATGGTTTTGTTGGTTAGTATGGGAAGATTAACAACTGCCTCATACACATTAACCAAAACATTATTTGAGAAAAGAGAAAGTACCCATTTTATTTGGTAAAACCACTTATTCGCTTAGTAATTAAAGTGAGTGAGCATCTTGATGAAAACCAGTTCATTTTCTTCGTCTTTGTTTTCTGCCTTTTCAGTACCAACAACTTTCATCTTTATAGATTAAACTGTCACTTACGTCAAATCAAACATTTTTCACATAACGAGTAAAGACAATATAGCTTACATAAAAAGCCAATATGTGTTTTTAAATTAGGAGTAAGCAAACAAGTCATTTCCTGAATAAAATAAACCTTTCTAAAGCTAGAGGTGCAATTATTCAAACAAATTAAAATTAGGTAGGGAGTTAAAACAATGACGATGAATAAGAAATGAGTGCGGTATAAAACATAAAACCAAAGAGATATATATATTACCCTTGCTATATATAGGAGAAACGAAAATTTTGAAATTTTTATCAATAATGAAAGTGGTAGTATTTCACTTAAAATTTACAAATGATAGCTATCAAATATAAGTAACTATTATTTAATAAATTTAAACCGACTATCTTATACTAGTAAGGTTTGCAAGTCAACGCTCGCTAAGTATATGTTAATTAAAAGACTAGAATTAATTTAGTAATTACTAAATCTATAAACATGAATAGATTAACTTATGTCAGATTATCAAAATTATGAAGAAACTAATAAGGATCATACCCGAATCCATTAATGTTGAATACGAGGAAAGATTGTGTGATAATGGTTTTCCACAGACCAATGATAAGTTAATCTTGGGGACCAAACCCTTGGTACCTTATATAGTAAACTAAGTAGAGCCGTATAAACCCTAATTATATTAACTATCGGGTAGTACACATTACTAAGCCCATACCGGCAAGATGTTAATTGAGCTTTACTCAATAGATCACTTAATTACCCCAATATAGAACATCAGCATAAATGATATTGTCGTAATTAATTAGTCCACATACTAGGTTATTAAAAATAACCTAACAATCTACCACTTGGGCTACAATTAATTTCAAATCACAATTACATTAAATAAACTTAGTTGCGCGCAAAATTGCTAATAATTCTTAAAGCATTTTCTTTAATCAATCTGATCCATCTCCTATACCAATATGAGACTAAGGAGAACTTTGTTACATTTATCGTAACTCGATCCATCAATAATCACCATATCAAATATATTCAATGACATAGATCAAGTATGAATGTGTAACTGGAAAATACATGCAATGTGATCTTAGTCATGTCTATTTCCAATTGGTCATTTATTCTTTAGTGAGATCAATACTTATTCTTTCAAATTTTATGTTAAATCACAATTGAAATATAGCACATTTAGAGCAATAAAGATAATAATAATACCATCAACTTTATTCTGTAGAAAAATGAACACAACAGTGTTTTAATTGTGTCAACCAAAGAAATAAATACGGAACACAAACTCACACTAAAACTGAATATGATCGAACATGACAATACCCATTTGAGCAGTATGCGCATGAAAGACCTTGTGTGTCAAGTCTTTAGTAAGTGGGTCCGCTGGCATGTTGTTTGTTCCTATATGTTCAACAGACACTATCTCTCTCTGAACTCTTTCTTTAACAACTAGAAAACTTAATGCCTATGTGTTTAGACTTTGGTGAACTTCTATTGTTGTTCGAATATAAAACTGCTGATAGATTGTCACAATAAATCTTTAGTGGTCTTTCAATACCGTCGACAACTCGCAACCCTGTGACAAAATTTTGCAGCCATATCGCATGATTGGTTGTCTCATAACAAGCTATGAACTTTGCTGCCATTGTGGACGGAGCTATGAGTGTCATCTTAGCACTTCTCCATGATACAGCTCCTCCTGACAACATGTAGACATAGCCAGAAGTGGATCTCTTAGTATCTTGGCAACCCGCAAGATTAGAGTTAGAATACCCTATGATCTCCAAATTATCTGACTTCCGATATGTGAGATATAGTCCTTTGTTATTTGTAAGTACCTCATAATCCGTTTGGCTGTTTTCCAATGATCCATGCCGGGGTCAATTAAGTATCTGCCCAACATACCCACTATGTATGTCAAATCTGGACACATACATACTTTGAGCATACATAAGACTCCCAACAGCCGAAGCATAAGAAATCTTTTGCATCTCTTTTCGTTCAATTTCATTCTTGGGGCATTGATTGAGACTAAACTTGTCTCCTTTAGCAACGGGAGTGTCTCATTGTGCACATTATTTCATGCCAAACCTAGGAAGTACCTTATCGATATAGCTATTTTGTGATTACCCAAGGACACCCCGAGAGTGATCTCGATGTATCTTAATTCCTAATACAAAAGAGGCGTCACCAAGATCTTTCATTTCAAAATGTTTAGTTAGAAATCTCATGGTTTCATGCAATAAGCATATATCGCTACTTGCCAATAGTATGTCATTGACATAAAGTACTATAAATATAAATTTACTCCCCCTGAACTTGTGATATACACAATCATTGACTGTATTGACATCAAAACCATATGAGACAATGATTTGATGGAACTTGTGATTGACAGAAAGCTTACTTGAGAGCATAGATGGACCTTTTGAGTTTACAAACCATAGACTTTGAATCACTTAATACAAAAATTTTTGGTTGTGCCATATATATAGTTTTCTCAATATCACAATTAAGAAAAGTTGTCTTAACATCCATCTGATGCAACTCTAAATCAAAATGAGCTACAAGTGCCATTATCGTCCTAAAAGAATCCTTCGGTGAGACTGGAGAGAAGGTATATTTATAGTCAATACCTTCCTTTTGAGTAAAATCCTTAGCGACTAGACGTGCTTTATATCTCTCAATATTGTCCTGAGAATCCCTTTTGGTTTTCAATATCCATTTACAACTAATGGGTTTCGCACCTTCAGGCAACTTGACAAGATCTCAAACATCGTTGTCCTTCATGGATTTCATCTCATCATTCATGGCATCAATCCACTTTTGACAATTAACACTTTATTTGACTTGTTGGAAGTTGATTGGATCATCTTTCATTGTCCCTATGTCAAACTCATGCTCTTGAAGAAATACAATATAATCACTTGAAATTGCACTTCTTTTGTCTTGAGTGGACCGCCTAAGTGGCACTTCCTCTTGAGTTTGTTGAGTTTGCTCTTCTAGAGCATCCTCTTGATTTTGAGTAGGGAGTTCTATATGTAAACCCTCATTGTTGTCTTCAAGTGTTTCTTGAACAATGTCAAAATGATCATTGTCAATAACAACATTTCGTAAAGGAATAAATTCCTCTTCAAAGACAACATTTCTAACTTTATCTCCCCTTTCAATCACAACATCCTCAAGAAATCTCGCATTTCCCGTTTTGAAAAAGGATTTAGTTGAGGGATTATAAAATTGAACCCCTCGATCTTTCACAATACCCAACAAAATAGCAACTAAATGTTCTTGAATCCAGTTTGTTTTTATGCGGTCTATAAGGCCTAGCCTCGGCTGGACAACCCCAAATGTGTAAGTGCTTAATGATAGGCTTTTTGCCTATCCATAATTCATAAGGGGTTTTAGCAACAGTTTTGCTGGGTACTCTATTTAGTATGTAGGCCACAGTCTTAAGTGTCTCTCCGAGAGTGAGTCTGGTAATGAAGAATGATTAATCATACTTCTTACCATGTCCTTAAGCGTTCTGTTTGGTCTTTTAACAACACCATTCATGCGTGGTTTCCCATGCATTGTGTATTGTGGGATGATTCCGCATTCCTCTAGAAATTTAGCAAACGGTCCTGGACGTTTTTCCCATGATCCGTCATATCTACCATAGTATTCACCACCACGGTCAAATTTGATAGCCTTAATCTTCTCACCTAGTTGATTTTCAACTTCGGCTTTGAAGGCCTTAAAAACGTCCAAAGATTGTGAGTTTTCACTAATTAAGTATAAGTACCCATAACGAGAATAGTCATCGATAAAAGTGATAAAATATTATTGACCATTCCAAGAAGCCGTAGGGAATGGACCACATATATCAGTATGTATCAATTGTAATACGCCGGAACTCCTGTTAGCACTTAATTTCCTTATGTTTGTCTGTTTACCCTTGATACATTCGACACATACATCAAGGCCTGTGTAATCAAGGGGTTCAAGAATTCCGTCCGACACAAGTCTCTCTATTCTCCTTTCCGATATGTGTCCTAAGCGTTTGGGCCATAGAGTGGCAAAATTCTCACTTGATAATTTGCGTTTTGTACCTCTTGATGTTGTTTGCAAGGTTTCATTAGATGAAGCACACGTATTTAGCATATATAGTTTATCATTCAAGGAACCAGTCGCAAACAAAGTACAATTAAGAAAGATACTAAATTTCGTATTTCCAAATGAACAAGAATAACCATAATTGTCCAAAGAAGAAATAGAAACCAAATTACGTCTAAAAGACGGTACTACATAAGTCTCTCTTAATTCAATAAAATGACATGTCTCAAAAGATAACCTAAAGGTGCCAATCGCTTCAATAGGAACTGCTTTGCCGTCGTCCACATAAATGAATCTTTCAGATTCACTTGGCGGTCGGCTCCAAATGCAACCTTGCATAAAAACACTCATGTGAGTAGTAGCACCTGAATCTACCCACCAAGTATTTACTAGGAACATAAGTCAAATTAACTTCAGAACAAACAAAGCTGAAAAATCCTCCTTTCTTTACCCGCCCATGCAGCGTTTTTGAAACATTCCTTATTCACATGCCCAAATTTCTTGCAAAAGAAATAGGGAAATTCTTTATCCTGAGTCTTTTGTTTATTTGGTTATGAAGTTCCCTCCTTAGTCGTTTTTCGATTCTTTACAAAACGGTTTTCGATTTCTGCAAGAAAACCTTTTACAGATATTTCATTTGGCATAACACCACTGAATGCTTCTGGAACACTGCGGTTTAGGATCATTAGACTTAAGCGATTAGAACATTCCCACTTCTCAAAGTTTGCTTTTTCATTAACGGAAATTTTATCTGTAAGAGAAGCGGAGGCATCCTTCCTTAATGCATAGTCTAAATCCATGCAGCCGAGAACCAACAAAATGTTCTATTTTTAGTTCTTAAAGTTTGTGCCATTAAGCACGAGAATTGAGTTCATGTTAGCAGTAATATTAGTACTAGATGCAGTAACTATAAATAAAAACGAACAAACACATAAGCTCACTCAAATAGAAATTCATGTTATAACATGCAAACTAAACTAAAATAAATAATAATGCAAGACACAAATTTTAATCAAATGTAGTATTATTGGGCCCATTAGAACAAGACACCTAGCACAACGTTGATGTTTAGTCTTTAGACAGAAAGATCAACTTGTAAGTGGTACTCTCAACGCAGAAATCAAATGTTGATAATAAATCCGGTCAAACAATAACCTTCTTTTGGGCTGGTGTATTGTTCACATGGAAAATTTATAATTATCACTCATCATTCCTACATGTGCATTCGTTGTTCGGCCAATTAACGACCTTCCTTTGGGCCGATCATTAATCACATGAACAAAAAACATACACATCTTTTTATTTTAAAATAAATAAATCTGCACGAAAGAGGTTAATTTGACAACGTTTTGCTTCAATTAATTTATTTCAAAACAAAAGACGAAATGTGAATTAAAGTAACCCCAAATTTAAAATTAAGTACAAAATATCAAAAGATTCTGAATTTTGATATTTTTTTTTTATATCCACAACTAAAAACAAAACCATAGTTCATGTGTTCTGTTCAACCTAATATATACTTCATCTTTTATTGTTTTAAAAAAAAACTGAATATACTATAATACTGATTCTCCAAAAAATGATGTTTTTATGGGTCAAATACTTTATTGCATGAGATAGTGTTATGTAAGTGCTAATAAATCATTCTCCACTGATGTACAAGTCGCATAGATGCTATTTTGCAAAACTAAACCCAAATATCAAATACAGAAATACAATTTTCAATATATATATAAAGCACAACATATGTAAAACAAAACTAGTCAAAACCCAGTAACACAACTTATGCAATTTAAGTTTCTAACATACCAAAAAAAAATATATTAAAGAAACTATACATAGATGTTACAATCATAAGCACGGTTGTTGACTAATTAAATTTCAAACAGAAACTTGATTACATAATTATTCAGCAAGGAAAAAAATTGCCTTTAAGCCATATAAACCATATACAATATACGTAGTCATGCAGAATTTTGAGTTACTATCTGTAAATATCGTAACCCGTATAGCATCTCATATGCGAACAGTTCATGTATGAGCTGATCCTAAATTTACAAAGCAAAATATAAAATCCATTGGTAGTGTAATAAACATGTGTGTAGAATAGAAACACTATCAAAAAAAAAACCAACACACATGCAATTCTGAATCTGAATCCATTGTCGTTATAAATTATTAACAGTATGAAGGTGTCACTAATTAATACATATTCGGTATGATTAAACAATATGTTCCCAACAATCATAGAAACATTAATTATTTAAAAAAAACACAATTAAATCCTGAAACCATATGGATTTAAAAAACAAACTAAAACCATGTATTTATACATAAAATTGAATAATATTATCAACCCTAATAATATAACATAAACAAGCTTCTTGATACCAATTGTTACCACTAAATCTATAAACATGCATAGATTAACTTATGTCAGATTATCAAGATTACGAAGGAACTAATAAGGATCATACCTGAATCCATTGATTTTGAATACGAGGAGGATTGTGCGATAATAGTCTTTCACAGACTAACATTTCTCTTTAGGGTTCTCTCTTTATTGATGGGAATGGAGAAAAAGAGTTATGATAAGTTAGTATTGGAAAAGAAACCATTGGTACCTTATATAGTAAACTAAGTAGAGCTCCATAAATCCTAATTAGGTTAGCTATCGGGTAGTACACATTACAAAGCCCATACCGGCAAGATGTTAATTGCGCTTTTCTTATTAGATCACTTAATTAGCCTAATATAGAATATCAGCATAAATTATATTATCTTAATTAATTAGCCCAATTAGTAGGTTATTAAAAATAACCTAACAGTTCCACCATAAGTTAATCTAGTAATTAAATACGACACACGCCATCCTATCACTCCAAATATAATAAGTATCTAATATGACAGTAAGGGTAGTATTTTTATCATTATAGTTGCTCATTACATAATACATTCAACAGGACTAATCAGTAATCATACAAACATCCGTACAAATATGTCAGACGAACTTTACAACCATACTCATAACTCAGGTTATGGTTAGATTTTCAAACTTATATTTTAACAGGTCTTAAAGATAATGTGATGTAATGAATATTCTAAACCAAAATTTGATAAACGGAAAAGTGAAATAAATAAATTGGGCCACTCTAGAAAAATCACCAAATGGCCAATTTTGACTCCAATTCATTTTCTCCACACTTTTTAACAGATAAAAACATTAAACTCCTTGGATAAACAATATCAAAAAAATCAAATCATTAATATAATAGAAGTGATGAAGATGAACAATCAAATAAGACAAATTTAGGTAACTTTGAGGATCTAACGTTAAAATCGCAAAAAAAAAAAGTCTAACCGAGTATTAATTCATAGATATATATAAATGTAAACATGTGTAGATAATCAGTTCACATAATTGTTACATTTCCGAGTTGTATAGACTCAAACGCTGAAACATAGCCAATGTACATGTTCCAACACTTCAAATCTAATATTTAGCTAGAGAAAGTCAACATTCAGAGTTCAACAATTTGATTGACCAAAAAAGATCAAATTAGTTTGTTTACACATAAATTTCAAACCTTGTTAACCAAAAAGATCAAAACTTCTTTACCCAAAAAAGATCAAAACTTATTTACCCAAAAAAAAGATCAAAACTTTTTTTACCAAAAAAAGATCAAAGCTTGTGTACCAAAAAAAAGAGATCAAAGCTTGTTTACCAAATAAAATATCAAAGTTTGTTTACCCAAAAATAATCAAACCTTGTTTACACAAAAATAATAAAACCTTGTTTACCCAAAAATATCAATGCTTGTTTACCAAAAAAAGATTAAAGCTTGTTTACCAAAAGGATCGAAGATTTCTTACTAAAAATGATCAAAACTTGTTTCGTTACTTAACAAGACCAAAGTTTGATTACTAAAAAATACCTTAAAAGAGATCAGCTTGTTTACCCAAAAAAAAACAGTTTTTATTTTAATTTTTCAATCTCAAGTTGTAGAGATTTTCCAAGACAGATCAAAAGTATACTGTTAAAATTGGAAAATAATAAGGGGGTGAAAACCTAGTTTGAGTCCTAAACTCGAAAATGAATAAGCGGAAAATAGTTGAACCCTAATTTTAATAGTAAGATGAAAAACAAATGAGGGTGATGAAAAAAATGAGAATAAAGTATAGTGTATATAGTGGAAAAGGGTGATGACATCACATGTCAAACTTACTCAAATAATAGATTTGGAAAAGTCAAACATTTATAATTTCTTTACTCTTTGGTGTTAACATTAAAATTTTATAATATATGTAATCTTTGGTGTTAACATTAATATTTTATAATTTCTTTAATCTTTGGTGTTAACATTTATCTGCGGTTACCAGGCAATGATTAGAAAACGATAAACAAAAACGTGTTTTTTTTTTAAGATTTATATGTGCAATAGTGAGAAGCATGAGTCGGTTAAAGTGCAATGTGATTTTGAAAAAGAAAACGCGATGGTGACAAATGAAACGAGTTTATCAGTTATATTGGATATTAAAAAATTTGCAAAAAAAAACTCAAATATGTTTTTGTTACAAGTTATAGAATGAAGTTTGTAAAATATGAGTTTATAATTAATACATGAAATTTGTAAAAGTAAATTAATATAGATTCATATTTATAACTATATGTATCATGTAACTAATCATGTATAAGATTAGTATATGGAGTTTTAAATCTTACCAAACCAATCTATAATTGGTTTGTTTAGGTTCGTAGTCGGTTTGGTTTTGTTCGGTTTTTGAACACCCGCTATAGTTGTTCACGGAAAGAAAATAAAGATGTAGATGAATCAATACAAATAAGTGTGCATGTAACAAAAGAAAGAAATACCTGTGGATTATGACAGATGACGAATTTTGTTAGAAACTTGATGTCGTTCCATTTGAAATGGGATGAAGATTGATCTAAAAGACGTAGAATTATTGAGAGTTTGCTGAGATGTTTAAAGAATTTAGTTAACAATTATGCTGAATATTAACTTAGGAAATAATCATATGGAAGCAAGTAAATAAGTTAATGAGGATACACGCACTGTAGGAAATATTGTACATTATTATTATTTTTTCCCGGTAAGTTTGTACATTTTTATGGTTGACGACCCTTGAAATATGGATAAACTTATTGTTACATGGTAATATGGAATGAAGAGCAAATAAACGGGATTATTTGAGAGAAATTATGTAATATCCGCAAACAGAAGGGAACCAAAATCACCTCGCATGAAGTAATGACACGCAAACAAAATTTTTTGATTACAGAAAATATTCTACACATCCTTAAAGTTGATACTTCGTATTCTTTTTTAATACATATGGACCTTAGCTTTTCAAAATAATTTGTCGGTCGAAAACGTGAAAAAGGTGCAATTTTTACCTATTCTCCGGACATTCAATAGTCAATCATTCTCCGGACAAAGCGAAGGTAGTACCTTATATATACTACTGTCTTTTTTCCATTTTTGCACAACTTATTTTTTCTAAAATAAATTCCCTGACTACCTATTATAGCAGGCCTATTTAACAAAATGACAAAATTATTGTGAAATCCTCTCATCTATTTAGTGAGTGTAAATTCGTCAACATCCGTGTAAAATATATCTTCAAATGTTAGAAATAATTATTTCAATTCGTTGATGTAGCTGGCGAACCATTAATTAGACGAAAATTAATAGAATGCTACTCTGATTGAAAAAATTAAAAGGTTGTGTACAAAAATGGTAAAAGCTAATAGTACATGTGACATCCCTCTAAACTCGTGTTTTCCACGTCATCAAGAGGCATATTAGATGCATTACATAACATGTACGATACCCGGTTTTTAGAATATAAGGAAATAAGGTTTATGCGTGAACATTCATTTTTGTGTGATTTAAAATATATAGCTAAATTAATTAAAACGACCAAGAGGGTGTTAGCGTCTCGGTTGTAAGGCCAGCGGCTCAATTCCTCGTAGTTACTATGACCTGCTTTGACTAAATTAAACGTTTAAACAATAAATAAATAATATTGCCCCAATTTTAATAATCGTTTTCACTCGTTCAATTAAGCTAAAATAGAGAGCTCCTTTTTACGTTAAATTTTGACGATTCTATGCACAAAATTGTCAGTTCTCTTTTCTTTAAAAACAAATTGGCTCTTTTTATAAGTATCTGAATAATATTTACACGTAATAATATCGGATATCTAGAGTTAGAAACAAAACAAACGCTTCGGCTATCTTATTTTGAAATAAGATTAGATTCATGTCTGATCGGTTAGGTTCAGTGATTAAGTCACTCTACCTTTGAGAAGTTCATCACGAATTTGCAGTGGCGGGGTATATATGATAAGGGGTTGTCACGACAATCCCACAAATTATAATAATTTGATTATTTTGTAATGTTTTATCGAGTAATTTATAAACAGATCATTTCAGCAACCGCTTAAATTTTGTTTTTGTTAACCATTTCAAAATTATATTTTGTTTTTGTAATTACATACTAGTATATTTCGTATAGATCACTATACAACAATTAATAATTTTAAATTATTATCTAAGCATCTATTTCTAAATTAGTCAAATTATTGTTACAAAAATTAGTCAAATTATTGTTACAAAATACTTCTCAAAACTAAGATTAAGTATTTTCGTATTTATTACAAAAATTATATATGTAATAAAATCATACATATTTCAATTTACAGAAAATGATAAAGTTATAAATCCAAATAAAATAAATTTTGTTAAAATATGAAATTTGGCAAGAACAAATTATAAAATTTCATAAACATTTTTTTAAACTCTTAACATTCAAGCAAATAAAGAAAAAAAATACAATTTTGTAACTCTATTTACTCGATATTCTAAAAATTGAAGTATTAAATATAAGTTTGACTCTTCCAGTTCTCTTTATTAACTAAATTTTTGAGGTGGTTTTTTTTTATCTAGTTTATCAAATAAAATTAGTCTATATTTTTAGACTAACATTTTTTTGGCAACCTCAAAGTTATTGTTCTGGCTCCGCCCTATAAATTTGTGCTTCATGATTTTAATGGGTTTCATTTTGGCTCGGACGTACGAGACCCTATTCTTGATTAATTGGGATTCCTAACTTTGACTCTTCTTGATTTCCTTTCTTCGTTTTGGTCCACTTGGGCAGCTACACTGTTTTGAGTCTTATTTTTGTGCTAAGTTCGAGTGTTTTCCTACAAGTATGTAAACAATCGCAAATCACATAGAAAACTACATATTTGACAAAATAATGTTGAACTTGTGATAATTGATTCAAAACTTGTCTTATTATCTTCAAATTAATGCCAAATATATACAATTTCGTGGTCTAATTAACATGGAAGGGCTGAGTGAAAAAACGAGATAACCGAACTATACCAAGGCGGCTTGTTCATGTCTTTTTGAAGAAGAAAAAGCACAAGACCAAACCGGACCGAGTCCAAATATATACATCTCAATTCGGTTACAGTTTTATGTACAGGTGGGAAAAATTCCCGAAATCCGACCCGATCTAGCCTGACCCGAAACTTTCCCAACACGACTCTATCGAGTATTCTTCCGACCTGATCACTTTCGGGATCGGAATCGAATTTGATTTTTAATATCGTCGGGTACGCGTCGGGTATCCGAAATATATTAAATATATATGATTTTTACTTTTTATATTATATACACAAGAAATCCCGTCCTCTCTATATCTATTTATGTATATTTTTAAATTTATATATATATATACATGGTGTGTGTATGTGTATTGCTTGACTAGTTCAAAATCGGATTCGTGTTTCTTCTCTGATTAATAGTTGAAGTTGAATTTAAAAATTATGTACCGCTTCATGTTTCGTTGAAGCACAGAAGAAGTACTTAATAACCATTTAGGTTATATATTGGGTCAACTAACCATTTAGGTTTCTACTAGTCGATAGTTTTTATTTTTAATTTAGCCAAATACTCTAAACGGTCAAATTATTCATGATACTTGCTTACATTAAATTATATATATATATATATATAGTAAAACCTCTCTACAAGAATACTCCATATAGGAATGACCTCCCTATACTAATAAAAAATCCCGATCCCAACTCGGGCCAGTTCAAAATAGTAATAAACTCTCTGTCATATTCTGTAGTTTTTAAGGTCCCGTAGTTATAAATCCACCTCCTTATAGGAATAAAATACATTTCATTACAAAAATATATATATCTAGTTACAATAAATTTATGATGATATAAAATACTTATGTAAGCTTGTTTGCGATGATAACTTAATTTTTTTTGTTGCTAACACATCTTTTAACTTGCGCGTCCGTACTAACTCGTCGACATGGATACCATCTTGTTGAAGCCAAAACATTTCTAACTTGTCAAGTATTTTAAAAGATTCTTGACATGAAACTTTTTGTATTTCTATACTATCATCCTCCGGGTTATCTTCTTCTGCATCTTGCCTAATTCCAGCAACGATTTCTTTATCGGTTAAAGTATTTGTTTTCTACATACATGTATTTGTTTAACTAAACTTTTGATAGATTCATTTCTTTGTTTTAACTTATAATGAAGCATGTATATGTATCTAATATTATGTAAATACATATATTTTTTATTTTTTTAATATTTAAACTCTATATAGGAATAACCTCACTATAGTAATATTTTTTCGTTGCCCCCACATTATTACTGTATAGAGGTTTTACTATATATATATATATATGATTTACATGTAGCTTAACATTGTTTTTATATAAATTTTCGTGTTCTTTTTTTTTTGGCATATTTATTAACCAATTTGTAGTTGATTATTTAAACTTTTTAGTTTTTCGATCTAGAATATGTTGGAAAAATATGTGAAAACATGGGTGTTTTCGAATGGTCACTGGACCAACTTCGAGTCATTATTTCGTGTAACAGCGCTGAATTGTTTATACCGTACTCAACGTGGTTGAGTAGCCCGTGTGACGAGCTTCGTAACGGTATATCACATGACCTATTCGGAGAATGGGCGTGAATACAAAGTGGCTCGGGCTCGGGCTCGGGCGCGGGTGTGGGATTGGGATTGGGGATTTATGGAATGTCTCGGGTCTCGTGTCTCGGGTCTCGGATCTCGGGTCTCGGGTCCAAATCCGAAATGGGAGTTTTGTATAAAATACAAAAGCAGTCCCTAGAGTTTCCAGCAACTGAAACGCCAGCAATAAATGAGAATAAATTGCAGCAGTTTCAGGAATTAAGAGAGCGGATTATGGGGGTGTAACTCCCAGAATTGATGACCAACATTTATGGCTGCGGTTTCATTAGAGCCTATAAAAGGCAGTCATCGCCCTCTCATTTCAACACACCATCAAACACACAACTCACAGCATAAGCATCATATAGAGAGAGAGAACCGCACCACCAACAGCTCGACCTGTGGTTCGGTGCCGGTTTCCATACGAGCCACTCTGAGATAGAAGTTGTACCTTGGGAACAAAGTCCCGAAACCAGAATTGTTTAAGGGAAACTGCTCAGCAGTTGCCTCTTCTTTTATTTTTCTGTAATTTATTTTTCAGTCATTTACTTTCTGTCCATTTCATTTCAGTACCGTTTCATTTCTGTAATTTACTTTTCTGTACTGTTTCTTTTCTGTATTTACATTTCAGTACTGTTTACTTTCAGTCTTTCGATTCTGTTATTTACTTTTCAGTTCTGTAATTTCCAGTATTTACAAAACCAGTCCGGCAGTTTTTTATTTGTTTAAAACCAGTCCGGCAGTTTTGTTTAAAACCAGTGCGGCAGTTTATTTAAAACCAGTCCGGCAGTTTGTTAAAACCAGTCCGACAGTTTATATAAAACCAGTCCGGCAGTTTCTTTGTTAAACCAGTCCGGAAGTTTCTTTATAACAGTCCGGTAGTTTCTTTATTACAGTCCTGCAGTTTTATTTATTTGTTGAGTCAGGAATTGTAATTTATATTCCAATTGTGAGAAATAAAATTTTTATTTCCATTCAGTCATTTGTCTTTTACATTATTGTCTTTCAATTATTGTATTCGAAATAGTACCAAAACCAACAGAATAAAAACATGTCGGGATTACCCCATACCGACCCGTCGGGTACCCGAATGGTCTGATATCCTAAATGTCAGGATCAGGAGTAAATTCGATTCCCAATTCTTTTCGGGTCGGGATTCAGGTTGATGCATTTCGGGTCGGGTCCCGATCCGATCTCACCCCTAGTTTTATCTATGACCCAACCTGACCGAGGCGGATATGACCAAACAAATTAATAGAACCAATATCCAACAAAAAACACACACTAATAATAATAGTAATAAACATGAAAACATAATCATAAATATATATTACTAATAATAATAGTAATTAACATGACAACATAATCATAATTCTATATTACTTGGGGTTAATATCATTGAAACTTTTTAATCAAACTTATTTCTCTAAAAGAGTTAAAATTGGAGTAGGAAGTGATGAAAATGCACAATCTATAATTAATTATTTGTCATAGTTACGTTTATGAAAATATATTTGAGGAGCTATAACCGAACTAGAGCGCTAAACTCATACCGGATTGAAAACCAAAAAAAGACCTAAATGAGAGTGAACGCACGTCTTTCACTTCGTTCTCCTATCACAAAAATCAAAAGACCAAACAGGAAGAAGCTAAGTTAATATTGGGTTTCGGTTTTATGAAAGAGCATATTGAATCGAAGTATACCTATATATAGACTATAATATAGAGTACCAAACAACTTTTTTTCCTAATTTAAAAAATATATATATATAGAAAATGAGCTTAAAAGAATTCCATATTATATATAGTGAAAAATGGAAATGACATGTGAAATCTTTTATTTCGATAAGCATGACGTGTCCAACTTATCCAGTTATTGTCAATTCCAACAAAATACAAGTGTATACGAGTATTGTTAATTTTAATAAGATATTAAAAAAATGGCATTGATAAAAAAAAACGAGGAGATATACCATAGTTTATAGTGGAAAATGGAAATGACGTGCAATTTTTTTTATATAATTAAGCTGGCATGTACAAATTATCTCATTATTTATATGCCAATTGCCAACAAATTACAACTATGATACAGTATTGTTATTTTTTTCCCTTAATTTTAATAAGATATATAAAATGAAGCTGGTGAAAAAAAATGCGGAGAATACCATAAATATATATAGTGGAAAATGCAAAATGACATGTGTAATCTTTCATAAGCACGACGTGTCCAACTTGTGCATTATTTTCATTCCAACAAACTACAATTCTGAAATATCACACTCGTGGTAATAGTTTTTATAAAAAAAAAAAACACTAATAAAATTCCGATAATAATATAACTGAAAATATATTGGAACATAACTATTAAAAGTATAGGATATTGTTAATATATAATCGGTTTTGTGAACTTATGTTTTTGTAAACAGTGTTATCACCTTTAGTTTTCTAATAGAATTTGTTTCAACTGTAATATTATAAAAGTACAAATTTCTAATATAAGGTGTTTTACTAAAATATTATTCATGTTTTCAGTTTAGTCGAATAACTAGTTTTATAATAAATAAAAGGGGTGGTCTTGATAATAATATAAAAACAAAATGAACATATATATATATATATATATATATATATATATATATATATTTGTTATCTGTCTACCTTATCAAAACAAAACAACTGTTTTAAGAAAAAAATATTTTCCTTCGTGTTGTTCCGTTAGTCCTAAGTTAATTAAAATGGTTACTGATCGATAAAGGAAAACATTATTTATCGCCGCATCCATACATAATTTCTAACTATCATATATACATAAGGTTATATGGACATCAATTTAATCATCAATTTGAACACTTTTTTACAAAAATGATTCAAATGAAGATTTGATTAATGCAAATCTTCATGTTTTCACGACGGAAACACAAATATGTATTATTTTTTTTTCCGAGATGTATAATAACATGTTTTGAATATTTAAATTTTACCATAATTTACAAAACATGTCATTATACATCTCGGAAAAAAAAATAAGACGCATATTTGTGTTTCCTTCGTGAAACCATGGAGATTTGCATTAATCAAATCTTCATTTGGATCGTTTTTGCAAAAATGTGTTCAAATTGATATATAAGTTGATGTCCATATAATCTCTTCCATATATATATATTAATGAAGAAGTCGTGATCGAGGCTAAACCCGTTAGACAAATAACTCAATGCTCCATACAAAGAAGTGGTAATCAAAATTAGTTACGGTCCTCACTTATGGGACGATATATGGCCTTTTTGTCCCCGTCTCTTATTTATTTTATGGTCCATGGCTATTTAAATTATTTGTTAAAGCCTTTTAATATTTGTTTATTTGTTTATGTTCGTAATTAGGTTTTTTAGGTGTTTTCCTAATTGCAAATAAAACTTTTAGGGTGTGCTTGAAACCCAGAAAACTTATGAGAAAATGAAAATGATTTCACGAGAACAAAAATTATTGTATTTGACTGCATAGGAAAACGTATGGAAAATAAAACAAAAGAAAGTGAGAGAAATTTTGGATGTATAATGAGAGAAACTAATTTAGTTCTAAAATGGGACTAGCTCCATCTCTTTTCCCAATATTTCAAACACATGATCGAAAAATTATTTCACGTTTATTTTCCTTACTTTTACTTTTACTTTTACTTTTACTTTTTTTTTTTTTTTTGTTTCATGACATTTTTCGGGTTTAAAACCCACCCTGTGTTTTGTGAAAGACTGAGATATGCTTCTTTGCCTGGATTATTCATTAAAATAAAGAGAGAATTACTTTTAGACTCTTTTAATTCATTTTTTTTTATGAATCCTTGCTTATGATGACGCTCTGACCTCAACTTGATCGAGGTGTTGCACTATGAGCAAACATTTGATGGACATTTTCATCAATTGGTTTTAGAGTATTTGATCCAATTAGGACATTCTTTTTCTAAGTAGATCAGTATATATGGGGTAAAAGTTTGGTCGTTAGAAGAAATTCTTGTGGAATCTTATGTCAGGGTTGAAGATTTTCAACACTGAATTGATCCATAAATTACGCAAAATGGGTGGGAAGAGAGCCGATAGCCACAAGACCCTTCGGGTTATGGGTAGCCCATGACATGGGGTGTGGCAGTAGAAGAAGTAGGTCGCGTTGGGACAAGAGGGGAAGCAAAAATTAATTCCTAAGGTTTCGGGAATTGGGAATAGCGGTGAAATCGATATCCTAAACTCAAGATGACAGGACAAATCGTTACAAATCTGTTTATCCACTTAGCAATTATGAAAATTAATTTGGGATGGGACCAAATGGAATCAACCAATGATCTAAAAACAAACAAAAAATTGCTCATCAGTAAGCTTATTCATACTAATTGATTTTATATCCCCGTGACACAAACCATCCGCAGATATTTGACATGAATTGTTACCATATATATTACCAGCTTAGGTTGGAAGTTCTCAAATTCCCATTGTGAGCATAAGTTTTCTATACGTTGGGCATTATCACATTTTCCATAAGACAATATATATACAACAAATAGTTAAAAAGGTTGGGCAGCTTTATGCTCACTAAACCAATCATTACTGACTCATTGTTTTTATTGCCAAAAATTCGGTATTTTGAGCTATAAATTACCAAAAAAAACGTTATTCATTTTAATATAATTGTGTAGTGAATGGCCAAAAGAGTAAATTAGACAAATGAAATTATAGCCATTCATTACAAAATTATATTAAATAATTCCAATATAAACGAATTACAAAATCCATCAACTTTAGGATTCGTAAACACCATCTTTTTAATAATTAAACAATTACTTAAAATATGTAGCAATACTAATAAAAATGACTAATACGTTTAATCAATAAATAATTATCATATGAGTGTAATAGTTGGCAAATAACTATTACTATACGCAATATACAAATTATTATCATAATCCCAGTAATCAACAATTAATTACTTTACCTTTTCAATAGGCTGAAAAATCTAAAAAATCTATAATTTTAAAATCTAGCTTTCGGTGTATTATCAAAACAGATTTTTAAATTTTGATTTTGGACTAAATAACATTTTACGAAACATAGCCTTAATGTAATCATTTTCCAATTGTTAGATATATCCGTGTATACGTGCAAGTTGCAACATTACATACGTTTTCATTAAAATCTAATAATAAAATGCTGATTATTCCCATAAAACTATAGCAATATTTGATAATTTTACTTGAAAATTGAAATGATTATTTCTTTAATTATTGTGATCAATAGTTATTATCTAAAAATCAGATTTTCAGAAGCTGAATAATCTGAATTGCCAAACATCTACATATTTTTAAAATCTAAAATCCAAAAATGCACTAAAAAAATATGTTGTCAAACGGATGCTAATTGTATCATTCAACACCTGAATGTAACAATAACTTTAACCAAATTATATACAACTCACTTACATGTTAAAAAAATAAAACAGACCTTAACTGGTAGACCTTAAATGTTAGGTCTAGTGCGTAAACTTCACTTACAGGCTGTGAGCCAATGAAAAAAAATCATTTCTAGGGCTTAGCCCGGACTTCTTGCTAACTCTTTATAACCTGTACATAAACAGATAAAATTAATGGAGATTTGGTGGTTTGAATATCATTTAACATCCTCTGCCGGACGGAGCTGTGAGAAGGTTAAACCTCTAGGGTTTAGATAATAAATATAAAAGTGTATTGAATGTAAGTAGGGTTAATAGTACTCGATAGTTAATTATATGTCTGAGTTCGTATGGGTTCAGATAATCTCCTTATTAGATTATGAGCCGCTTATACAGATGCTGAAAGCGATGTAGGGCGTATCTTTCTTTATTGGTATGATCTTACTAATCATATCTTTTTTATATATTCGTATATCACTAATGTCATGCTGAGATATATTCTGCTATATCACCTGTATCTTTCCACCGACTTGGCTAGCCCGAAGTGGCGACGCCACTTCTCTTCGCCGGTGAGTGGAGCTCTCCTGGATACCATGTCTATTTTATTAGCCTTCGCATGCGTTGATGTTGTAGCTTTATCCATTCGTATTGTCAAATATCCCTTAGCGAAGAGGCCCTGACGTGGGATCCTCACCTATCTTCTAGGCTCGCTGACGGATATGCTTTCCTTTGTGCTTAAAGAATGTATGTTTAAGGTTTTGACCCTATATTTATGAGATATGACTGTATAAATTTGGCGTCTTATTTCTTTTATGGGATATCTGATTGATTATCTAAATATATGATTATCTTTCAGAGATTATCTCGTTGATAAGCTCCTCCACGAGTGAAGCGGGTTCAGAAACCTATCTGCTCCCCTCGATGGGGCTATTAAATGCTAATTAACTCTGTTTTCATTGCTCGGTTTCAGACCGTGTGTATTACAATCGTCGCGGGTTCTAACCCTAATTTTGTTGTTTTAAGGAGTATGTAATATTGATCAATTTATGTCACCGTACTTGCCTGGTAACTCGTTAGTTTTTGTTAGTAATGTATAGACTTGCTAGTTTGTTTTTCTTTAGTATGTATATTATATTTTATACCATTAAATTACATGTAAAAAATACAATCATATTTATTTATTTACCTATTATTCAAATTATATTGTAAAAAATAAAGGTGGACACTAATTATATTTTTTATTTAATCAGCTAGTATTTTAGAGGACCTGATCTGTAAGAATGTGTTATAGACAATATGTAAAATAGAAATAAGGGTTTCTATCATGTAAAATAGATGACCACTTTAGAAATTCTGCAGCAAATGCTTTGAGCGGTTGAAGGCACAAATTTTAGCGTTTACCCTTCATTAGAATCATGGTTCTACCCTCACTCATGCCGATTTCCAGTTTTCTATATTTTTCTTATATAGAGAAGAAAAAAGGCCGTGATTATGTTTGAGTCAATCCTTCCTCTAAATATTTTTAAACAATTTTAAATTTAGAAATTTTCTAATTGCCTCCTTATTTTATAAAAAGGACGGATTTTAATTTTAATATTTTTTGCTCCTAGGGCGCGGTAACGAATAAGGCCGCCCCTGATACAGTGATGACACAATGGAGAATATCTAAATTGGCGGTAAACTTATGCGTGAGACTAGAGATAGAGTTGTAGCCGATAGGCTCTAATAGGTATGACTAAATTGAGGTTAATTAAGATGTACCCTTTTGTAATAGTATTATTAAAGATGTCTATGAAATTGCTCCTATAATTAATACCCTTGAAATGGTTTGTAAGTGAGAGAGTGTGCTCAAATGAATTTGTCCGAGAAAGTTGAAAATGAATTGAGCAGTTTGAATGAAACTAATTTTCTTCAAAATAGAAAGGAACTTCGTACACCAATGCAATAGATCCCCAATTCATCAACATTTAACATAGAGGTAATAAAATGGTCATTGATGAATAGTTGTTGTCCTATTGATGTGAAGGATGTACACACCCAAGTTTGAATGATAACTCAGTTGTTTAACAAAAGAAAAATTACCAAATACTATAAATTTTAAAAAGCATTTTCCAAAAGTCATATACCCATACTTTTATTCCCCCAAACTTTAACATTGAAAAAATTAGAACAGAGCTATATCATTTTTTTTTCGCGTGTCCTATACGTTGCGCTATCAATTCTCTCTCTGCCTCTCTCACACAACATACTCTTTCTCGATCTCACGGTCTACTCTCTCTCTACATAGAACTTTACGAATGAGCTATATCTCTCCAATTCGAAATATTGCTCATTTTTTTCAATTTTTTTTTTTTGCAACATTGAACAATTTGATAGAAATATATTACCGAATCGAAATCTGAGCCGAGTTAGGGTTTCTGAAAATCAATTTTGGATTCAAGGATAATCGATTAGTTTTAAGGAAATATGTTCTTCCAATTTGTTGTTTTAAACCCTTATTTCAATTTATAGATATCTGACCATTGATTTATTTATTTTTAAAATAAACCAACAAAAATTTTTCTTTAGAAATGGACTCGGTTTGACAAAAATCTGAAAAGTTCTCCTTTTGATTTATAGGCCTAATTATAACTAAACCATTTCATTTTGATAGGCTAATTTGAGTTATTAGTTAACAAGTTGGGGGTTTGTAAACATATTTATGCATGTCTTTTTAATGTTCATACTAATTGGTATTTAATTATTGAACCACATACTGATTTAGGGTTTAAATTCCTAGAAAAAATGGAATTCAGAAATTAATATAGAATTATGCAATTTTTGTAAGCTTCATAACAATTCATATCCACATTTTGAAGTGCATATCATATGGTATGCACTTTCTGAATTTCATAAGCCACATTTGTATATTCTCGCTTACATACCTGAATTGTCGGCCTTAAAAGATGACTTAGTATGTCTGTGTGTGAACCAAGTTTACTTCTTTCTTAATAAGGTATCTTGTAGCACATAAAAATTAGTATGTACGTTTGTACATGTGCATATAAATTGGTATGCATTTTGAAGTGCTTTTCATGAGAATGTTATACAAATAGATGAGAATTTAATTTTGCTTGGCAATTCGTAATTTAAAAACATTACCAATTGGTATCCATATTTTCAAGTTTGCATACCAACATGTATTCACTTTTTGAAGTGCATATCAATAATTATGCAATCATAGCATTTCCGAGGTATATTGACCGTGGTGCACTTTTCAGCCTAGATAAAGCTTCAGATGTCTCCGCTAAGTTTACTTCTGCTTTATTCTTTATTCTTTTATAACTTTTTTGGGTTAATTGAAGAATTATACTGAGTTTCGATAGCTAGTTGGATCTCTAGGTAGCTCTTCGAGGCTCCGGTGGACCGCGGACATATGTATGAAGAAGTGTGACGACGGAATTGTTCTTAAGCATACATCATCAAATAAATTCCTAGAATGAATTCCCAAATTTTGTAACTTTTGGATGCTAACTATTACAAGTTGCGCGAGGTGGAATCGGAATAACAATTTGTACTTGTTACACAATAAAAATAGCCAACAACAATATGTGTTTACCTTTTAATTGCAGTGACCGACATGTGAAGTTACCTTTTTAATTTTCCATTCTTATTTCCTTCTTCTGATGTGAAATTACCAACCGTGGGAATCAGGGAAGTCATTGACACTTAAAATGGGAAATGACTAATTGAAATTATAACATCCTCAAAATCTTATTGTGATATAACTTGACTTATAAATAAATTACAAGTAATTTACTATGGTAAAATATATTTTTGCACTTTAAAGGAAAAGAAATATGTAACATTTAAAATATTAATAATACTAACTAAGGATAGTAACTACATGTACATATATATGTGTATATGTATATGTTTTATCATATGATGAATGATATATCTAGAAAGTGCATATCTGTCATGAGAAAATTTTATAAGAAAATAAAAATATTACTAAGTGACAAGTATAGAACACTTGTCGTCATGTTGCATTAGCTTAGTGTCTCATTCTATTCCAATCTTGGTGTATAAATAGCTACATGATGAGGTGAAAATGGTGCAAGAAAAATAGAAAGAAAAACAAGAGAGATTGAGAGTTCTTATATTTCCCCACCCACATTCGGATTTTTTTTATAAATTATTAAACACTGAAAGTTTTTGATTATTTTATATATTAAACTCGACTTCGATACCTTTCCAAAAATATTTTATCCACGAATTTTGGATATCCTATGTGAGAATTAGGATTTTTCTAAACCAACACAAGAAAACAGTTAGTTTTCTGGAAAACAGAGTTTCTGTTGCAAAAATGTCCAAAACTACCACTTATAAATTTATTTTTGATTAATACATTTTACACAATAAACTTAATTCAACTTACTAACTTTTGGTTCCAACCAAATTGGAAATTTATTTATTTTTTGATTTATGATGAATTTCTAAACACAAGTTCAGAATCTGAAATATGTAAAAAAAGAATAAGCAGTCGACGATTTAACATGTATAATAAATACTTAGGAGCTAGTAAAAATTAGGAAATAAATATATGTCGTACCTAATTCAGTAATGAATGTAATAAATTTGAATTCGCATTGTTTGGACATGAAGTGAGGTGCAGATCGACATTTTAATCACAGACTCAGATGTCGGACACTTAGAAACTATGTTGGACAATTTATATTTAAGGACAAAGCATGACATAAATTGTCACACCCCAAACTGGAATGTAGACACAGCCGAGTAACTCGTGCACCAGCACGTGGTACTCGGAAGCCTAAAACTTATGAGATTTCAAATATCAAGTAAACACAAAGAACCACCCACATCAACAAAGAAACATAAAACAAATTTAGATAAATCAACATGAGATATGTGAGTCACGAGGTCTTATTCGATACCAAGATGAAAACGATCCTATGATCCAATAGTCTTAAATAAGGGAAATCTTCTATGAAATAGAATTAAAATGACATCGAATAACATCTGAAATGTCACAATAAGGAAGTTATTGATTTTGGAAGAAAAAGGAGTTCCTTACATACGGATGAGAAATGAGGAAGATGGGTGAGTGTCTCTCTCTCTATGTATCTATCTATGGAAATGATCTGGATATTGAAGAGGTGGACAGATGAAGAGGTGGTCGCTGGTCAATTTCAGCATTGGTCCCCCAACTTTGAATTGTTATGCAATTATTCGTGTTCATTTTTGAAATTTGTTATTATTTTCGATTAAGCTTTGTAATTTTGAAGTATGTCTCAACTGGTCCTTTGTTTTGTTTTAGTGGGGTTTTTCATCCACTTTTTTTAATAAAATCAATAAAAATGTGGGTTTTCCCCATCATTAATATAAAAAAATAGTACTAAAGAAAACTTGAATATTATTAGACTTAATTAAATAAAAAAGACGCCTAAAGGAGGTCGCGGTCTGGTCCCATATCAACTCGGTCACTTAGCTCAATGGCACACCTGAAAAGGGTTTTTAAAGAGAGATTAAGTCAAACAAGCTTAGTGAAGGATAACGAAACCTATAGAAGTAACATATGAAAAATAATAATAATAGCCTCAACTCCTTTTCAATTTTAGTCCAAGCCGCATATTGATTTAGTTACCTTTTTATTTCAAAACAAAAGAATTGTTCACATAAATATGTAAGCAATACATAAACACATAACCTGCAATAAGATGTGCAAATACATTCAAATACTATAACATAAAGTAAGTCTCTAGCATAATACAAACTATTTAAAGACACCAGATACAGTTCATTGCCATAAGTTCATTTCTCTGGACGAAAAACCCGTTGGATCCAACTATCGAACTCAAGTCACTTAGGTTGACGGCCTAAGGTTTTCTTTAGGCCGATCCAGTTAAGGTCACCCCACTTAAGAGGCATGTTCCAAAACCGTTGAGTAAACTAGAGTCGCCCATTTAAGTAGCTTATTCTCTAGCCACCAAGGTCACCCCACTTAAGAGGCCTGTTTTTTGGAATTTAAATCATTAATTCTGTCCCTTAAATAATCAAATAAAATAACATATTCTCAAAAGTATTATCAGTCATTCTGAAATAATCGAATAGTAGCTCAACCAATATAACCAGAAACTACACTTTTACATTAATATTAAAAATAAGGATAAGTATACAAAACAATATCTCAAATAAGCATGGGATCAAATCAACTTTATATATATATATATGTATATGTATATGTATATATGTATGTATATGTATATATGTATGTATATGTATATATGTATGTATATGTATATGTATATATATATATGGTGCGAAATCACTCACCTGGTAAGCGTTCAAAGAACCCGAGATACCCCTACTAGAAGTAAGTGATTGACCTTAAGGGAGTTGGGGTTCTGATTTTCTTTAGCCTCCTTATTGGCCACGTACCCTATCTCTGTCTATGCGGTTTTAAACATGCAAAAAATATGGTTTTCAAAACTGTTTTGAGTTTGGATTTAGTTTAGGTGCAACTTAGGTTCTGTTTGGATAACTATACTACTTGACTCACTTATTTGCCCATGTGTACTTATAGTTATAATCACTTACTAATTCAGTCCTTATCACTTTTGTTTGAAGCACCCATACCATAACTAAAAGTTACTATGACTAATAACAAGAAAAATAAACTTAGGTTATGTAACTAACTTTTTGTGAAAACACTGACATGACTAAATTATAACTATTGAGAATCAAATAATTGGGGTTTCACACTCTTCCCCCCTTCAATAAAGTTTCGTCCCGAAACTTACTTCTTAAGCTACCCGAACAACTGTGGATGTTTTTCTCGCATAGGTTCCTCAAGTTCCCATGTGGCCTCTTCCTTAGGATGATTTCTCCACCAAACTTTGACCATCTTGATTTTTTTTCGACGCAGCGTCTTCTCTTGATAGTCCAATATTTCTCCAGGAATTTCCTCATACGACATATCTTCTCTAACTCGCAGCGGCTCATAGTCAACTACATGACTTGGGTTATGAACATATTTTCGTAGCATAGAAACATGAAATACATTATGTACGGCTGATAATTTCGGAGGTAAGGCCAATCGATAAGCAACTTCACCAATCTTCTCCAGTATCTCAAATGGTCCAATATAACGCGGAGTTAACTTCCCTTTTTTACCAAAACGAATTACTCCCTTCCACGGTGAGACCTTAAGAAAAACCATATCACCTACATTGAATTCCAGATCCCGTACCCGATTATCCGCGTAGCTCTTTTGGCGATTTTGAGCTATCACAAGCTTCTCTCGAATGACTGGAATTTTCTTCAATGCATCCTCGACCATATCAGGACCCAAGAGTTGCCTTTCTCCGACTTCAAACCAGCACACGGGGGATCGACACTTTCTACCATATAGTGCCTCGAAAGGTGCAACTCCTAGACTAGAGTGAAAGCTATTATTATAAGAGAACTCTGCTAAGGCCAGTTGCTCATCCCAATTACCTTTCCATTCCAATGAACAGGCTCTCAACATATCCTTGAGGGTTTGAATAGTCCGCTCGGACTGACCGTCAGTTTGAGGGTGATATGCTGAGCTGAAACTCAACTTAGTTTCTAATTCTCTATGTAAACTATCCCAAAACTTGGAGAGAAAACGAGGATCTCTGTCGGATACTATGGACACTGGTGTACCATGTAATCTAACTATCTCTTCGATGTACAACTGATTGAGTTTCTCTAAAGAAAAAGTCATTTTTATAGGGATAAAATGTGCAGACTTAGTTAACCGATCAACTACCACCCACACTGCATCATGACCAGCACGAGTACGGGGTAAACCGCAGACAAAATCCATGGTTATATTCTCCCATTTCCATTTGGGTATAGGTAGTGGCCTTAAACTACCTCCAGGTTTTTGATGTTCAATTTTGACTTGCTGACAAGTAAGACACCGCACTACAAAATCAGCTATGTTTCTCTTCATACCATTCCACCAAAATTGTTCTCATAAATCCCTATACATCTTGGTGGTTCCAGGGTGAATACCGTATTTCGAGTTATGGGCCTCCAACATGATTTCTTCAATGAAACCACCAAAATATGGTACGCAAATTCGGCCCATAAACCTGAGTATACCATCACCATCGATCGAGTAGTCATTGATGCTCCCTTCCTGCAACTTCTCCACGATTTTCTTGCAACTGGAATCGTCACTTTGAGCCGTCTTGATTCTGTCAAGCAAGGTGGGAGGAACTGTCATTTGATAACACATATCAGGCTCCCCACACGTGATCTCTACACCGATACCCATCAGACATTTTAGAAGTTCAGGTTGCACCGTCAGTGATGCTAAGAGACGTACAGAAGACTTTCTGCTCAAAGCATCAGCAACTACATTTGCTTTACCAGGATGGTACAATATATCAACATCGTAATCCTTAATCAACTCAAGCCATCGTCTTTGTCTCATATTAAGTTATTTTTGAGTGAAAATATATTTTAAACTCTTATGGTCGGTATAGATTTTACATGGATCCTCGTACAAATAATGTCGCCATATTTTTAATGCAAATACCACCGCTGCCAATTCTAAGTCATGTGTCGGGTAATTTTTCTCATGTAGCTTAAGCTGTCGGGAGGCATAAGCAATTACTTTGCCACTTTGCATCAAAACACATCCCAGAACCTGCTTAGAAGCATCGCTGTAAATGACAAACCCCTCACCTTGGGAGGGTAAGGTAAGGATAAGAGCAGTCACTAATTTCTGTTTGAGCTCGTAAAAATTTTTTTCGCATTGGTCTGTCCACACAAATTTTTCGCCTTTCTTTGTAAGACTAGTCAAGGGTAAGGCAATTCGAGAAAATCCCTCAACGAACCTCCGATAGTAACCTGCCAGACCTAAGAAGCTGCGTATCTCAGAGGCATTGGTAGGTGGTGACCACTCGACTATAGCCTCAATCTTCTTCCCATAAACTGAAATACCATCCTTACTAATCACATGTCCCAGGAATGACACACTGTCTAGCCAAAATTCACACTTTGACAGTTTGGCATAAAGTTTCCGATCTCGAAGAGTTTGCAATACAACCCTCATATGATCCTTGTGCTCTTCCTTGCTTTTTGAGTATATAAGAATATCATCGATGAATACTACTACGAATTTGTCAAGTTGTAGTTTTAACACCCGATTCATTAGATCCATGAAAGCTGCCGGTGCATTTGTAAGACCGAAAGGCATTACCAAAAACTCATAATGTCCATATCGGGTCCTAAAAGCTGACTTAGCCACATCACCTTCCTTAATCTTTAACTGATGGTATCCTGACCTCAGATCTATTTTTGAAAACACTTGAGCTCCTTGCAATTGATCAAATAAGTCGTCGATGCGAGGTAAGGGGTACTTGTTCTTCACTGTCATCTTATTTAACTCTCGATAGTCAACACATAGTCTCATCGATCCATCTTTCTTCTTTACGAACAAAACTGGCGCTCCCCAAGGAGACACACTTAGACGTATAAATCCTTTGTCCAAGAGCCCTGGCAGCTGAGTTTGTAACTCCCTTAGTTCAGCTGGAGCCATTCTGTATGGAGCTTTCGATATCGGGGTAGTCCCTGCTAATATATCAATGGTGAACTCAATTTCTCGACTAGGCGGTAGTCCAGGTAAATCTTCGGGAAACACATCAGAAAATTCATTAACAATTGGTATATTCTCCAAATTGATTTCAGTGTGATCTTTTACTATCACACAAGTGAGGTATCCAACACAACCTTTATTCAACAATTAATTCGCTTGCAAAGAAGAGATAATATTTGTCGAAACATTTTTACGTTCACCTTCAAAAATAAACTCATGTTCCCCGGGAGCAGAAAAGACTACCCTCTTCCTGTGGCAATCGACAACAGGATAAAGAGGCGATAACCAATTCATACCTAATATCACATCAAAATCATGCATGTCCAACTCAATCAAGTCTACAGACGAGGCTCGACCATCAACTTCTATGACACACCCTATACACACTGAACTTAAAATTATGGTTTCTCCGATGGGAGTAGCTATTGCTAAATTGTGATCTAGTTGCTCGATAGGTAAACGTAAGCAACGCAAGAATCTTGGTGAAGCCACGGAATGGGTACAACCAGAATCTACTAAAACTTTTGCTGGTACATTAGAAATTAAAATAGTACCTTGAACAACAGATGGTGAAACATTTTCTTGGTCTTCAGTGAGTGCATAAATGTACCCTTGCGCGCTTGAGTTCTGCCCATGTGGTGTACCTTTTGGTGGTGGAACCTTTGATGTCCCCGTGCTGCCCTGGATTAGACTTTTTTGACCATTTCCAGACCGCGTGCTTTGGCAACTATAAGTTAAATGCCCCTCCTTACCACAGTTAAAACAATGCTTTGTTTTCCCATCACAGTAGTGAGAGAAAGGATGATAATTCCCACATTTATAGCAAGGATTGCGATGTTGTTGCACATAATTGCCACCCGAAGAATTTCCTATTGTGAACTTTTTGTTTGAATAATCTCCTCTGTTTTGATGTGTACGTTGAGGTTGCTCACGTTGTCTCTTTTGAAAATGTTCTTGTTTTTTATCAGATAACTCCCAACTTGCCTCAGCATTTTTCGCATTTTCCGTCGCGTCATGAAATAAAGTTTCCATTTTCAAGTTTGAAATAAAATATTCTTCCGCTGTAATAATGACTAACGCTAATATATTTTATCTAATCCAACTATTTAGAATAACGTTCACTCTATATTCCAACTCCTTGTTTAATACTTTTTTTAAATAATCTATAGTAGAACTGTAGAAAGTTTATTGTTTTTGGTTGATAATAGTTACATGGGAAGATAACAATATATATAGGCTAATTACATAACTAATTTAGGCTATAATTGATACAAATTTGAATACTGAATATTTTTACAATATTGACAAGAATCAATTAGCTTAATTCATGGGATTGTTGTCTTAATTATAGGAATTGCTATCTTTAGTGGGATTGTCATCTTGCATATCGTGCACATTCCTAATACACCCCCGCAAGTCGGACGTGCGAGGCAGAAGACCGATCTTGAGTCTTAACTCGTGACAGCGAGCTCGATGAAGGGGTTTTGTTAGTGCGTCAGCGAGCTGATCCTTACTTGCAATGTGTTGTACTCGAATTGTTTGCTGTTGAATTAGTTCTCGTACAAAGTGAAAGGACAATGCTAGGTGCTTCATTCTCGAATGAAAGACCGGGTTTGCAGCATAGTGGGTTGCAGAGAGGTTATCACAGTATATAGCTGGTGGTTTGGTGATGGTAATATGGAGCTCGGATAAGAGGGATCGAAGCCATATTGTCACGGAAGTCGTGTCAGCTAGAGCACGAAATTCAGCTTCCGTTGACGACCTGGCTAATGCTCGTTGCTTCTTTGAGGACCATGATATGGGATTGCGACCAAGATAAATAAGATAACCCGAGGTGGAGACATAGTCATCTTTGTCGCCAGCCCAATCGGCATCACAAAAGGCATGTAAACAAAGCGGTGTATGACGATATAGTTGAATGCCATGGGTGATGGTGCCATTTAAATACCGAAGAAGTCGTTTAAGTGTAATCCAGTGAAGTGAAGTTGGGTGATGAAGGAATTGGGCTAGTCGATTGACGGTATAAGCAATGTCGGGTCGAGTGAGTGATAAATATTGGAGGCTTCCTACAATAGCCCTATATTTAGTTTGGTCGAGAATAGGGTTGCCATCATCACGGACTAAGGGTGATTGGGTAGACATGGGTGTTGAGGTGGGTTTTGCATCGACCATTTGGTATTTAATTAGTATATCAGTAATGTATTTAGATTGGTTTAAATGTAAGCCATTGGTGTTGGGTACGACTTCTACTCCTAAAAAATATGAGAGAGGGCCGAGATCTTTGATGGAAAAACGAGTTGCTAAGCAGTTGATAAAAGTTTGTATGGTGGATTGGTGTGGTCCGGTGACAATGATATCGTCGACGTAGACTAATACATAAAGTCGAGTGGTGGTGTTATTTAAAATAAAAAGTGATGAGTCGGAAAGGGATTGGCGTAAACCGTAGGTCTGCAGATAGTTTTTGAGCTCGGTGTACCAAGCTCTCGGAGCTTGTTTGAGACCATATATTGCTTTCTTTAATTGACAAACATAGTCGGGTTTTAGTTGGTCGACAAATCCGGGGGGTTGTTCCATATAAACATTGTCGGATAAATGACCTTGAAGAGATGCATTGTTGACATCAAGTTGACGGAGGTGCCATGACTGAGTAACGGCTAGAGAGAGTATGAGACGTACCGTTGGTGGTTTGACAACGGGACTAAACGTTTCCGTATAGTCAATTCCGGGACGTTGATGAAATCCTTTGGCTACTAATCGAGCTTTATGTTGCTTGAGAGTGCCGTCAGTATTATATTTGATGCGATATATCCATTTGCACCCAATCACGTTTTGAGAATTGTGACGTGGTACAAGGGACCAAGTGTGATTTCGATCAAGAGCGTTATATTCCTCCTGCATAGCAGCGCGCCATTGGGGTAGGATGAGGGCTTGTTTGGTGGTATTAGGGAGGTAATGAGGTGTCGGGTTGGAGGTGGCTTGGGCAAGCTTGGCGTATTTCGGGTTGGGTTTGCGTATGTTGTTGGCCAGGCGGGTGCCAGGTGCATATGTAGGTTGAGTCGTGACAGGAGGTATGTGAGATGTGGTAGCGGATTGGGGGGATGGAAATAGAGGTAGGGTGATGGGTGGGGTGGCAGTGGACACGGGAGTGGCAGGGGTGGATGGTGGTGTGCTGATGGCAGGTGGGAGCGTGGGGGTGGGCATTTGTGGCAGAATGGGGATGGTGAGGGTGCACCAATCATTTGGGTGGGTGGTGGGTGATGTGGATGGAGGGGGCACGAGGTTGGTATAGGGGTACTCTTCATCGACAAACTTAACATGGCGAGAGGTGTAAACACGATGGGTTTGAGGGTCAAGACAATGAAATGCGCTTTGAGATGTAGAGTAGCCAACAAAGACGCAGGGTAGTGATCGTGGTTCCATTTTGTGTTTAGTGTAAGGTCGTAACCAAGGGTAACAAAGACACCCAAAATTATGAAGTTTTGTGTAGTCGGGATTAGTATTGAGGAGTTTAAAGTGGGGCGACTGACCTTGGAGAGTTGGTGTGGGTAGGCGGTTTATGAGATAAGTTGTGGTGCTAAATGTGAATGGCCATAGTGTGGTGGGCAGCTTGGCGTGGGTAAGAAGAGATAAGCCAGTTTCAACAATGTGCCTATGTCGTCTCTCCGCATATCCATTATGTTCGGGTGTATGCGGAGGAGACGTGTAATGAGATATTCCATTGTCAAGGAGGGTGTGATGAAGTTTAAGATATTCGCCGCCATTATCGGAGAAAAACCGACGAACGGGTTTGTTAAAAAAAATTTCTACGAGGGCCTTGAACCGAGTGAAGACAAGGGTTGTCTTGGATTTTTGCTTTAGTGGAAATAACCATATATATTTGCTAAAATGATCTACAAAGACAATGTAATATTTGTAGTTTTCACGGGATGGGACGGGAGCGGTCCAGAGGTCAGAGAAGATAAGGTCGAGAGGACCATTGGTGGTAAAAGTAGAGTTTGCAAAAGGTAATTTGTGACTCTTATTCATATTGCAAGCATTACATTCAGAGAAATCGGAAATACGGTAAGAAAGATTATTGTTGATAATTTTAATAGTAGAGTAGGACGGGTGGCCAAGTTTATGATGCCACGAAAGCGGATTTGGTCTTTTGGTGGCAGGAAAAGCACGTGGATTGGTTGGGCTCCATTCATAGACTCCGTCTCTAGCGGGGCCTTGGAGTAGGATTGTCCCCGTCGTAATATCCTTAATAAGAAAAGAAGTTGGTGAGAATATAACACAAGCGTTATTGTCTTGGCAAATTTTCGAAATTGATAAGAGATTGCGAGAAATATTTGGAACATGTAAAACATTTTTGAGTGTTAAGGATGAGGGATGAGAAATAGTAAAAGAACCTATATTCGCAATGGGGAGAGCGGAGCCGTCACCAATAATGACATCATCAGAACCGGTGTATGGAGAGTGGAGGGTGAGGGTGTCAAGATCATGGGTTATGTGGTGTGACGCGCCACTGTCAAGGAGATAGGAGGAGGATGGATTTGGTGGTGCGTGAATGGCAGTGTGAGCATGCGGTGATGGCTTGTTGTGTCGACCAGTAGGTGGGTCGGGGGTGATGATGTTGGGGTAGAGGCGACGAAAATCTGGACAGAATGCAAGGACATGTCCTTGGGCACGGCACCATTGGCATTTGCCTTTGAAGGGTTTGGCATTGGGGTTGGGTTGGGTGGATGGACGAATGGTGTTGTTGTTGGAGGGTTGAATTGTGGTGCGTTGATAAGGACGATAATTATTTTGGCGATAGGCAGCATGTGCGGATGGCTGAAAAAGGGTAGGGGCGGGTTGTTGTTGTTTGAGAAGGAGATCGTGTTGGATTAGTTTTTCGTGTAAAGCTTCGAAACTAATAGGGGTGTCTCGAGCTCGAACCGTGTCAATGACTGGTTTGTAGGTTTCATAATCAAGTCCTTTGAGGATTTTGGATGCTACGTCTTCGGGATCGATAATTTTGCCCATAAGAGCCAGTTGGTCGATACATTCTTTGATTTTATTCATATATTCGGTTATGGTTTGGTCAGATGTTTTGACGATGGAGTCAAGGCGGTCTTTGAGTTGGAGAATATGGCCACGCGAGGGGTTAGCATAGGTGGTTGAAAGTATGTCCCATGCCTCTTTCGAGGTTTTGGCACGGACTATGAGGGATTGGACGGCTGCGGTTAAGGTGCCCATAAGAGCGCCTAGGATTAGACCGTCTTGTTTTAGCCAAGTTTGGTAGGTCGGGTTTGGTGCTTCGGTTGTGTCAGTGTTGACAATGGTGGGCGAAGGTGCAGTAATTGTTCCATCGAGATAGCCTAAGAGGCTATACCCGAATAGGATGTGGGATAGTTGGAATTGCCAAGCGGTATAATTGAGAGAGTTGAGTTTTACGCAATTGTTTAGGTTAAGAGATGTGAGAGGTTTGTTTGCTTCATGGGGGTTGGAGATGGTGTTGTCATGGGAGGCCATAGTTGTTGGGTGGTTGATCGAAGAAAAAAAAATGGGTTATTGGTGACTGCTATTAAGGATTCCTTATTAGCTCTGGTATACCATGTAGAAAGTTTATTGTTTTAATTGATAATAGTTACATGGGAAGATAACAATATATATAGGCTAATTACATAACTAATTTAGGCTATAATTGATACAAATTTGAATACTGAATATTTTTACAATATTGACAAGAATCAATTAGCTTAATTCATGGGATTGTTGTCTTGATTATAGGAATTGCTATCTTTAGTGGGATTGTCATCTTGCATATCGTGCACATTCCTAATAAGAACCTCTCTAAATTAATACTCGGTAATTAATAATTCTGAAAATCCTTATATAAATATTAGTCCCGACTAAATCATAAATTAATAATTCTTCAAAATGACAAACATTACTACGACGACTTAGTGAAGTATGACTCTATAGTCGTTTGATTTTTCTTAAAATTTAAATTTATTTGAATATTATTCATTGTTTTTCTAATTGTATCCAAAAGTTCTGATATACTCTTTTCAAGCTACAAAAAAAAAATATTATAAACGCGATAAATATTTACTTTCGCGTGACTAGTTCCAAATGTACAGTATCATCTTCAAATTCATCCTCTTTATTATTACCAAAGTCAGTATCCATAATTTATTCGGGTCTCTGAACATGTATTATTTTCACGTGGATAATCCAACAAACCATTCACATCCGTTTTATTTCCATGACCGAGACTATCAATAATTTTTTTTAAATTCATAAATATTTTTCTCAATAGTGGTTTCATCTAATAAATGAAACTTTATTAACCGAACGAATTTTGCAGTGTCGAAAACAATTTACCATTGTCGTTCGGTGAACAGTAATCGTCCAATTAATTAAACATCTATAAAATTATAATTATTAATTTATCGATTAATTAATATCTGTCTAAATTAAAAAAATTCTATGATAGGTACAAATTAATAATTTTGTCAAATTGTCGAAATTGTCGAAAAGAATTTTTTTTAAATCTAATCATAAAATTTAACATTTGAATTATATGATCAAATTTTGAAAATTTTCATTCGAATAATTTTGATACAAGTTTTTGACCGGTCAAAATTGCACGTAGTTTCGTAATGGACAATTAAATGGGACGAAGGGAGTAATAAACGACTCATAAAAAGCCGGTCCCTTCATTAATATAATAAACAGTTTCCACGATGCTAATAAAAATCCTTTGCACGTTGAATTAACATTTATTACTGCCAATAAAACCACCCCATCGTTACAAGCACAATTTACGTCATGACCTAGTTTAATTCGTACTAAGGTTTTCTTCGCACTAGCTGATTCTTTACTCTCTGAAAATGCTCGAAAATGTTTAATCTATGAAATAATCCTATAAAACAATGGCAGACCTTAAAGTTAAAGATGGAATAACTACAAGTTAAATTTATCGACCACGCTAACTCATTCGACATCAATTCCAGTTGAAGGTGAGGTAGCGGTCCGAATCATTATTTGATGACAATACTTCATTGACTCTATAATATGGAGTATTGGTCATGTACATCGAACTTTCTAATTGATAGTGTTGGTAAAAATAAACTGTCAACGTATAATACAAACTAGTAATCGTTCCCCACGCGTTGCGTGTGCGACGCGTAATGCAATAAAAATATAGAAAATATGTATAATTATGATATAAATACGTGGATAATAAAAAAAAACATATTTTAAGATTTAAAAGAATGTTTTATTGCTAAAAAGTGATAAATAGTTTTATTAGTTTTTATTTTTTATATATTTATATTTTTATGACAGTATGATATTATTGTAATTAATATAAAGATTTAGCGGTATTTTTGGAAAAAAGTGGTTAAATTGGGCAGACTCATTTGATTTGACTTAACTTATTATAATAGAATGAGATGGGGGAAAGTTAAATTAATACTGCTAGCGTAACTAATGTGTCGACTACTATAATTACAAATATGGAGAAAAGTTAAATTAGAATTCATGATTAAAAAAAAGCCACATTTAATTGATTTTTCATCTGTTATTGCCAAAAAAACAAGTTTCTCTCTTTTCAAGGTGGAATCGTGTATTGGACAGTATTTTCTGTTTAAATGGGTCCATATGGAAAGATTGGGAGACAAGGCAATTTTCTTGGGGAAAAACTCATCTAGATCAATATTTGCATCGGAACAAAATTGGGGGAATTAAAGCTGAGTGCATTTATTTTACATAAAATAAAGCGTAAATTACGAGAGCCTACCTGGAGAAGATGGTCCATATCATGCAAACAAATACATTTGAATCATATCATGGTTTTGATGAGAGTTGGCAATTTTACCTCTTACCTCGTTTGTGGGTGACCTGAACTTGTGTTTTTGTTTTTGGGAAGTGTTTTTTGCTTTAAAATTCCTGTATTTAATTTGCTTATTTAATGGAGTATTCCTAAATTGTATTTCTCTTAAAAGGAGTTTAAAAGTGGTTTCATCTTAACTATATTAATAATTTAATATTGTTTATTTCAAATACAATACTAGTACAACATTCTGAGTAAAAGAACCCATAAACTATAATTTTATGCAGTTTTCCTCATATAGAAGCCTAAACAAAAAGTTGATCTTAATCTACCTTGTGGACAATTGGGTGAAAAATGAGTCTAAAGAGTAGGATTGGCAATTTTGACCACCCACCCATCCAAGAACAAAACTTTCGGTTTTTGCTTGGGTCGGTTTCGGTTATCTTCGGGTATTATAAAATCTTCGGTCAGTTTCGGTCGGGGTTTTTTAGAAAAAACTAGGCAGAAATAACCGTCCGGTACCCAAATTTGCGACCGGTCAAGCGGTTTTCGATCTTCGGATATTTGGGTTCTAACCAACATTTAGATTCTTTTTATGTTAGTAAATTTTTTTACTTCGAAATTGTAATTGTTGTTGATTTATTTGGTGTTTATACTAATTTTCTTTTATTGTAATTTTTTGCTTAGAACTTATTATATAAGAAAATATGTAAATTAAATTACTCAATTAAAAGAAAATTGGAATGTATTATCAATGCTGAACCAATTTTAGAACAATGTAACTTATAAGTTTCATTTAAAACTTACACATTATACATTAGACATTACACATTATACATTACACATTATACATTATACATTATACATTATACATTATACATTATACATTATACATTATACATTATACATTATACATAATACATTATACATTATACATTATACATTATACATTATACATTATACATTATACATTATACATTATACATTATACATTATACATTATACATTATACATTATACATTATACATTATACATTATACATTATACATTATACATTATATATATATATATACACACACATATATATATTTGTGTGTGTGTATTTTATAGCTAATATAAATATAAATATATATATGTATATATATATATAAAAATATATTGGTTACTTTTCGGATATTGTTCGGGTTTAACAATTCTGTTTTCGGTCACGGTTTTTCGGTCGAGTTGACGGTTATAGTTTCGAAACCCAAACCCAAACCATAACCATCGGTGTCAGACCGGCCAAAACTTCATTCTGGTTTATAGCGGTTATCGGTTTTCCGGTTTCGAACGGATTTATAGTCAGGTTTCGGGTTTCGGGTTTCGGTCTATTTTACCACCCCTACTAAAGAGTTCTCATAGTTTAACTTATAGAAGTTGGGGTAAAAGGTGTTAAAAATAGACAAAAACACAAAATACTTAACGACCTTAGCAGATACGCTACAACAAAAGTGACAAAAACTAAACTATAAACACAGATTTCCACATCTATAAACATATTTTCAAGATTGCACCAGAGTCCATTGCCATCTCGAAATATTGTATAACATATGTGCAGAGATCTGCATACATAGCGTCCCTAAAAATAAGGTATCAGGAACTTCACATGCCCTTACTCACATGTCATGATATTTTCAATGATTTGCCATCTCTATATATATTTGTATCTGACCTCTTACTTCCCCCATTTGCCTGATAGAAAATTGTATGACCCTGTGAGCTTTTCTTGCACCATTCGTTCGCACACCTCTTTCCACCACTGTGACATAAACATAAAACTACGTGCATGCGTGCTTTTTCTACATCCATCATGTCAACACTTCTTTCCACCACCGTGTCGTACAAAAATCCGTACGCCTGCGAGCCCTTTTGGTACAATCGTTGAACTACACCTCTTACTGTAACAACCCGGATTTCCGTAGGAAAATGCCATGGTAAAGAGAAGGAATTGCTATCGTACATCACCTATATATGTGAATACTATGTATTATATAAGTTTGGAGTATCTTCCTTCTTATCACCAATGACTTTTAAAGTCGTACAGCCCAAGAAGCGACGACGAAATTGGTGCAAAACGGACAATATTGGTGGCAGGAAGCAGATAGTGACGGTTCGGTCAGAGTACCGGGTCGTTACACTTACCCCCACCATGAGAAATACAAAACAAAATACATCCCCTCCAAAAAAAAGCATGCAAATACCACCCCCTCCAAAAAAAAACATTATTTTTCTCGCTCCATGACCCTTGCAAAATTGGGAGCTACCAATATCTGCAGACTTATTTCACTATTCTGACATACACCTATTGCCCCCTCTGTGTGCCTTAAAAAAAAGTCTAGCGTGCGTCCCCTCAGTGTATTCAGGGTAGTGGCACCTTTTCTCATCCTCGTGCGAGATGTAAAGACCGAAAGCCCTGCTGGCGTAATTTCGGCATCCCTAATTCTTACACCATCTCCCAAGCCTTGGAATGTCGATATAACTTATCATCCTATTGGTGTTGAGTTCGTGTTGAGTTAGTTAACCCGTGAGAGAAGATAGAGAGAGAGAATGAGAGTTATGATTTTACTTTGCTACAGATGCACTAATCAATAATGTTTTTCCACCTTAAAAATCTGAATAAGGGTAATTTGAATAGGTTATAAAGATGATCCTTTTTGCCGCTTAAGTGAAACTATAACCCTCATTCCCTATCTCCCTCCCTCTCTTCTCTCTATGGCTAATGAACTGAACGCATATAGGATGATCAGTCATATTGACATTCGAACGGTTAAGAGATGGTGTAAGAATTAGGGTTGTTCAAATTGGGCCTACATGACCTCCTGTTTTTGCATCTCACACGGGGTGAGATACAGTGCCACTACCCTGAATGCACAAAGGGGGCGCAAGGTAGACTGTATTGTAAGGTGCACAAATGAAAAAAATGTGTACGTGAGAATGGTGTATTAAGTCTGCATGCATAGAGTGGTAGCGCCCAGTTTTGCAGGGGTCACATAGGGAGAAAGCAATACTTTTTTAGAAGGGGTGGGGGTAAGAGGGGTAAGAGGTGTAAGTTCGTTGAATGGGGGAGGTAAATGGTCATATACAGATTCATTCAAAGATATTTTATGAATTCCAAGAACATGGAGATCAAGTTTAAATGATTTGGAGCAATCTCATAATGATGGAAATAATATATTGAACATCTTTGTTTATTGAAATAGAAGACTTAAAAGGATATACGAGAAAGACTTCTGGTCAAAGAAGTAAATCAAAGACTTCCTATTTGAGTTTTATTTGGATTCATTGTAAGGATATAAATAAAGGCAATTATACTCATTATTTGGTGGGCTTACATACACAATATACTGCATATTAGAGAGAGAACAACACACGAAATTATTGAGTGAAAACGTGACATGATGTCATTGAGATATTGAGACGTGTTAGGTAGGAGCAATAGTTTGATATGCAAATATTAGTGGGTGAGTCATTGAGTATTGTAAGTTTTTAGTCAATTACTGTAAGATTAACCATATCAATAAATACCGTGTAAGTGTCTCAAAGACGTAGAATTGGTGAAGTCAAAATTCGTTAACGAATTATTTACTATTCTGTATGTTACTAGTTAGTTGCAATTGAAATAAAACTGAGTTGCAACTGAAACACTTAAGTGCATTCGGAACTTAGGCAAACGAAATTTCAGTTATATTGGAGATTAAAATTCTTACTAAAAAAACTCAAATTTATTTTTGATACAACTTATAGAATGAAGTTTGTAACATATAAATTTATAATTAATACATAAATTTCTAAAAGTAAATTAATATAGATTCCTATTCATAACTATATGTATCATGTAACGAATCATGTATAAGATTAGTTTATGGCATTTTAAATCTAACCAAACCAATATATAATTGGTTTGTTTCAGTTCATAGTCGGTTTGGTTTTGTTCAGTTTTTGAGCACCCGCATAAAGATGTATATGAATCCATACAAACAATTGTGCATGTTACAAAAGAAAGAGATACATGTGGATTATGACAGATGACGTATTTTATTAGAAACTTGATATCGTTCCGTTTGTGATGCTTATTTGAAATGGGATGAAGATTGATCTAAAAGACATTGAATTATTGAGAGCATGCTGAGGTGTTTAAAGAATTTAGTTAACAATTATGCCGAATATTAACTTAGGAAATAATCATACGGAAGCAAGTAAAAAAGTTAATGAAGACACACGCATTGTAGGAAATATATTCCATTTTTATATGTAACATGAGAACATTATATATATGTAGGTGAAATATTCACGAAGTCCACGTGCGAGGTTCACTCGAGCTTTACATGCATATACGCTTAGAGATTTTCATTATTACTTTGTTACCATTTCGAAGAATCTTACAATATTTCAAGTTGATTGAATTTCTTAAATAGTTAATATTATGCATTTAATTGAAAATATTAATGTAGGAAAGTGAGTATATGTCTAAGTGTGGCTCTAAAATGTAGTATATAACCATTGACGGGACGAGGAAGTTAAAATGTGAGGGGATGATTTTCTATATAATTTTATTTCATACCATATATATATGTTTTTCCATAATATTTGAGGCGACGCTAATTTTTGAATATTTTGATCAAAATATAAAGGAAAAAATTTCATTTCCTTCAAAAAAATTTATAAATGCGAGGGCCGCAACCTCTGTTTGCTCCCACCTAGTTCCCTCCCTTTCCATAAAAAAATGTTATAAAAAAAGAGATCAATATCTAGTTTTAATTCCTACTATAATTTATTATGATATAAGTATTAATATCCGAAACTGCAGAATTAGTGCTGTTTTGATCTAATCAAACAAATATAAGTTTCTTTTAAAGACCACGTGAATTTTTAATAATAGTTTTGCTTTTTTATAAAGAGTAGAAAGACTAGTTGAATCTTTACTGTCGGGATTATGGGTATCAGCTTTGCTGAACTTAAAAGTTCACTCAGCTTCTAAATTTTATAAATGAACTATTACATTAGGTTTTCATGGCTTAAATGTATATTTGCAAGCCATCCCTGAAACCCTGATCAAATTAAAGAAGTCACACTGTCCGCACTTTCCGCACTTTGTATAATTTTTCAGTGTGTATTTATATAATTATATATGTATTATTTTTTATACTAAAAACATTGGATCAAATTTGTACTTATCAAGTTGTCACTACAAAATAATGTTTGATTTAGTCAGAGTCAAAATCTGTCGCAAGCCTGTCACTAATTTAAAAACTTGTCACAAATCTGTCGCAAATTGACTAAACTGTCACAAAGCCGTCACAAAAACTGTCGTTAATAAGCTCGTAACAAAAAATACTGTCACTAATCCCGTCGCTATTTGAGTATTTTTTTATAGTGTGTTGAGAGGATGAGGCTGGGGCTGAAACCAGAGTTTCCTTCCAAGGACACTCGTCTCGTTTAAGATTTTAAGAAATAGTTTTGGGGGATGGTTTGTATGGCGGCCCTTATTGAAATAGTTGAAATTAGGGCGAATGGAAAACAAAACTCGTGCTTCTTTCTTCCATTTAGTTCCATTTAGATACTGTCAAATTGCATCGGCAGATAAATAACTAAAAACAAATTAAATATGGGATCGAGATCCACCAAGAAGAAACCAGGGAAGATGGGCAGTGGTGTACGCCAGTGATGGATCTCCGACGTTCGAGAGGTTGTTGGTTGAGAAGACGAGAGGGTGAGACCGGCTGAGAAAGATTGTACATGTGATGATCGTGATACGCAATTAGAGATGAATTGTCAGGAAATACACTTAATAGACATGTTATTTTTATTTGATTATTTTCCTTATCTGACGTTGTTATATTTTTATGAGATTTTATATTAGCAATTTGTTTATGTTTTTTTTGTTTTTTTAATATACAAAAAAGTGTCTATATTATATTTAGTAAATAATCTAGTATGCAGAGTACGACTTACACACTAAAAATTAGACTATCGGTTCTTATGTAATATAAGTTTATTGTTTACCACTTTAGATGGAAATGGACACACCATTGGTAGAATTGTCATATATAATTTTAGTAGGTCTGTCTTGACTACGGGGAATAGAGTATTTCAACTTTATATACTTGTACATTTTGTGTGTATTAAACAGGACTAAGTCAAGTTAATGATTGTTGTGCTGACTAGAAAGAATTATTAATGTTTGTGATCATGGAAAATGTTTATTCTCTTAGTCTTAATATCATTAATGTGGCATGTGTATTTAATGTTCGTCATTTATATTCATAAAAAAGTGAGACTATTAATAAACTCATTGAGTTGGATGACAATATTATTTATATGGTGTATGTTATTAATTGAATGAATCCACGTCATAATTTATGGGATTGATTATACCCCTAAGAACTTATAAGTTATTGACTGTAGTAAACCATGCAGGTGAATTAATAATCCGATACGTCAAATAAGTTAAGCGATACTATTAGCAATATAATATCTATATTAAATAGAAAATCACCAGCGATTTAATTTATTAAACGGGTATGATACATCTTAACGTGAGGAGTAATAGAGACGCTTGATAATAGGAACGAATTTTGATCTAAAATATTCGGAATTAAGTTAGAGTTTTTTAGTGAAATGAACTATAACTTAATCAGATAGGAAAGAAATTAGCTTGATGAGTTCGAGCTCGATTCTAATTAGATAAACTCTACCTTATTCATCCTATCTGGTCCCTATATAAACGTGTTTCATAGCATAATTATACACACACAGTTCATTACATACGTTCTACTGAGAGAGAGATCACATTCTTTCAAGAAACAATGTGTTTTTAGAGAAATACGATAGAAGATCCGATTCTCTTTCAGACAGACAAGACAAGTCTCACTGTAAGCTCTAAAACCTATATGGTAAAACATAGACAGTTTTATAATCAGATAATAAACATACATACTTTAATCAGTGATTTTGGGCATATTTTCTGTTGTTTAAAACTTTCAATGGATACCGTGCAGAGGCGGTCTTAATGGAAGACAAGCCAGACTGGACTTTGGGACGCAATTTTCCGAGGGCATAAAAAAATAGCCGATGGCATATATGTATGCTTGCTGATGTGTGACCACACGATATGTGGTGTAACGCGTAGTTGTTTGTAACACAGAAAAATAGTTAATAGATGGTTAATTACTAACCTTTTTCATAATGTCTTTATATGCTAGATTCTCCCTCTAAATTTTGAGAATCTCCTCTTCTCTGATTTGTCTCTCCCTATTTTTTTTTCTTGTAAACTGTCATTGGAGAGGAGTCACGTTTATATTTAAATTTTTGACAATTTTATTACTTGTGCAGTTGAGTTTTGAGATTTTATTTTTATTTTTTTCCTAATAGCAAACCTATAATTTGTTTCCCCAGCGAGGGTATTCCTGAAAATAAAACTTCAAAGGCCTATTTAGATATATCTATACCATTATTTAAGTGAAGTACGTATGAGGACTTCCAACCATTTTTTTAAAAAATATCCCTGCTTATAATAGAAATTATCAAAAGAACGCATGACTTAATATACAGTATAAAAAAAAATAAAAATTGAATGACGGTTAAAAAGATAAAACTGCTCTTCTCTCACGTACAATTATTCTCCCCCTACCTTTCTCTCTCCCTATGTTCCCTGTTCTCTGGATCTCTATATTCTATTTTCAATTCCTTTATGGAGAAATTCAAACCGCTGGTGGAATGATTTGTGCGAGATTTATGAGTCTTCTAAGACAGATAATATTTTTTTAATGTTACTAACGTTTTTTATTTTATTTTATTTTTGCTTTTTCCTATTTTTAATAATTACAATATTTTTTTGGTTCAAATCCACCCATCGGAAACGGGATACCAATTATTTGAATAACACCAAAAAATAACTCCTCTCTCGCTGTTCCCTGCACTCTCTCTCTCCTCCCCCTCTTAGATATTATGTTTATGATTATAACTGTTTTTTTATAAAATTGAGTTTTTGTTGCTAAATATTTTTGTTTGATACTCCATAATAATTTAAAAATTGAGTTTGAGATGAATAACATATTATTGGATGTTGTGAGTTTATGTGAGTTAATTTAACTGCTCAATCTTAATCATTATTTTGAAAATAATGAGATTTGAGATTTGGTGTACATTTAGGCGTTGATCGATTCTTCGCTATATATATATATATATACATTGTTAAACTTACAAAAAGCTCAAAGACAAAGAGAGACGAATTGATATGTTTCTATTACTGCAAAGGTTACATAAATAGGTATCTACTAGTTAGGAAATAACAATCAAAATCCCATATAACTAGGAGTTTTACTGATTCTACAACATTTTTTCTGAAATTACACACAAACCGTACATTTAATACACAAACCTTTAATGTACGGTTTGTGTGTAATTATGTGCAATAAATTCAGAAATTGCAGAACAGTCCATGTATTTCGTAAAAACTCAATATTAGTCCTATCAATTAAAATACTGAATATTGGTAACTTAAAAAAAAAAGCATTTATCAAATTAAAAAAAATCAAACATAATAATCAAACATACAAATCAAATATTGGTCTTCAACATCAAACATACAAACATACACATTACATTTTTTTTTTTGCACGACTAAATCCTTTAAAGTTGGACATAGGGAGCATTTTTCCCGTCGATGTTAATCTGTCCGATGCCGGCTCAGTGGACTCTTCGATTTCGTGGGTTTCCGGACGACGTCTATCTCGATGCTGTGATTCTGGATGCGGAAAACGCTCGTGTGATGTAATTGTCAATCCTCGAGCCCAACTGTCGGTTGACTGCTGACTAGGATGATGCTCGTACAACCCAAATGATTGTCTATGATACTCGAACGGAACATCGTCGTCTACGTAGTCCGACCCAGCAAAAGAAGCACGACGACCATGACCGCTTGAACTCCCACCCTGATCTGTAGTCGGACGTCGACCTCCACTCTCCCTTCTACCCCCGCTACGCCCGCCGCTACTAGATTCGCCTTCCCCTCTGCCTCTTTGGGTACGCCGATAACTTGAAGCCCTAGTGTAAGTTCTTGGGTCGTAACTTTGATCGTCATCACCATCGTCGTCATCGTCATCCTCCTCATCCGTTGTTCATTACCTGACCCATACGGATTCATTCCCATTTCAGCGAACTCCGCACGTAGTAAGTCCACGTCCGTTTTAGATTTTAGCCGTTTGAACGATTTGAAATTGCGGCGCAACATCGCTTTCTGAAAAAAAAAACAATAAAAAACGATTTATTAGTATTGAAATATACAAACAAAAAAATAACAAACAAATATTAATAAACTTTAACTAGTTGTTACTATTTTATTGAACAACCCCGTATGCTCGCGGAAACCGTGAGATGGCCGTCCAAGTTCAGGTGGGTTTATAAAGATGCGGGTCCTCTCTCTATACCATCTCATGTAATCCGGTGACGTCCCCGTGCCAAATTCGCCGTTAATAAGCCGGTTGTGGTGGTCATTCTACACGGTTATAAACTCTGCAAAAAGTGCAGGTCAATCGTGTTTTTGGCCAATCCCATATCTTCTATCCTTGCCGTGACCCTGTTTGGGTTTCCAAATATATGTAGGGACCCGCTGAACAAAACCGAACTGTCTCATGAACCTGTCCGCGGGGTGGAACTCAATCTTCTCATTACAAATGAGAGGCACAGAACAATGCGACATATCACGGCCCCGCGTGCAGTATTTCGGATAGTCATCGAGGTTCCCGTAAGGTTGTCATACTATCTGTAATCAGCAAAATTATTATTAGAATATGTAAACAATGGTTTAAAAATACTAGTAATAAATTCTGCGAACATAAGACCAATGCAAACATATACAACATATAATACGTAAGTTACATGTAGGAAATAAGAAAGTTAAAATTTACCTGTTCATGCGACATATGGTCAAACTGGTCCCGTATGTGGACCATATTATGTCCGTAGACATATGGCTTATCATTAGTAAGCCTCCAAATCTTTCATCTGTAATATACAAACAAAACCCGATAAACAATAAATATAAATAAGATAAGTAAATGATAGATGACACAATAAAAAAAACACAAATCCAATACAAAAACTAAATAATATCATACCTGTAACCGAGGGGGAACCTAAGCAAGCCTTCAGGTGGCTCAATATCTTCTGGCAACTCTTCACATGGTCTAACCGGTAGTAGTCTGGTCATCGCCCACATATCGAGAAACATCACGGCCCCGCTTACTCCAGTAGATTTACCATGCACCAACTTGCATAAATTAGCCTCTAACCAGGCCAGAAGAGCTGATCCCCAGCTATACTCTGCACATGTGTCAAAATCCTCCAGAAATGGCAGAGGCCATAGTGGAATCTGATCACTGTTCTTATCTGAAAACACATGTGCCCCCAGTAATAATAACATGGCAGCCCTAGACTGATATAACAAACGCTCCTCACTAGGGTTGGGGGGTAATTCACCAAAGGTGTGTAACATCCAATCAAGTCTAACTGTCAAACAGTTTGTATCGACTTGATTGTCAGCAGGTCTAACACCCAACAAACTCTCTATCATATCTAACCTGCTCTCCCTGTTATCATTCCGCTCCGATCGGGTAACAGAAAGACCATCCATCCTGAGACCAAGCATAATCTCTATATCCTGTAACGATATCCCCAACTCTCCACCGACAAAATGGAACGAGTGCGTCTCATCATGCCACCTATCAACTAAGGTTGTAAGTAAGCCTCGGTCTGCGCTATAATTACCTATAGTGTGAATACGGTAAAAAGCAGCCCTAATCATATTTTCAACTACTTTGTCACGTGTCGGTATCTGCCAACTATAATTATAAACCCTAATTTTATGGGCATCTCCTCTACCCGCTTCTCTTCCAGCATCCCAAGTCTGATTTGAAATATGACCGGTCTGTCGTAAAATACCCATCCTGCCTTTAATCTGTGGACCTGGCTCTGCCATCCTAACTATTTTTATTTTTAACAATAAAAACAACATAAGAAACATACACATTTAATGATAACCAAACAATTATTCTAATTATCTAATTAAACAAATTTTAATAAAAAATCAATTTTTTTATAAAACGAGAAAAATATCAACAACCCCAATTTTATAAAACACTTAATTTTCAAAACGGGTAAATATTAATAAAGCATAACTATTTTTATTTTTCTCAATCAAAACAAATAAGCATCATAAACATGTAACATCATAACTAAACCATTAGTAATACATATCTAAATAAACAAATTTGAATAAAAACACTAATTTTTTTATAAAATGGGACAAATATCAACAATTATTATAATTTATATAATTAATATAAAAAAACAACAAACAATTATATATAGCTAAGTGAATAATCAATTTGCATATTTTATATATTTTTTCCTATTTTACAATTGAAATTACACAAAATAAATAATAAATTAAAGAATAAAAGAAATATCTTGAATTAGGGATAAATTTGATTGATGATTTGGGGTTTTTTGTTAAGAAAGTTGATAGTTATTGTGGTTGATTGATTTGGGTTATTTTTGATGAAAAATTTGGGTTTTTGAGAGAAAGAGAGAGAGAGTAGTATAAAAAATTGTTTTTTAAAAAAAAAACACGTAAGATTCTTCTTTTCAGGGATCGTCTGTGTAATTTTTGATGCAGGGACTGACTGTGTAATTTCTGAAAAATAGGGACTGACTGTGTAATTTCTGCAGAATTGCTGCAGACCAAATATTAAATCTACGGTTTACAGTGATTTACTGTAAACCGTAGATTTAATCTACGGTCTGCAGCAATTCACTGTAAACCGTAGATTCAATCTACGGTTTGCACAGAATCACTGCAAACCGTAGATTTTTTCTACGGTTTGTGTATTTTTTCAGAATATTTGTAGTCTAAAAATCCAACCTCTATAACTAGCATCTAATTATATCTAAAGCTAATCAAATCTTTAACAATAGAAAGCAGATAAATATCCTGTAGATAACGTGTGATTTGGTGAATACATCCGCTAGTTGACTCGTTGTTTGAATATAATGAAGATGGATGTAATTTTGCTGAAATTTTTCTCGAATAAGATGACAATCAATTTCAACGTGTTTGGTTCTTTCGTTAAATGCAGGATTGTGCGCAATATGAATGGCAGCTTGGTTGTTGCAAAATAAGGATGCAGGTTGTGTATGAGGAACATTTAAATCTTCTAAGAGCATTCGTAGCCAAGTAAGACCCGAGTGTAATGAAGTATCCGGTTGTAGAACGACGAGTTATAGGACAACTCGCCCAATCTGAGTCGGTGTAGCCAGAAATATGGAAGTCGTTTTTTGAAGGGAAAAATAGCCCATTAGTTATTGTGCCTTTGAGATATCGTAAGACACGTAGCAGCGTCGTAGTGGAAAACTCTTGGAGAGTGCTTGAACTAACTAAGAATATTAACAGCAAAAGCGATGTCAGGTCGAGTTAAAGACAAATAGATAAGGCGACCAACAAGACGTCGATAGGAGCTAGGATCCAAAAGTGTTGTTCCAGAGTCGTGGTGTAGTCGTAAGTTTTGTTCCATGGGGGAAGAGGCGGGACGGCATCCAAGTTGTCCAGAGTCGGAGAGTATATCAAGAATATATTTTCGTTGGTTGATAAATATACCACAAGACGAACGAGCAACTTCGATTCCCAAACAGTATTTCATTTTTCCATGATCCTTAAGGTGAAATCGTTGAGATAAGAAGTCTTTGACTTCAGCTATCACATCCAAATCATTTTCCGTTACAAGAAGATCATCGACATACACGAGAATAGCAATAAATTTGGAATTTTTGGTACATGTGAATAAGGAATTATCAGCCTGCGACTGTCGAAAACCTGCCAAAATTAGAACTGAAGATAACTTAGCACACCAATTACAAGATGCCTTCTTAAGGCTGTATAAAGACTTTTTTAGGTGACAAACTCGTGTCTCCCCCTGTTTTCCGTAACCCGGAGTAGCGTCATGTATACACCCTCATGAAGGTCACCGTGAAGAAAAACATTATTAACGATGCAGATGCCAGTTTCTTGCAGCGGCAATAGCAAGGACACATCGAACAGTGATCAACTTAGCTACAAGTGCAAACGTGTCGTGGTAATCGATCCCTTCAACCTGTGTATATCCTTTGGCAACCGAACAGGCCTTGTAGTGTTCAATAGTTCCATTTACATCCGATCGGTTTCTTTCCTGAGTGAGATAAATACCTTGTAGATCATGTGTGATTTGGTCTAAACCAACAAGGGAGATAAATATCTTTTAGTTTATTTAATTACTAGCTTAGCTCACAAGGTTATTCTTAATTACCAATACCAGCAAAAACTATTATATATCTATTTCATTAATATAATATATTTCACATATACGCACAAGTACACAATACATTTATCTCATCATAATTAATTGAGAAAGATTTCATATTAGCAGCCCAAAACCAAACTATTTAAAACTGGGCATGATCTTTACATGAGAAATTAAGCTATATGTGCTACTTTAGATTACTTATTTAGCAATAAGTATTACTTTCAAAAATGTATTTGCTTAAGGTCATATTGTTTAAGTAAAAGACTTAACTATCTTTATTCATCTTTTAAATATGTTTCCGAGCTCCCCAATTTTCTCCTAAAATCTATCATCTGCTAAAATTTACATTTAACAATTAATACATTTTGTAATACCAAATATAAACAAATTAGTTAACCATTACTCAACATACCAAAGTAAAACAATTTCAACTATATATTCTACTAATTAAACGTATAGTATATATGAAAATTTCATAGTATACCATGCATTCAATTTTACTATACTACTACAAAAACAAACAAGTTACGAATTTGCACAATTACGAAGTAAATAAATTTCTGTTGGAAAACTCGTTAGTTTTTGTTTTGAATGCAATTAAATTGTGGGAGTTTTCAAAATATTTATATCGTTTTATTGATAACTTTTATGAGTTACAAAACAATGGTATTTCATTATTTTTGTTTGAGATATACCTTTTTTTTTATGGTTTTTTACATGAGAAATAAAATACATACACACATGCACATATATATAGAGAGAGAATCACACCACCAACAGCTCGACCGTGGCTCGATACCGCTTCCGTCAAGTCACATGTGATAGACGTTGTATTTTGGGAACGAAGTGTCCCTCATTTAACCAGAAGCAGAAGTGACGGGGCAAATATCATTTAAGAGTTATTGTTTAACAGTCATATCGTCTAAGCACTTTAGTTCATTTCGGTATTATTTACATTCTCTTTTGTTACGGTTTGTATTTGATATATTAATATATTTGTTAAAATTATTTTATGTTGTTTCTCAATTTTCTTTCCGTAGAAATTATTATATTTATTTACAGCGTACCTAATAATTTTGACAGTATAATTTCCGATTTAAACCAATGTTCCGAATTTACACAGTTTACCAAGCAAATAAATTTCAAGTATACTACCAAAAAAATTACAATAGTTTTGAAGTCTTCATAGTATATTCACAGGATACAAAACAAATAATTTTGAGAGTGTTGTAAGATTATTGGACTCTTGGGCTTTTCCTTAATGGGCCCAGGTGGGCTTGTAACCCTAACCCTCTATCTATATAAAGAGGGCTAGGGGTCTTGTATTTATTCATTCATTCACACATTCCTTCATTAATAAGACTATACTGTTCCCCCTCTCTCTCTACTTCTGTCTCCCTAAATACATAGCTAATAGTGTATTACAACACGTTATCAGCACTGCTCTCGGAGATTGAAGTACGAATTTTTAGGATTTTATTATATCGATCTTCATCAATATAGCAAGAGTAAGGTATACAATTTTTTTTATACTGTACACGTTACATACATATTAATTGTATAAGATGACATGTTACAGCCGTATGCATGCTATTTTGTTTGGTTATAGAACTTGCATGTGTAAGAATAAATTCACCTTGCATGTATAATCACTATTACTTGTTTGAAGGTCACATGTTAATAGAAAATAGAATATGTAATATGTATGCTACTGGTTTTGTGTTTGTAACATGAATCTCTTAATATACCATGCATAGAAATTTGTTATTTTGACTGTTCATGAAATAAGAATACAACCATGTTTAACAAATTGTTTCTTATTGTCCTGGTATGCATGTAACCTATGTTTGCACCGAAAAACATGTCTGTTTGGTACTAGTATATTACTAAGATTACTAAGCATGTCTGTTTGCACCGATATATATATAGTATGTTAAGAAAACCATTAATACAGCATGTAAAATTTTGCAACAATATCATAGTTTGTTGAATACGTATCTTGAAACAACTTGTTTGATAGTTAACTACAAGACAAAACTATGTATGATAGATATTTAGTAATCTAAATATACCTGTGTATACCACTAAACTTGTAACATTTTTTTTTGGAATAAAACTGTTAAAAGAGTAAAACATGGTACTGAGTGTTACATACATACATAATCAATTACAGGTTCTTAAACTATTAATGATATAATTGTAAAACATGTATTAATCTGTCGGATTAAATCTGTAACAAACTGAAACGTATGTACTGATTGGTAATTCTCTGAAAGCTGTAAAATTACTCAAGGACTAAACTGAAACTTGTCTGAAATTCCGGACTGTATATGTAATAATGCTGTAAATAGATATATAGTTGCTGAAATTACACGCATGGTCCTGTAGTATAATACTTATACGAAAACAGTACATATGGTTGATAAAGATACAATATTTGGTAAATATACACACACATGCATATAAATTTTTTTATTAAAAGGCAAGCGTATAAAAATTGCATGTTAATTGAATAAATTGATATGTTTCCATGTAAATTTAACCCATTTGCATGTTAAAATATTTTTTTACCATATATAGAATTGATTGGTAATTAAAAATATATTACTTCCTTGCATGTTAAAACTACCATGTATAGAATTATTCATATGGCGATAAACATAGATAATTGATTGATATCTTGTTAGCATAATCATATCTTTTTGATATTACCATATATATAAATATCACATATGTCAGTAAATTATTAGATTAGATCTAATTGATTTGATTAATATGTTAGAATCTTCATGAATTGATTGATAATCTTAAATAGATTTGATTTGATATGTTAGAATCTTTATAGATTGATTGATAATCTTAAATTGATTTGTTTATAACACCAAATCTATTACATGATTAGATAGATTCTAAAATATATTTACTGCATGTTTATATATATATGGTTAATCTAGATATATATTGTCTATTTTATTAATTTTATTGCCATATATAAAAGCGAAAATCGTATATATTCACATTTAAGTTGGAAAAATTATGAATCTTCCCCAAATAGGCTCACCTATTTGGATACGATGTCTAGGAAAGATAAAGGCGGAAGTCGTTCTCCTAATGAGGTCGGTTTTTAAGAGGCATTCGTGCCCACCCCCCTCACCGTCTTTCCTGGTCGTGTTCAAATAGAGCTACCGAAAGGGGTTGAGTAAATAATAATTTCCCCGAATGTGTCTATATAGATATGTATTCGCCGAATTGGTGTCTCAGGATCGACCTGTTGTTCGATCAAAGAGAACCTCTTCACTTAAAAGCAAAACTTGTTTTTCGAACCTGTCGTTTCGAAATAAAGTTTGTGCTTATACAAACCATAAACATATAAACCCGTTGTTTTATATGATGACTAATCCAGACTTTATTTTCTTTTCTCCTGTTGTAGAAAAATGTCAATCAAGCTTGACTTTCCAATTTTGGATGCTGCCGGCAAGAACTACTTGGATTGGAGTCAGGATATCCAAAACCATTTAGATGCCCAAGGCTTATTGGATGTCATATATGATGAGGAGGAGCGTGAAATGGAAGTAACGCGTGAAATGAGTGCTCGGGCGATGATTCTGTTTCGCCGCCACTTATCAAACGCCATGAAATCTGAGTTCATAGCGACCACCTCACCAAAGGCATTATGGGACTCTCTGAAAGAGCGTTTCGACCACCAAAAGACCATTTGGCTTCCTGAAGCCCGCCGTGATTGGCTGAATCTGCGATTTCAGGACTTTGAAAGCGTTGAAAAATATAACGCTGAAGTATGCAGAATTCGTGCTACTCTTCAATACTGTGGTGAAACGCTCACCGACAGTGACTTATTGGAGAAAACGTACACCACATTTCCTAGTTCTGACATCTTGCTCCAAAAGCAATATCGTCAGTCTAAATTCACCAAATTTCCCGAGCTTATCACCCAGTTGTTATTGGACGAGAAGAATAGTCTCATTTTAATGATGAACAGTAATTCTCGTCCTGCTGGTTCAAAGGCAATTCCAATGCCTGATGCTAATGCTGTTCGTGGACCTCGTCCACGATATGGGAAATGAGAAAAGGGTCAGTCGTCCCGTCAGCCAAGGAACAGGGATGAGCGTAATGCTCGTCCAGCCAAGCGAGGTTTGGACAATCGTTCGAACCGAGGACCTGTGGCTCCTCCTAGGCAGTCTCGTGGTGGTAGGAACAATCGGGCCAGTCGTCCCAAAGCAAGAGATCCGGCCGCTATGCCAACTCTGTGCTATAAATGTGGTGGAAATGGTCATATGCAAAGGACTTGTAGGGCAACTCCCCAAGAAGTCGAAAACTACCACAAGGGTAGAAGGGTCGAAACCAACATGATTGAAGCTAGTGCAAAAGAAACTCTTGAGACCCCTGACTTTGAGGCTCACATGGAAGAATAAAGTTTTTTTTCTTCGTTTCTTCTTTTAATAATTGAGCTGTTTTGCTCCTGGATTATGTTATTTCAATTCCATTTCGGATTATGTTTTTTCCTTTGGATATTGTTCATTTCTTTTGGATTATGGTTTGTTTTATGGATAATGTTTTGAACATTTCTCGTATAATTTAAAGTTATTTCATTGAGCAATTCCTTTTATTCGTGTGACCGACTTTAAATTATTTTACTTTTAGGCATGTATTGTGGGGCAGTTGATTGTCTGGTTGATAGTGGCACTACACATACTATCTTAAAAGATAAATCGTTTTTTATCAACTTTACGCCTAAAGTAACCTCAGTGACAACAATTTCGGGCCCGTCGACCCTTGTTGAAGGCTTTGGTAAAGCTAAATTCACGTTGTCAAATGGTACTCCTGTTGAAGTATCTGAGGCCTTATATTCTCCGAGGTCCAGTCGTACCTTGTTGAGCTTTAAGGATATTCGAGAAAATAAGTTTCATCTTGAAACTGCTCGTGAAAACGGTATTGAATACCTTCACATTACCTCCACTCAATACGACCAAAAGCGTATTCTGGAGAAGTTGAGATGTCTTTCAAGTGGTTTGTATGTTACTACAATCCAAAACTTTGAAAGCAATCTAATCATTCGGCGGGCGCCGATTGATGAGAGCACTTTTATGCTATGGCATGACCGGCTGGGACACCCGGGTCAAAATACGATGCTTCGAACGATGAACGCATCTCATGGGCATCCTCTTGGAGGAAAGAATTTCGTGATTAATCCGAAAAGCCTATGCCAAGCATGCTCGATTGGAAAGACTAATCTCAAACCAATTCGTGTGAAACCTACAAAATTGGTTTCCCAATTCCTTGAAAGAATTCAAGGAGATATTTGTGGACCTATCCAACCAACTTGCGGACCATTTAAATATTTCATGGTTTTGGTTGATGCATCGACAAGATGGTCACACGTAGCTTTGTTGTCCACAAGAAACGCAGCGTTTCCAAAACTCCTAGCCCAGATCATTAAATTGAGGGCTCATCATCCGGATTATCCGATAAAGTCTATTAGACTTGATAATGCCGCGGAGTTTACATCGAAAACTTTCGATGACTATTGCATGACTTTGGGAATTAATCTTGAACACCCAGTTGCGTATGTTCATACCCAAAACGGCCTTGCAGAAGCTTTCATTAAGCGATTGCAAATGATTGCTAGGACTTTGGTTATGCGCACCAAACTTCCTATTTCTGCGTGGGGCTATGCCATTTTGCATGCTGCTGTGTTGGTCCGTCTGAGGCCCATGACCACCCAACCACTATCTGCGTACCAGTTGGTAACTGGATATGAGCCCGATGTCTCACATTTACGCGTGTTTGGGTGTTTAGTCAATGTTCCAATTGAGCCGCCTAAGCGTTCCAAATTTGGACCTCAGAAACGACGGGGCATATATGTCGGTTATGAATCCCCGTCCATAATACGCTATTTAGAGCCCTTGACAGGCGATCTCTTTACCGCTAGACATGCGGATTGTGACTTTGATGAGACACTCTTCCCGTCGTTAGGGGGAGAAATGCACGTTAACGTTGATAAGGAACGACGTGAATTAACGTGGCATGTACCCACTATGTCTCATCTAGATCCCCCAACTGCACATAGTGATAAGGAAGTGCAGAGAATCCTAGGCCTGCAAAATGTTGCAAATCAAATGCCAGACGCATTTAATGACCTAGCAAATGTCACGAGATCACATATACCTGCTGCAAATGTGCCTGCAAGGATAGACGTCCCAGTGAGACGCCGTGTTCCGTTTGAACACGTTGCTCCGGTTGTACCCACCGAGCAAAGGACGCTGCCGTCGGCCGTCCAGTCCGCCGCCCTTCCGAAAAAAAGAGGAAGGCCGTCCGGTTCCAAGGATGTTCTGCCTCGAAAGAGGAGAAATCCTGTCGCATCTGTTTTGCCACACGAGATCATTAAGGATCACGGTGATGTATTAGAGAAGCGTGTTCCAGATGAAACACTAGTTCCTAATCATCATGATAACCTCGAAATATCTGTCGATTATGCTAGTTTAGACGATATTTTGAAGCGAAACGAGACTGTCATCGATGATGTGTTCATATACGCAGTGGCCACTGACATTATGAACAATGATGACATGGAACCTCGTACCGTTGCTGAGTGTCAGCGAAGAACGGACTGGCCTAAATGGAAACAAGCAATCCAGGCTGAATTGGATTCCTTAACGAAACGAAGCGTGTTTGGACCTGTCGCTCCAACGCCGCCCAATGTTAGACCAGTTGGTCATAAATGGGTTTTCGTAAGGAAGCGTGATGAGAATAATGAGATTGTTAGATACAAAGCTCGCCTTGTGGCGCAAGGTTTCTCTCAACGCCCTGGAATTGATTACGATGAGACGTATTCTCCCGTAATGGACGTTATAACGTTCCGCTACTTAATCAGTTTAGTAGTTTCCGAAAAACTGAATATGCAGCTCATGGATGTGGTCACAGCGTATCTCTACGGGGATCTGGACACAGAGATTTACATGAGAGTCCCTGATGGACTTAAGTTGCCTGAATCAAGTAGTTCCCGTCCACGGAACACGTTCTCGATTAGACTGAGACGATCACTATATGGATTGAAACAATCCGGACGGATGTGGTATAACCGTCTAAGTGAATACTTGATCGGCGTGGGATATGTTAATAATGAACTATGCCCATGCGTGTTCATAAAGAAATCCACTTCAGGATATGCGATTATCGCAGTCTATGTAGATGATATGAATCTCATAGGAACCTCGAAAGAGTTGTTCGAAACTGCTGAAATCCTGAAGAAGGAATTCGAGATGAAAGATCTTGGGAAGACACGGTATTGCCTCGGCCTGCAGATCGAGCACCGTAAAGATGGAATTTTAGTCCATCAAGAAAGTTACACCCAAAAGGTGTTGAGGCGCTTTAGTCATAGTGATGCTAAGCCGTCCTCTACTCCCATGGTCGTCCGCTCTCTAGACATTAATAAGGACCCCTTCCGTCCAAAGGAGGACGATGAAGAGATATTGAGCCCTGAGTGTTCATATCTGGGTGCAATAGGCGCACTATTGTACTTGGCCCAATGTACTAGACCGGACATCTCGTTTGCTGTGAATTGTCTAGCTCGACACAGCACTGCGCCAACACGCCGCCACTGGACTGGCATAAAAGACATTTTCCGTTACCTTAGAGGTACTACGGACATGGGCTTATTCTATCCCTTTGCGTCGAGTGGATCCAGCTCCATTGATCCTCGAAATAACGCAACCCTTGTCGGCTATGCCGATGCTGGTTTCTTATGAGACCCGCACAAGGGACGTTCCCAATCTGGTTATGTCTTTACCATTGGGAACACGGCGATATCCTGGAGGTCTCGTAAACAGACTCTAGTGGCCACTTCGACTAACCACTCCGAGCTACTCGCGCTCTATGAGGCGACTAGAGAGTGTGTCTGGCTTCGAGCAGTTATTGGCCATATTCGAAGCACCTGTGATCTAGCTTACGATCATGATGAACCAGTTGTTATTTATGAGGACAACACCGCTGTGATTGATCAAGCGAAACATGGTTATATCAAAGGTGATGCCACAAAACATATTGCGCCAAAATTGTTCTTCACACATGAACAACAAACGCTTCAAAAGATTGAAGTGAAGCATATTGGTTCAGAGAATAACCACGCTGACTTGTTTACCAAGTCACTGCCAAAGCATTCTTTTCAGAAGCACGTACGCGCGATCGGCCTACGTAGGCTATCTGAGCTACCTTAGAGCGACATTTTATGTCGGAGTCGAAATCCTCGCACCCTGTCGTGTGCAAGTGAGGGGGAGCATCCTGTTGTATGCATGTGTACTCTTTTTGTCCTTAGTATAAGGTTTTTCCCACTGGGTTTTCCTTGACAAGGTTTTTAGCGAGACACGTTCCTGTTATACCTCACTATGGATTGCCGAAATCAGGGGGAGTATCCTGTCGTATACTTCTTACCACTGTGTACTCTTTTGTCCTTCGACCAGAGTTTTTTCCCACTGGGTTTACTCTAGCAAGGTTTTGATGAGACACCTGTTTTGTGGTTGATCCCCTACGACTACCACTGTTGCACTCTTTTTCCTTCGATCAGAGATTTTCCCATTGGGTTTGCTCTGGTAAGGTTTTGATGAGGCACACTGTTTTGTGGTTAGTTACTTACATAGTATTTTGGCATATATCATTCAGCTACACAAATTCTCTTAGGTACCGGTTTTGTCCCACACCGGGTTTTCCGGCCCTAAGGTATTTATGTGTTTAGCACTGCGAATGAACTCGACTCAGATCGACTGCATGAAGACGAAGAATTCAAGACGTCCAAAGGGGGAGTGTTGTAAGATTATTGGACTCTTGGGCTTTTCCTTAATGGGCCCAGGTGGGCTTGTAACCCTAACCCTCTATCTATATAAAGAGGGCTAGGGGTCTTGTATTTATTCATTCATTCACACATTCCTTCATTAATAAGACTATACTGTTCCCCCTCTCTCTCTACTTCTGTCTCCCTAAATACATAGCTAATAGTGTATTACAACAGAGAGTATAATTCAGCCGATGTTATTTTGAGAAAATAAGTAATTTTACAGTATAACCATTACCGTTTAACACAATATATATATATAAATCAAGAAATATACGTATCAATCATACCGTATATAATGAAATCATTAAAAACTCTTCATCATGTTATAATACATAATTGGTATACGGTCAAAATCATGTAAACAATTTGAAATGATAATTTCAACGGGTAGAAAGATAACTTCTAACTTATCAGAGATAAAAATGGATTTTGAATAAGTTGATACAGAAGAGAAGGATTGAGTTTGGTGAGATGGGTTATAGGAAATGTCTAACTAACTAAACGGTAGGAAATAAAGGGCATATACAGGGAAACTTTTAAAAACGATTTGAGAAAATAGACTAATAACAAATGAAGGGATATATGATAAAATAACGTAGCCTTAAATCTAAGACTTTTTCATATCTTCTTTGACTAAAATTAATGGTTTTAAATTAGCTAGCCAACATACCCATGCAATTTCTATTATTAGGTGGCCAACTTGTTAGACATATTCACCTAACCAACTAAGAATCAACCCTTTACTAGGTAATTCAAGCAAATATCGTTCATATCAAAGAATCCAAATATTGTAATCTTTTTACATATGATAGAGCAAGAGTACTGGAATGATTATAATGAAGTTGCTGAGAAGACAATGGGTTTGACTACACCTGAAAACTTGATGTGAAAAATCTGGTATTGAGAATATTATGTCGCCGGAGACGATGAGGAAAATTGTTACTCTCCTGCCAAAAAGAGATAACATATTAGATTTGGGTAAAAATTTCATAGTGCTGCTCGAAAAAGAAGTGACAGGTAGTGCTAATTCTGGTTTGTGATTCTCCACAATAGAACCTGACAATGGCATCAATGCTGAAATTGCTAACAACACCAAAGCTGCCAATGACTCTAATGTAAATGTGGATGAAGGAATAACAGGGGTCGAGAAAAAACGGAACGAGAAATGCACAGAACGTGTTCGAAGAAATGTCTCTCACGAGAATGTGGTATCAACTGAAGGTATTAGCTCTCAAATCCTTTCTGAAACCCTTCTAAATGATATTAGTGCAAGAGGAGTGAGTAAGCCAATTTCAAAGAAAGGTGAGGGTAAGCAGTGGTGGAACCAGTATTGCGAAATGGGGGTGCTGATTTTCTATAAATAAATACAAAGTTATACCATATATGAAGTTATTTTACGGAGGGGGTGTTTGAAATACTAAAATTTAAATGTTTTATGAAAATGCATAGGAAAAATATATTTTTACATCAATTTTTTTCAAAATAGAGGGAGGCTGCAGCCCCCGAGTGTCCCTACCTAGTTCCTCCCCTGAAAGTAAGGCTAGTTATGCTAAGATTGTAACATGTAAAGAGAGGATCCCAGTAAGGCTAGTTATGCTAAGATTGTAAGATGTAAAGAGAGGATCCCTCACAATACTAGATCAAGCGCTATATTGAATTGACGTACTACACTCAGCAGGAAACTAAAGGCATTCCTAGTGTGATTCTAAAAAGATATGAGAGTGTTGTTGCGAAATGGCAGAATTGTATAGTGGGTTATTTTCTGGGTGAGAGTTTTTATTTTAATGCTATGAGAGATGAAATGTTTAGAAAATGAGGGGGTGAAAAGGGTTTAATCACTATCGAGAGCACATAAATGGAGTTCATATTTTTCCATTTTAAAGATGAGGCCTCGAGAGATGCCGTGTTAGATATGGATCCTTTGTCAAGTCCTTTGAAGAGTTTTAATAACAAAAAGATCGCACACTATGTTGTCTATGTCTAAAGAGTCTATGAAGAAAATACCTTTATGGGTGAAGATTTTAAATATACCTTACGAATTGTGGTCAACAGATAATATAAGTATGGTGGCTAGTTTGATTGGTGTAGCTCTTTATATAGATAGAGCAACGGAGGAGAAAAGAAAAATGAGTTTTGCAAGAGTCTGTATTGAAATAAATGCTGAAGAGGATCTGCCTCTTGTTTTGCAAATTTTTGATGAAGATGGCAAGGCCTTGGAGCAGGAAAACGACTATCAATGGCTTCGAAAACATTGCCCTGAATGAAAGTTTTTGGACATGAGCTTAAACAATGTCCAAAAGTTGTTCAAACTCATGAGACTAATCAACATAATAACATGTTTGAAGGCGTTCCAATGACCCAAAATATCAGGAGGAACCCGGGAAAATATGAGTGGCAAAATGTGAATTATAAAAAGAATAACTATAAGGGAGATCAAAAACAATTTCAAAGAAGACATCAACAATTTAAAATTCAATGGAACCCTGCAGCCCCCGACTGTCCCTACCTACATACTTCCCTGATAGTAAGGCTAGTTATGCTTAGATTGTAACAGCTAAAGAGAGGATCCCTCTCAGTGCTAGATCAAACACTATATTGAAGTACTACCCTCAGCAGAAAACTAAAGGCATTCCTAGTGTGTTTCTAAAAAGAGATGAGAGTGTTGTTTCGAAATGGCATAATTGTATAGTGGGTTATTTTCGGGGGGAGAGTCCTTATTTTAATGCTATGGGAGACAAAATGGTCAGAAAATGAGAGGGTGAAAAGGGTTTAATCAGGATCGAGAGCATATAAATGGAGTTCATATTTTTCCATTTAAAAGACGAGGCTTCGAGAGATGTCGTTCTAGATATGGATCATTTGTCAAGTCCTTGGAAGAGTTGTAATCATAAAAAGATGGCACACTATTGTCTAAGATATCTTTATGGGTGAAAATTTTAAATATACCTTATTAATCGTGTTCTACAGATAATATAAGTATGGTGGCTAGTTTGATTGGTGTAGCTCTTTATATAGATAGAGCAACAGAGGAGAAAAGAAAAATGAGTTTTGCAAATTTATGATGAAGATGGCAAGGCCTTGGAGCTGGAAATTGACTTTTAGTGGCTTCCAAAACATTGCTCTGAATGTAAAGTTTTTGGACATGATCTTAAACAATGTCCAAAAGTTGTTCAAACTCGTGAGACTAATCAACATAATAACAAGTTTCAAGGCATTCCAATTACCCAAAATATCAGGTTGAACCCGGGAAAAGATGAGTGAAAAAATGTATACCCTGCAAAAAAGTCAAAAACAATTCCAAAGAAGACATCAACAATTTAAAAGTCAATGGAACCCTGCAGAAAAAAGGATGAAGTCATGGATAATAATGATATAAGATATAGTATTTCGCATAGTCAAGTTGGGGCTGTGAACAATATTAATACAGTCTCGATGGCTTCTTCAAGCAACATTATTGATGAGATACTTTGTGAGGAGGAAATAGCTCAGGCGTCTAGCCCGAGAAACGAAACTAGTGGTAAGGGTAAATTAAAGCAAGTAAATGATACTAGCAAGGAACATAACGATGAGCCAACAAGAATACAAAATCCACTCACAAGAGAACAAGAAATGGTTACTCTTTCAAATGTATCGTCCCTAGAAGATCTTGCCCTCAAAACTACTAAAAATCTAGATCAACAAGAGAATACAGAGGATAATTTTACAGCTGCACATATAAGCTTATTATTACCAAAAGAACTGCATTGTGTAGGAAACATTAATACCTGGGAGCTTATGCAGTTAGAAGGGTGTTCTAAAGCAAATAGTGAAGAAAGAAATTATGAAAGTGGAGAAGATGCATCCATTATTAATCTTAGATCAGATAAGCAAATAGAGCCAAGCAACCAGATCACCCATGCACATATAAATATAAATGAAGCTGAAATGGTAGTTGATATGTACTCATCCAAATGGGAAACATAAGTGGATGAAGAAGAGAAAAATAAGAAACAAGCCAAAATTTGGAAAGCAATACAAATTTCCACAGAAGATAAGAAAATCAAAATGTATCGTTAAAATAACAGAAACAAGACCAGATCAATCAACGACTATTATGATTCATATGATTATGCGGATTATGGCAGTTGCTAATTATTATGTTTAAGGTAGAACAATCGGTGACAAGCAAATTAATGCTTAGAAGAAGAGAATATCTGTTCTTATACATTAGGTGGCGATTACTCCAATATAATCAGTTCATCCTATGGATTTAAAAGATCTGTTTTCAATCTGCAATTGAGTTTCGCAGAAATAGAGAAGATGCAAAATATTAAAAGGTGGAAGTTTGGACTGTTTTCAGCGAAGGAGTTGAACTTTTTTGTTTTTTCTTTTGGTCCCCAAGCTTTTTATTTTTCTGTTGTTTCGTTTGTAATAAGGTCGTAGGCCAATTAAAATTCAAAATTAATGAAATAGTGGGTCTCCCACTTTTAATTAAAAAAATATATGCATGGTCACCCTTTTAACGTTTACAATCTATCCACATGTTTGGTATGAAACAAATCATGTTTTCCTCACACATTTTCAGTATGAGAAAATTGAAAACATTTATAGATATTACCGTCTTTAGTAAGGAAAAAATAAAGTGCACTACTACAAATAATAACATGCCATTGAAAAAGTTTCTATAGGTTAAGGACATCGGAAATACATTAATATTACCCTCTTATTAACTCAAATTCGGCAACTTGAATATCACATCCTTGGTAAAAAAAAAACATAATATTTACAAAGTCAAATCAACATGCGTTAAAGAAATTACAGTATGTGAGCATTATTATATGAACCAGGCACTGAAATATACTATAAACTTAAAAAAAACCATCAAAGATGAAAAATCATGTACACAACATCAAAGTAGGGAAAATCCACTTGTAAAGCATAAAGCAGCATCATGAGCATATAATATTATTAGCAAAATTCAATACACAAAACATAAATCAAGCACTATTAGTATGTAAGCAAAAGAAAACATGTATAACAAACAAAAACATAACAAGTTAAATATACAATAAAGAAAGCATAAAATCATGGATATATATTATTGTATTGTCTTTTTTTTAATTAATATGAGGATCTGAAAAGGCAGTAACAAAGTAACAACACGTGAATAAGAAGTTCCAATAAAAGAACAGTATTACACAAGTTTATCACAAACAAAGATTATATCTTTTTTGGGTAAAACTGCAAAACAACTAAAAATTTCATCAACATTTTTCACAACTTTGATGTGCAGAGTATAACATTAGCCTTCATGTGCATCACCATCGTCACCAACCGACGAAATCTGACAGGAACATAATCTAATGGCTGTAAGACATTCTGCACGTCTCCATTGTTGTCATCAGATTGATCCAACGGCTGTGAGCCATTCTGATCATGATTTTATTCAGACTGGTTTGAGCCTTTATATTGTCATGATCTTTATGGGGCGGTGACATCAGCGAGCCTTGAGGTGTCATCACTGACTTTTCAGGGGTCTTATCGACGGGTAATGAAGCTATTGTTATTTCCATATTTTCAGTCACCGGTTGAATAAGTGATGGTTCAAACAAGCGCTTTTTGTTGTTCAAGTGCTTCGCTCCTTCTTGCTTCATAATTTCAATTACGAGCTGGAAAGTTTGAAAGAATAAACAGTATGAGATATATATATTTACTAAGTTATTTTAAAATAAACTCAAATAGAATGCTTGTTAGGCTTGTAACTGTTGAGCAAACATGAAGGTATACTTGAGTTTTTTTTTTTTATAGAGGAGAAAAGCCCTCATTTTTATTATTTCAATAAACGGACCAAGTTACAAACAGAAACTAGGAAGAAATAAAAATTACATGTTCATAAAAACAAAAACCAAAAACAAACTATATCCATTATCGGATGTAAGTGCAGCCCTCCTTTTCAAGTTTTTTTAATCCTTGCGTGAATATCACTTCTCAAGGCTCTCTCATCAAAACAAATCAAATCTATTCGATGAGCTCCCATCTTTGCAAGAGAATCCGAAACTAAGGTATACTTGAGTCTGAATATTAATTGAGCTAATTCCATTTAAAGTTTTTCACTCTTGATTCTCTCCTAGCCAAAAGAAATATTCACTGTTTTTAAGCTGACCAATCACCATGAAATGCAGCTTATACACAAAACAAAGAAGTTGGGCTTAAGGGTTACAAGAAACAAGTTGTAAGACATTTCCAGATACAAGAATGTAGACTTGTATATTTAGTTATTTTCCTAGTTTATCAAAGAAACACAAAACCTAATAAGAATCAGAATCCAAACAGACGAAGTACTTAAACTCCTTCATCATCATGATCATTTGTTGACATCATGGACGTACCTTCAGAACCATGAACCTTTTTTTTTCTTGGTATTTAGCTTTATAATGACAAGCTAGCTAGCCTAAGCTTCTTTGTGCTATCCTGGAGTTTATTATTAGGGTTTTTTTCAGTATATCAAGTTCTTCCTTTAAAATATTGATGTCCCGGCCGATCGATATGCCGTCTCCGTCTTTAGCTTCCTTCTACATCATGTGTGTCAGTAAAATATATTGACATTCGGAAATTTAAAATCCTAGGCTAGATTTTGGCTATATTTTTAGGAAAGGAAAAGACAGGTGTTCATTTTGCTTGAAAATTCTAATTTTTCACCTAAAAACAAAATGGAGAAAACTCAGGTTTTAAGACAACCAAACATCGTAGAACTTCTAAGAAAATTATGATTTCAAGCTATAACGTGAAAGCTTCTTGGCAATACTCGGTAACCTTTGCTATGAAACCAGTGAAACAAAACGAAAACGTAAAATAGAAATTACTACTAAGAACAACCAGAACAAATACAGATTAGTATTACTAGGTGCATCCCATATTTTAGCCTTTAGCGTGGGGGACCATTATGAATATCGGTGTTCTTATGCATGATGAAATAGTCCCTTATCCAATTTATAAAAAAATAAAAAAGTGTTGGAGTTTTGTTTTATTAAAACCGGTGTTGCCCAACTTTGTGGTCCGGTTCGTACGGGTCAAACTTCACAGAACAGTTCCTACTTAGTTATGAGAAGAAGTACTACACAAAAGCTTCGAAATGGTATAAAGTATACCGAGAACCAATAAACAGTATGCAAGATATCCTTCAAAATGGGGTGAGCACAGAAATTTTGAAAATTGGTAAAATACATCTCACATCGACAAGAAATGATAGAACACGACACCGTTAGGAAAAGACAATTAACAATTATAGGTTTATTATTAAATATAACTATGTAAATTAATATATATATTTATTTTACAGAAAGAAGAAAATTTACTGATATATTAAGTAAAACTTTGTTTCTAAATATCTCATCCTTTTTTGAGACAAATTGTAAAAATTGAAAGTTATGGACTTTTTTTATACTTTATGGTGTATTTTGTGTTTCATTTTCTTGTGTTTCTAAAGTGTTAATGACATGCAAGGAACCATTCGAAGTGTCTACGTGGAAGTGTTCTAATGCTCAAATCTTTTAATAATTTTTTTTTAAAAAAAAACAAAAGAAAAATCATTCAATAACTCAATGTCACGGGAATTGCATTTTCCAACACGTGGAAAAAGTGTCGAACTGATATCGACACATACACATTTTTTTGTGTGTGCGTGCTTCAAATTATCTTTCTAACCACCTTTAAAGAAGAATAGTTTCCTAAATATATAAGAATCCACTAAACAAAGCCTGTATATGTAGAACAAAAAGAAGAAAACCTGAACACGTTCCATGAGAGTTTGGAGACTCTTAATCTTCCTATGAGGCCAGCGACTAATCCCAACCTCTCTGCATCTTTTTTTCAGACTCTGTAACCGGATTTTGAGTTCTTTTGCAGCTTCGGAAATTTGCAAATGAAAGTAGGAGGATATTGTTTCTTTAGACAAATTCTTTCGTTGCTCTGATGGCATGCCTGTTTTGCCTTGTTTTCCAGAATCGATTGTTATTGGGTTCTCAACATTTGTCACCACATTATTTTCACGATGCACTGTCACTTCATCATTTATGAGATAAGTCAGATATGTACTAAAAACCCAATAAGTCAGATATGTAAAACACTAAAATCGTTAAAAAAGAATAAAGAGCTCATGCAAATAAAACGGAATTCGCAAAGAGTTGGGATTTATACAACTTCATACATTATGGTTGCAGTTTTTCTCTTTAGTATACTATAGTTTTATTTTCCGACTATTTCTTTTTGTATGGAAAACATCACATGCCTGTTTTTTATGGTGATAAATACGGGTAGTATTCGTAGAAAATAAGCAAGAAGAAGTGAATAAGTAGGTAAGAACAAGCAAGAAGATAAACGGAATATAGATATTATTAAGGAAATAAGTGCATGAGTGGGGCTATTTTATAGCAGAATCTAGGGAAGTAACAATATATACATGTAAAAATGATAGACTAGAGCAACATTTACCATCATTGGTATTTGTCATTCGAGAAATGCTACTTTCACTGACCCAATTACAGATGGGTTAACATTTTTGTGATAATCCTGTGGTTGAAAAACACTTAATGATAAATTAACTCTGGCCTACATACTTGATCTTGTGGTGAAAATGCAATGAGGCACCCCAGTATGTTTCAAATTTGTGTGAAAATTTGTCACTATAGTACTCCACTTCCCACTCTTTGTCCGTGTTTTAAAAAGCGTCAAATTGATCAAAGTGCTTTTACGAGAGATAAGCTTAAAGGGATAAATGCGTAGTTTTAAAGCGTAAAACGTAAAATTATTATAATATAAAAATATAAATGTTAGACATATCTAAAAAATATAGATGTTTAATATATATTTTAAAAATATAATTTATCAATTTTCTATATAAGAAAATTTGAAATTTTTCATAAATAGAAAAAAAGATACGAATTTAGGCCTTTTAGTACTTCAAATTTTGAAATGTTGAAGTTCGTCAAAATGAGCGATTAAGTATCACTAGCACAGCAAGTAGAATTTGTTAGAAATTATGTTTTTTTGTGAAATTGATATTCCTAAATTAGTGTCGTTTTCGTTGTTTTTTGGACAAATAAAATAAAAAAATATACTACAAATCCTGAAAAAGCGTAAAAATTATGATAAAAGCGCCAAAAGCGTGATAAAAGCGTACTAATAGCGCTTGACCAGCCAAAAAACGAAAAAGCGTAGACATTTTATTTTAGCAAAGAGTTTTGTCGAGATTTTAGCGATTTAAAGCGCAATTTTTAAAACATCGCTCTTTGTTTGTGTGTAGTCGTGCCCTTTTTTTTAAAAGTAATTATATATAACTGCTTACATATTAATTATTATAGTAGTTATCGATAGATATATTGAGCGATCCCTAGGTGGATAACACAAGTTTTGGGATTTTTGAAAATTAATCTCCAAGTTCATAATTGCAATTGTCATGCAAAGACACATAATGAGGAATTTAAAAAAAAATATTGCTCAGATTATTAAGTCATTATGTAGTCATGGTTCTTGAAAAATCTTCCAAATCAAGCATTATGTATGAGCTGCTGCTTTAGGGGTTCAATATTGGAACCATACCTTGGTGGGATACTTCCTGGGTAGTGGTATCCCTTTTAATACACTTCTAAGGCAAGCTCATCTCAAATGCGATAAATATGGGTTTCGGAAAATCATCCCTATTGGGAATGGAGTTTTTTTATTTAGATTTGATTCTGAGAAGGGTCCTTCTTATGCCTTTAGCAAACGACCATTGATGATGTTGGGAAAACCTATTCATCTTAAGAAATGGTCTATTAATATGGACTGTACTAAGGAGAGTTTTAAAACTGTTCACATCTGGGTTTATTTATATGACATTCCCCTCAACTATTGGAATGAGGTGGGATTTAGTCATATTGCTAGTAAGATTGGAGTGCCTCTTTACACTGATGAGCAAACTTCTGAGCTCAATAGAGGTAATTTTGCTAAAGTTTGTATTGAAGTTAGCTCTCAGAGTGAATTCCCCACTGAAATTATTGTGGAGGATGAATTTGGCAATTTATTTAGTGTTAATGTGGTGTATAGCTGGATCCCTAAAGACTGTGGTTCTTGTAAGGAATTTGGTCACCTTACTAAGCACCGTAGTAAACTTAGTATTGATAAGACTTGTAATGAAGTTCCTATTGAGAAGGAATGGTCTTTAGTTAAAAACAAAAAGCTCAATAAGAAAAAAAGGAAAATCTATCATTTTCTCTAAGGGTACTGATGATGTTGCCTCTAAGAGTACAGTCAAGTCAGTTGAAGCAGCTCCACTAAAAGCTAAGGTCTCATTGATTGATCCAAATTGTATAAAACTTGCTAATGTATTTGACACATTAAAAATGGGTACTAATGTTGTGGATGCTGCTCCTAACTTTACTTATCCTAAGATGGTAATTTCTGGTGCTGTGGAATCTTTAATGAGCAATATCAAAACCCCTAAACATATTCACCAACTAGTACCTATTTATCTAGATGTAGTTGGTGCTTTGGATAAGGGGGAAAAGGAAAGTGGCTTGGACACTAACTCGGTTATTAATATGGGTGAGGAAAAGAATGAGGATAGTTATCTGCTTGACCTCCAAAATCATATTAAAGCCAAGAATTTCCTAGAAAAAAAAGAAAGAAACAGGCTTAAAAAGCTGAATAATAAAGTCAATAAACAGCTGAAAAAAGTGGATAAGGCTACTAATGCTACCACTTCTAATAAATATCTTAATGATGACACAACCTAATTGTATTGGTTGCTGGAATATTAGAGGTATGAATAAGAAGATTAAGCAAGATGTTATTAAGTCTCTTGTTGCTAATAATAAGATTTCCTGTGTTGGTATTTTAGAAACTAAAATTTCTGCTGCTAGAATTGAATCTTCTTGTTCTTATACTTTTCCTAATTGGAACTTTATTAGTAACATTGTGGAGGATCCTTATGGTAGAATTATTGTTGCTTTTGATCCTCTTGTTTGGGATTGTAATGTTTTAATTGGTAAACCTCAATATATTCATTGCAACCTTAAGAATATTAATTCAAATGATGAATTGATTGTTACTTTTGTTTATGCTGACAATCTGCACAAGAAGAGATCTATTTTATGGGATGAGTTATCAGGTCTGGCTAACAATACTTTGGGGTTGCCTTGGGTAGTGTTGGGGGATTTTAATTCTCTTAGGTTTATTCATGATAATTTAGAAGGTAGTAAGAAGTGGCCTCCCCACTACAATGATTTTCCTGACTTTATTAATAAGGCTAATCTAGATGACCTTTGTTTTAATGGCCTCAAATACACTTGGTGCAACAATTGGATTTCCCTAGCTATCCAAAGGAAGATAGACAGAGTGCTTGTTAATGATTATTGGATTAACTATTTCTCTAACTCTTTTGCTAAATTTTTACCCCAAGATATTTCTGACCATACTTCTATGCTAGTTTCTTTTGGTAAATCTTTCTCAACTGGCCCCAAGCCTTTTAGATTTTTTAACCATTGGACTAACTATGAGGATTTCTTTGATATAGTGACTTGATCTTGGAGTCTAGTTTACTCTGGTACTCCTATGTTTGTTGTCTGTAAAAAGCTACAAGCTACGAATTTAGCTCTTAAGAAGATGGTCTTGATTAGAGGTAGAGATATTAGAGCCAAAGCTAATACTGTTAGAGAGGCTCTCCATTCTGCTCAAGTATTGTTTGATAAGGGAGATCCTGCTATTTTTCTAGCTTCTATTAATAAATATTAAGAGTATTTTACTTACTGTTCTCACTGAAGAGGAGAGTTTTGCTAAGCAGAAAAGTAGGGTTCTTTGGCTGGAAGAAGGTGATAATAACACTGCTTATTTTTTTAAATCTATGAAACATTGGAATAATATAAATAGGATAGCCACCATAGAAGATGATAATGGCAATCCTCTTACTAAGCACACTGATATTGTTCACAATATTATGGATTTTTATACTAATCTTATTGGTTCCTCTAATACAAATGTGTATTCTGATAGAGAAGCTCTTAAGGAGTTTGTCAAACCTGTGGTTACTAGTGAGATGAATGCTGAGATGGATACTATGTTTTATGAGAATGAAATTACTAAATGTATGCTCTTTCTTAACCGAAAGAAGGCCCCTGTTCCTAATGGGTTTAATGGGTACTTTTTCAACAAGGTTTGACATATTATAGGCAATGATATAACTCTTGCTATTCAAGATTTTTTTAAATCCAGTTGTCTTCTTAAACAAGTTAATAGTACTTGTATTTCTCTAATCCCTAAAAAAGATAACCCTACTCATATTAGGGATTACATGCCTATTTCTTGTTGTAACTCTATATACAAGTGCATTTCTAAGCTTATAGCTAGCAGAATTAAGCCTCATTTAGACAATCTTATTGCTAAAAATCAGTCTGCCTTTATTAAGGGTCGTAGCATTACTGACAATATCTTGATTGCTTAAAATATTATGCAAGGTTACCATCTTGATAAGAGTAAGCCTAAGGTTGCACTTAAAGTTGATCTTATGAAGGCTTTTGATTCTATCAATTGGTTGTTTATTAGTGACACTTTGGATTTAATGGGGTTCCCTCCTAGTCTTAATCATTGGATGAAGGAGTGTATCTCCACCCCCTCTTATTCCATTATGATTAATGGTAGTATAGAAGGGTTCTTTAAAGGTAAAAGAGGTATTAGACAAGGGGATCCTCTGTATCCTTACCTTTTTGTTATTTGCATGAATGTCTTATCACTTATACTTGAGAAAAGGTGTGGTTCTGCTGTCTTTAAATTTCATGCTAAGTGTAAAAATTTGAAAATAACCCACTTGTGCTCTGCTGATGAGTTACTTTTATTTGCTAATGGTGATTTAGACTCTGTTAAGATAATCTCTAAGGCATTAGAAGATTTCTTTAGTTTTTCTGGATTAGTTCCTAATCCTGATAAGAATAGCGTTTTCCAACGTTCTGTTAATGATGATGAGTTGAGTGAGATAAATGAGTTGTTGAAATATAAGAAGAAATAACTCCCTGTGAGATATCTAGGAGTTCCCCTTATATCTTCCAAACTTATATCAATCCACTGTGATGCTTTAGTTAACATGATCACTAGGAGAATTTTGTCTTGGACTAGTAAATTCCTTTTTTATGCTGGTAGGATCCAGCTTATCAAGTCTGTTCTGTATAGTATGAGCATTTTCTGGTGCTCTCATTTCATTCTCCCTGTCTGTGTTACTAAGAAGATTGATCAAATTCTTTCTAAATTCCTTTGGAGGGGGTCTGGAGTTAGAGTGGCTTGGACCGACTTAAATTTTCCTTTAAAAGAAGGAGGTCTAAGTTTTAAAAATATTAAAATTTGGAACACTGCTTTGATTATCAAACTTATATGGAACCTTTGTGACCCTAACAAGGACTCTCTATGGAAAAAATGGATTTACTCCAATATCCTAAAAGAGAGGAACATTTGGGTTGCTAAGAATCCATCTAATTGTAGCTACTCTTGGAGGAAGATTCTCAAAGTTAGAGAACACCTAAAAGAGCTGGTTTTCTTTAAAGTGGGTAATGGTAACAATATCAATATTTGGTATGATAACTGGCTCAGGATTGGTCCTATTCTTCCTAGGGCCCATATTAGAGAAATGGTTAATGATACTGGGCTTGATTTAGAGGCAAACTTGTCTGCCATTATTAGAAATAGTACTTGCAACTGGCCTCACACTAATAATCCTGACAATATTAGTATTAAAAGCTTGAATCATCCTACCATTTACAATGGTAGTGATAATTTAGCTTGGAGTCTCAATGATGATGGCTTCACAGTTAAGGCTATGTGGAATTATTTGTGAGGTAAAAGGGCTCTTGCGAATTGGCATAAAATTGTTTGGTTTAAAAACCATGTACCCAAGTGCAGTGTGATTCTTTGGCAAGCAATCTTATAAAAACTGCCTACAAATGACAAAGTGAGCTGCTGGTACCCTAATGTTAACACTTGCTATCATTTGTGTCACTCTCCTATGCAGGATTTGGACCACTTGTTCTTTAAGTGTGACTTTGCAACTAGAGTTTTACATAACTTGTTATACAAATATGGTTTTTATGGTATCTGTTACTCTTGGAGGGAGTGGATTGGGTGGGCCAATAATATGTTCAAAGGAGACCATTTAGCCGCTATGGTTGGGAAAATTATTTTCTCTTACTCTGTTTATTTTATTTGGAGGGAAAGGAATAATAGAAAATATGGTAATGGTAGCTCTGATATAGCTGCTGTTCTGCAAAAAAATGATTTTATTATTAAAATCAAGAATGGTAAATTAAAAGGGATTCCTAAAAGTTACAGGAACTCCTACATTACTAATGCTTGGAACCTTGATGTAACTTATTAATTAGCGGCTGTTCTTGTAGGAGTATTATTTTTTTGTTTCTTGATGTCTAGGTTCCTACTATTTGGATTGTTCTACAAGATTGATTAAGCAATGTCATGGCTGAATGCTCAAGGTATTCTATGAACTAGTCTTATGAAAATACTAATTGCTGTTGATTTGAACTTGTATACTGCGTAAGTGTTGTCTTCTTTGTTAGGACTTTATGGGGTTCAAACCCATGTAAGGAAGAAATTTTGATGAAAAATGATTGGAGCTTGGCCTAGCAGATATATTAGTTCAAGAAGATGTGATTAGGAGATGCTGTCTGAATTCGTTCTCAGCACAATTGTGGTATGTATTTCTATGCTGAAAGAATTTCCAACGTTACTAATTGGGAAGCTTGTATTCTATCAATTCTCCGTGTTCTAGAGAATTTCGAATTAGTTATTGTATAAAAACTCACAATTGTGTTCTTTCTGGTCCTTAGCTAGCAAACTGTGCTATGCAAGGATTTGTTTTACTCTTATTGTTTTTTTTAAATATAATTACTTACCTTTCAAAAAAAATAAAATTAATTCAACTTGGGAGTACAGAGTTGCCAAGTAAGAAAGCTATAAAAATAATGATCACGTAATCATAAAGCATCCTCATTCCCATGATAACAAGCACACGGTAAGAAAAAACAAGAGAGTAAAAATATAACAAAGTGAATGTTAAAGAGTACATATTTATGTAAATAGTATTGCCATAACCATCCAAAAACTTTGTCCGCTAACGTGACGGATTATGTGAATCATTATGCTTTAAATAATAATATGTTTTCAATATCAAAACAAAACTGATTAATACACATAATCCGTCAAATCAGCGGGTAAGGTTTTGGGTAAAGTTTTTGAGTAGCAATATCATTTCTTTTATGTAAAAGAACGAGGAAACAAAAAGACACAACTTGATTGGAAGTTTACAAAAAAATATACCAGAATAGTAATCTCAATTTCAACAGCAGGTGCATGCATTATTAAAAAGTTTAAGGGATTGATTGAAAAAAAAAAACTGACAACTCCGATTGGTAATCACTCGCATCACCAAAAAGAAATGTGATGTAAATTGTAAAGAACCCTTTCAAAACTCAGGTTTGATAACTAATAAAAACATGAAATAAGGTTTTGCTGATTAGTATGAGAAGATTAACAATTAACAACCGCTTATACATATTACACATTAACCAAAAAATTATTACATGAAAGAGAAATGTACCGTGTATTTGGTAAATCACTTATTCGTTTACGAAAATGAACATGTTGCTTGAAATTAGCTTCATCTTCTTCGTCTTTGTCTTCTGCCTCTTCAACACCAGCAACTTTCATCTTTAGATGGAACTGTCACTTAAGTCAATACAAACATCATTCAGATAACGAGTAAGACAATACAACTTCCATCAAAAGACAACATTTGTTTTTAAATTAAGAGTAAACAAACAAGTCATTTTATGAAGAAAATAAACCTCTCTAACTTTAGGTACAATTAGTTAAACATATTAAAAATATTAAAACAATAACAATAGATAAGAAATTAGTGCAATATGAAACCTAAAACCAAAGGGATACCCTTGCTAGATGTAGAGAAAACCGAAAATAAAATAAAAATATTATTAATAATGGAGATGGTGGTATAAAATAAATACAATACTATTACCAAGAGAAATTAAGGTTTGCAAGTCAACACTCGCTGAGCATATGTTAAAAGACTCTAGAATTAATTTAGTAATTACTATATTTCATATTTTTGTTCCACCGTAAGTTGGTCTTAAGACAGAAGTCCTCCCATCACTCCAAATATAAGAAGCATCTATAATATAACAATAATGAAACATTTTTATTATATATATAGGTGCTTATTAACTAATACATTCAACAGAGCTAATCATACAAACGTTCGTACAATGATATGTCAGGTGAATTTTACAACCATACTCAGAACTCAAGTTATGGTTAGATTTCTAAACTTATAAATTAACAAATCTAAAAGATAATGTAATGTAATGAATATTCTAAACCAAAATCAGGTAAAGTAAAAAGTAAAACAAAATTAATTGGGCCTCACTGGAAAATTAGCAAATGGCCAATTCTGACTCCAATTCATTTTCCACACTTTTTAATTAAAGAGGGAAAAACATTGAACCCATTCGATAAACAGTATCAGAACCTCAAATCAATACTATAATAATCGGAAGTGTGAAGATGAACAATTGAATAGAGCAAAACAACCGGATCACCCATTCGCATATAGTGAACAAAGAAATTATGAAAGTGGAGAAGATGCATCCATTATTAATCCTAGATCAGATAAGCAAATAGAGCTAAACAAACCGATCATCCATGCGCATATAAATATAAATGAAGCTGAAATGTTAGTTGATATGTACTCATCCAAATGGGAAACACAAGTGAATGAAGAAGAGAAAAAGAAGAAACAAGCCAAAATATGGAAAGCAATACAAATTTCCACATAAGATAAGAAAATCAAAATGTATCGTTATAATAACAGAAACAAGACCAGATCAATCAACGACTATTATGATCCCTATGATTATGGAAATTATGGCAGTTGCTAATTATTCTGTTTAAGGTAGAGCAATGGGGACAAGCAAATTAATGCTTAGAAGATGAGTATACCTGTTCTTATAGATTAGGTGGCGGATTACTCTAATATCATCGGTTCATCCTATGGATTTAAAAGCTCCGTTTTCAATCTGCAATTGAGTTTCGCAGAAATAGAGAAGATGCAGAAGATTAAAAGGTGGAAGTTTGGACTGTTTTCAGCGAAAGACTTGAACTTTTTTTTTTTTGGTCCCCAAGCTTTTAATTTTTATGTTGTTTAATGTTTTATTTTCGTTTGTAATACGGTCGTAGGCCAATTAAAATTCAAAATTAATGAAATAGTGGGTCTCCCACTTTTAATTAAAAAAAATATATGCATGGTCACCCTTTTAACGTTTACAATCTATCCACATGTTTGGTATGAAAAAAATCATGTTTTCCTCACACATTTTCAGTATGAGAAAATTGAAAATATTTATAGATATTATCATCTTTAGTAAGGAAAAAATAATGTGCACTACTATAAATAATAGCATGCCATTGAAAAAGTTTCTACAGGTTAAGGACATCGGAAATACATAAGTATTACCCTCTAATTAACTCAAATTCGGCAGCTTGAATATCACATCCTTGGTAAAAAAAACATAATATTTACAACGTCAAATCAGCTTGCGTTAAAGAAATTACCGTAAAAAAACATACTATAAACTTAAAAAAAAAACATCAAACATGAAAAATCATGTACACAACATCAAAGAAGGGAGAATCCACTTGTAAAGCATAAAGCAGCATCATGAGCATATAATATTATTAGCAAAATTCAATACACAAAACATAAATCAAGCACTATTAGCATGTAAGCAAAAAAAAAACATGTATAACAAACAAAAACATAACAAGTTAAATATACAACAAAGAAAGCATAAAATCATGGATATATATTATTATATTGTCTTCTTTTTAATTAATATGAGGATCTGAAAAGTCAGTAACAAAGTAACAACACGTGAATAAGAAGTTCCAAAAAAAGAACACTATTACACAAGTTTATCACAAACAAAGATTATATCTTTTTAGGGCAAAACTGAAAAAAAACTAAAAATTTCATCAACATTTTTCCCAACTTTGATGTGCAGAGTATAACATTAGCCTTCATGTGCATCACCATCGTCATCAACCGACGAAATCTGGCAGGAACATGATCTAACGGCTGTAAGACATTCTGCACGTCTCCATTGTTGTCATCAGATTGATCAAACGGCTGTGAGCCATTCTGATCATGATTTTATTCAGACTTGTTTGAGCCTTTATATTGTCATGATCTTTATGAGGCGGTGACATCAGCGAGCCTTGAGGTTTCATCACTGACTTCTCAGGGATCTTATCGACGGGTAATGAAGCTATTGTTATTTCCATATTTTCAGCCACGGGTTGAGTAAGTGATGGTTCAAACAAGCGTTTTTTGTTGTTCAAGTCCTTCGCTCCCTCTTGCTTCATAATTTCAATTACGAGCTGGAAAGTTTGAAAGAATAAACAGTATGAGATATATATATTTACTAAGTTATTTTAAAATAAACTCAAATAGAATGCTTGTTAGGCTTGTAACTGTTGAGCAAACATGAAGGTATACTTGAGTATTATTTTTTTTAAAGAGGAGAAAAGCCCTCATTTTTATTATTTCAATAAACGGACCAAGTTACAAACAGAAACTAGGAAGAAATAAAAATTACATGTTCATAAAAACAAAAACCAAAAACAAACTATATCCATTATCGGATGTAAGTGCAGCCCTCTTTTTCAAGTTTATTTAATCCTTGCGTGAATATCACTTCTCAAGGCTCTCTCATCAAAACAAATCAAATCTATTCCATGAGCTCCCATCTTTGCAAGAGAATCCGCAACTAAGGTATACTTGAGTCTGAATATTATTTGAGCTAATTCCATTTAAAGTTTTTCACTGTCGATTCTCCTCTAGCCAAAACAAATATTCACTGTTTTTAAGCTGACCAATCACCATGAAATGCAGCTTATACACACAACAAAGAAGTTAAGCTTAAGGGTTACAACAAACAAGTTGTAAGACATTTCCAGATACAAGAATGTACACTTGTATATTTAGTTATTTTCCTAGTTTATCAAAGAAACACAAAACCTAATAAGAATCAGAATCCAAACAGACGAAGTACTTAAACTCCTTCATCATCATGATCAATTGTTGACATCATGGACGTACCTTCAGAACCATGAACCTTTTTTTTTCCTGGTATTTATCTTTATAATTACAAGCTAGCCTGCCTAAGCTTCTTTGTGCTATCCTGGAGTTTATTATTAGGGTTTTTTTCATTATATCAAGTTCTTCCTTGAAAATATTGATGTCCCGGCCGATCGATATGCCATCTCCGTCTTTAGTTTCCTCCTACATCATGTGTGTCAGTAAAATATATTGACATTCAAAAATTTAAAACTCTAGGCTAGATTTTGGCTAGATTTTTAGGAAAGGAAAAAACAGGTGTTCATTTCGCTTGAAAATTCTAATTTTCACCTAAAAACAAAATGGAGAAAACTCAGGTTTTAAGACAACCAAACATCATAGAACTTCCAAGAAAGTTATGATTTCTAGGTAGAACGTGAAAGCTTCTTGGCAATACTCGGTAACCTTTGCTATGAAACCAGTGAAACAAAACGAAAACGTAAAATAGAAATTACTACTAAGAACAACCAGAACAAATACAGATTAGTTTTACTAGGTGCATCCCGTATTTTAGCTTTTAGCGTGGGAGACCATAATGAATATCGATGTTCTTATGCTGTGATGAAATAGTCCCTTATCATAGACCAAAGTCAGCCGGCCCTAGAGAGAGAGAGAGAGAGAGAGAGAGAGAGAGAAACGACTAGGGTGAAAAGCCCTAGCCGCCGAAAAGATGACCGCTATTCAACCATCTGACCCCAACCAAACCCTCTCCCCGGACCCACCCACATCTAAATCTTTCGCATCTATTTTAAAAACCCAAACTGTGACACCTAAAGTAGCCGCAGAAAAGATGACCAATCTTCAGCCACCTGACCCCAACCAAACCCTCTCCCCGGACCCACCTACATCTAAATCTTTTGCATCCATATTAAAAACCCAAACCGTAACATCAAAAGTTCCAGTTAAACAAATCGAATCTTATGAAGGAGAACCAATGATTCATTATTCAATCTAAGATTTAAACATTCTTTCAGAACCATTCAAATATACTATTGTAGGGAAATTTTCACACGGTAAGCCTCATATAGATATAATTCGTAAAACGTTTAGTTCTATGGATTTGAAAGCTAACTATCATATTGGAGTCATCGACTCAAAACATATTCTAATTCGGTGTTATTATGAAGAAGATTTTCTACGAATTTGGATGCGCAAAATTTGGTATATTGACAATTGCCCTATGAGAACTTTTAAATGGTCTTATGATTTTAGCTCGGAAAAGGAATCTCCAGTAACCCCTGTTTGGATCTCTCTACCTAAATTACCTATTCATCTTTATAAGAAAAGTAGTATTTTTAGTATTGCTTCAGCCTTTGGAAAACCCCTAAAGGTAGATGAACCAACATCGAAACTGACTAGACCAGGTCTAGCCCGAATCTGTGTTGAAATTGATTTAAGGAAAATACTAATAAAAAGAGTAAGAATAAACTATGGAATCAATCAAGGTTTTTGGCAGCACTGTATATATGAAGATGTCCCAAATTACTGCTCTCAATGCTTTAAATTAGGTCATTCTATAGAGGTTTGTAAGTTTACTAACCTAGGGAAAGATGAAGGCAGGAAAGAAGAGAATATCAGCAAAAAGAAAGACAATGTAAATGACAGAGAAAAAGCTAATGAAGTGAATTGCAAAAAACAAGCTAAAGAAACGAATATAAAAGCCAATTATCACAAAAATCATGAGAAAGTAAGCACAAAAGAATGGGTTACTAAAAGCTTTAATAATGAACCACCAAGGAATGAAGAAGAAGAAGCTGCAAAACCAGATGCAGAAAATCCTGAAAACAACAATATAATTATATTAATGGAGGAAGACAAAGGTGATGAGTGTAATCTTAATACTGAAATGGTCCTATTCACTGGGGAACCACCTGTACTCAGGTCTTTAAATATTACTCCACTCTATGATGATAATGTGACAATGAGAAACTCTAGTCTAATTGATGCTCCAGACATTTCAAAAAATTTAAGAATTGATCTGGGTCTCTCTCCTAGAGAAATTCCCAATATTTTGGAAGAAGGTGAATGGAAAACACCGAAAAGAAAATTTGGGAAAAAGCCATTTGCTGTTGGTAAGGATGCTATGGTTCTTAGATCCTCTAATGTAGGGGTTAAGAGGGGTTTTAAATGATTAATACACTCTTTTGGAATATTAGAGGAGTGGGTACCAAATCTACCACTAGGCGTATACATAAATTATGTAAATTGCATCATATTATGTTTTTAGTTTGTATTGAACCAAAGAAAAATCAAGATAAAGTGGATTTCTACAAAAGGAAGTTTGGGTTTGATGAGGTCCTAGTTCATGAAGAGAATAAGATTTGGGTTTTCTATATTCAAGAGATTAATATTTTTATTATTAATCAAATGAATCAAGTTGTATCTATGGCAGTTTCTATTGGTTATTTGGGTTTCCAGTTACAGATTACAGTAGTTTATGCCAAGTATACATCAGTTGAAAGAAAAGTTCTTTGGAGTTTCTTAGAAAATTCTTATACTAATAATCCTTGGTTGATTGGAGGGGATTTTAATACTGTTTCATCTGAAGAAGATAAAATTGGGGGTTTGCCTATTAATATTAACTCTGCTAATGATTATTTATCTTGTATAAACAATTTGGGTGTTTCAGAAGCTATCTATAGTGGATCTAAATATACTTGGTGGAACAAGCGTAATGGGATGGATGCTATTTTTGAAAGAATAGATAAGATCCTATTTAATCAAGAGTTTGCCAATTTATTCTGCAACATTTATCTTGACCATTTGAGCAAGGCTACTTCAGATCACAGTCCTTTATTGTTAAAGTTACAGTTGGTTCCAGTCAGCAGTCCAAGAAGGTTCATATTTTAAAATTTCTGGGTAGATCATGAAGGTTTTCATAAAATAGTGAAAGATGTCTGGGTTCCTAGTCCTAATTCTAATGCTTTGGAAAATCTTGTTACCAACTTAAAAGCAACTAGAAAGAAATTGAAAGAGTGGAATTATAATACATTTGGGAATATTTTTCAAGAAATCACAAAAGCTGAAGACAATTTGTTGAGAGCAGAACAAAAGTTTGAAGTGGATCCAACACCTGTCAATAGAATTGAGCTCAATAAGGAAGAAGGTATTCTAAAAGCTAAACTCAGCATAGAAGAGAAATACTGAGCACAAAAGGCTAATCTGAAATGTGCTTTACAAGGAGATGCTAATACAAAATTCTATCACAGGATAGTAAAGAAAAGAAGAATTAAGTGTGGTATTGGTGAAATAGAAAAAGAAGATGGTACTTGTATTAAAGATCCAGGGGACATTAAAAGGGAGGCCATTGATTATTTTCAAAGGCTATTGGCAGCTGATCAATCTCATTGCTATGTATATAATAGCTTAAACAAAATTCCTAAAGTAATTTTTGAAGAGATGAATAATTTCTTGGACAAAGACCCCTCTAGAGAAGAGGTAAAAGAAGCTGTTTTTGACCTTAGCAAATCTAGTGCACCTAGTATAGATGGTTTTACATGTCAATTTTTTGTTTCCTGTTGGGATATTATTGGAGAAGATGTTATCAAAGCTATTAATCTTTTCTTCATGGGAAATCTATTACCTAGATCTCTTTCTACTACCGTTATTGCTCTTATACCAAAGAAGATTAAGCCTAAGAAGTTTGCTGAATTCAGACCTATCAGCTTCTGTACTTTCTGCAGTAAGATCATTTCAAAAATTATGTCTTCTAGATTTGCTAACATACTGCCTAATATTATTTCTTAGAGTCAAAGTCGATTTGTCAAATCTAGAGACATTGTGGATAATATTCTTCTTGCTCAGGAGTTTATTTCAACTCTTACTAAAAAATCTAGTGGCAAAAATATAGCTGTAAAGCTAGATATGAAAAAAGCTTATGGTAGAATATCCTGGCATTTCCTTATTTCTACATTAAGAAAATTGGGTTTTTCTGAGAAGGTTATTGACCTAGTGTGGAGGATCATTTCTGGAAATCAAACTTATATTTTGGTGAATGGCAACCCTACTGAACTTTTTACTCCTAGAAATGGCCTTAGACAGGGGGATCCTCTATCTTCTAGTCTATTTATTATTTGTTCTGAAGTATTAAGTAGGAATTTAAATAACTTGATTGACAACAAAAGATTCAAAGCTCCTATTGGAAGTCCTATTATTACTCACCTTGCTTTTGCTGATGATCTGATAATCTTCAGTTCAGCAGATCTTCATTCTATCAGAAAGATAAGCAATACCCTGCAATGTTATAATAGAGATTCTGGTCAAGAAACCAGTTTAGACAAAAGCTTTGTCTATTTCTCAAAAAGTGTCAGTGCTATACAAAAAGGAAATATCTGCAAAGAGCTTAACATCACAAGTAAGAAACCTCCTTTTTCTTACCTTGGTTGCAAGCTATATTCTGGGTATAAAAAGTGTATATTTTTTCATGAACTTATTTTAAAAGTTAGAAGTAAACTGTCTACTTGGAAGGGTAATTGGCTAAATTTAGGTGGAAAATTAATATTGATTAGGCATGTTCTTCAATTTATACCTATTTATACAATAGCATCTATTAATCCCCCTCTACAAGTGATTAAAAGAATAGATCAATTGTTGTCAAACTTTTTCTGGGGTAACAAAAATGGTAAAAATAAGTATCATTGGGTTAGATGGAGCAAAATTTGTACACCTGTGAAAGAAGGGGGCTTGAATGTTAAAAGTTTTCATGACATTTCAAAAGCTTTTGCAATGAAACTCTGGTGGAAGTTCAAAACAAAAGATTCTTGACCAACTTCATGAAAGCTAAATATTGTAGAAAAAAGAAAGCAGAAGACATTCCTATTAAAAGAGGTACTAATACTTGGTGCAGAATGCTTCAAGCTAGAGAATTGTCTGAGAGTAATACTACTTTAATTGAAAATGGGTTAAAACCTATATGGAAACTTACTACTCTTGGGAATTTTACTATAAATTCATCTTGGGAAATTTCTAGAGAAGTTGGCCTTGTAAACTGGAGAAGCATATTTATATGGAATAGAATGGTACCTTTAAAAGTCTCTTGCTTTATGTGGAAATTATTTAACCAAGCTGTATCCTTGGATTGCAACCTGCATAAATTTGGCATTAGTATAGCTTCTATGTGTGGGTGTTGCAAAAATTCAGAAGAGACATTTGACCATCTTTTTAGTAATGGTATTGTTGCAAATGAGGTTTGGAACTTCTTTGAAAGTAAATGGGGTATTTTTATTCAGAATAATTCTTTGTATGGAAGAATTAACATCTGGTGGTCTTATATCATTAAGAAAAAGAATTTCTCTGAAAGAAACATTTGTCAGGTTCTACCTTCTTTCATTATTTGGATTATTTGGAAATCCAGATGTTCATGCAAATTTGAGAATATCAAAATGAGTTCAAGCAATATAATTCAAAATTCTGAAGAGTTGATTATTCAGTCTGGTTATAGGGAGAAAGATTTCTCTTATTCTAATTACAGTGGTAAGAAGAATATTAAAAAAGTCACTATTATCAAGTGGCTTCATCCTCCAACTGGGTATTTGAAACTTAATATTGATGGTTGTTACAAACATACAGAGGTTTTTAATGGTATTGGTGGTCTAATTAGAGATGAAAAGGGCTTTTTTATCAAAGGGTTTTCTAGGGCTATCACCAGCAATTCAGCTCTTTATTCTGAGTTCAAAGCCCTATATTATGGTCTACAAATCTCACCAAAAAAACTTTTAATTATTGAGAGTTATTCACTACAGTTAATTAATATTATCGAAGGTAAACAAAAATGCCCTTGGAAAGTTTTAGATCTATTTAATTGTATTAAAGATTTATTAAAGGAAGGAGAGTACCTGTTTAAGCATGTGGCGCGAGAAGGCAACAAAGCTGCTGATCTGCTTACGAATTGGGAGGGTCTCATCATTTCTTCTTGTCTGTATGATTTTCCACAGGTATTGAAAGGGATTATATTTACTGAAGCTAAAGGTTTTTCTAATCTAAGGTTTAGATGAAGATGAAGATGGGGACATAGTTTATTTCTCTTTTAAGTTTAATTTAAGATGAAGATGAAGATGAAGAGCGTAGAAGAGATGAGAGATTCTCTCTCTTAGGTTGTTTCTCAGAGAGAAATGAAGAGGTGCAAGATGACAGATGTTATTACATCTATTCTCAGGTCCAGTCCCTCAAGTTTCAATCGCCATTCTATTGAATCCAGATTTAGCAGTTTCTCGAATTTAAGTTTCATTTATCTCAATTGGTTGTAATAGTTTGTTTTTATTTCTTTTGGGTCTCTAATTTTGAGATTATCTCTGTAATTACTTATGGTTTATTTCTGTGGGGTTTTCCTCCGCAGTTTTCATTAATAAATTGTGGGTTTCCCCACTAATAATTTAATAAAAAGAAATAGTCCCTTATCCAATTTATAAAAAAATAAAAAAGTGTTGGAGTTTTGTTTTATTAAAACCGGTGTTGCCCAACTTTGTAATCCGGTTCGTATGGGTCAAACTTCACAGAACAGTTCCTACTTAGTTATGAGAAGAAGTACTACACAAAAGCTTCGAAACCGTATAAAGTGTATCCAGAACCAATAAACAGTATGCAAGATATCCTTCAAAATGGGGTGAGCACAGAAATTTCGAAAATTGGTAAAATACATCTCACATCGACAAGAAATGATAGAACACGACACCGTTAGGAAAAGACAATTAACAATTATAGGTTTATTATTAAATATAACTATGTAAATTAATATATATATTTATTTTACAGGAAGAAGAAAATTTACTGATATATTAAGTAAAACTTTGTTTCTAAATATCTCATCCTTTTTTGAGACAAATTGTAAAAATTGAAAGTTATGGACTTTGTTTATACTTTATGGTGTATTTTGTTTTTCATTTTCTTGTGTTTCTAAAGTGTTAATGACATGCAAGGAACCATTCAAAGTGTCTACGCGGAAGTGTTCTAATGCTCAAATCTTTTAATAATTTTTTTTTTTTAAAAAAAAGAAAAATCTTTTAATAACTCAATGTCACTGGAATTGTATTTTCCAACACGTGGAAAAAGTGTCGAACTGATATCGACGCATACACATTTTTTTGTGTGTGCGTGCTTCAAATTATCTTTCTAACCACCTTTAAAGATGAATAGTTTCCTAAATATATAAGAAATCCACTAAACAAAGCCTGTATATGTAGAACAAAGAGAAGAAAACCTGAACACGTTCCATGAGAGTTTGGAGACTCTTAATCTTCCTATGAGGCCAACGACTAATCCCAACCTCTCTGCATCTTTTTTTCAGACCCCCTGACCCGATGTTGAGTTCTTTTGCAGCTTCTGGAATTGGCAAATGAAAGTAGGAGGATGTTGTTTCTTTAGACAAATTTTTCCTCTGCTCTGATGACATGCCCCTTTTGCCTTGTTTTCCAGAATGATCGTTATTGGGTTCTCAACATTTGTGTTGGTTTCCGTGTACGAAATAACAATTAACAATAATTAAAGGACTAAACAAGAATAAACAAAAACCAGTGTAATCTTTATTAATTTCGAAACTGATACAGAAATTAATGATTACAACATGTAGGTACTGAAACGTAAATAAAGCAAACGTTATCAGATTATTATTAATTAATAATCTGATGTATTGAATTGCAATAAATAGAAACTGCCGGACTGGAAAGTATAAACTTAACAGCCGGACTGTTCTGTTTGAAATTAAAATTACAGGACTGAATTGAAACTATTCTAATTACTGAATTTAATTACAGAATTGAAATTACAGCAAAAAACAGAACTTTAAAGAAATTACAGAATAGTACAAACAGAATTAAAAGCTACAGCTAAGGACAGCAATTGAAATACTGAAATAAAAAGGACAGAATTGAATACGTAAATTAAATGGACAGAATTAAAAGACGTAAATGAAATGGACAGAATAGAAATAAAATAAGACGAGGCTACTGTTAACAGTATGCCCTTAACCGATATTCGCCCAACCACCTTAAGGTTTCTGGTTGCGTTGGCGCTTCGATCCCAAGGTACAACGTCTCGGATGACTCGTCGGAAACTGGCGACGAGTCAAGGTCGAGCTGTTGGTGGGTGGTTCTCTCTGTTTCTAAAATGTAATGCTACTGTTTGGAGAGATGATATATGCTACTGGTATTTGATTTCAGAATGTTATGTGTGTATTTGACATGTGGGGGGTCTGCCTATTTATAGGCTTGCTGAGTATCTCAGCCATTAAGGTCACTTTACTACTGTCAGTTTTCGAAATTCGAAACTGCAGTATTAACTTTGCAATGAAATCACATTTATTGCAACAGTTACAGCTTTGCTGGAAGCTTTTCCCGAACTGGCACACTTTTCCGAACAGGCATGCTTTTCCCGAACAGAAACACTATTCCCGAACAGGCGCGCTTTACCCAAACAGGCGCGCTTTTCCCGAACAGAAACACTATTCCCGAACAGGCGCGCTTTACCCGAACAGGAACACTTTTCCCGAATAGGAACAGGCGCACTTTTTCCCGTCGAGCTGAAAACCCGACGAGCAAGCCCGCCCGACGAGCAAGCCCGCCCGACGAGCAAGCCCATGTGTGGTACACAATACACACATGTGTATGTGGACACATTACTTAATATCCACATGGGATACCTTAGTATATATATTGTAGAAATCACTCATGATTTTCGAATGTGGGATAACCCTCATGGGTTAAATCCCATTTCTTTTCTCATTTTCCAGCATTGGCTTTATTGCCTCTTTCGAGTACCAACCTTCGAGTCCAATTATCATTCACACCCTTCCTCCGAATGGGTCATGCGATATACCGTTGCGAAGCTCGTCACACAAGCTACTCAAACACATAGAGTATGGCCTCAGAAAAACTGAGGAGTCGCATTAAAATTGACTCAAAGATGGTCCCTGACCACTTGGAACAAATATGTTTAAATTACATATTTTCCAACTTTTTTCCAACAATCCCCCACATGAATGTAATTGGCTCGAAAGCCCATGTCCTAAATGCAAATCAAGAGAACCGCAAAAGTTCACTGCATAAGGTCAGGTAGCGCGCGCCTTGAACCTGCCGTAGCGGAGTACCACCCAGAATACTGCTATTAGGTAGCTGTAAAGCTTTGAACCATCAAGCTTTGTGTATCCCAGAATGGCACCCGCACAGTGCCCTCTCTACCCACGTACTAGGCCCTTTAGTTGTTGTCCATATTTGGCCTGGACTGCCTTGGCAACTTCAACTGAGTGCTCTAGTGAATTAGCCCAAGCTCATCACATGGTACCGGCCTTACACACTAGTTATAGGTGTTCCAAGTCGAAAGTGTCCTGACTCACTTTACTCGACCGTCGAGTAACTTTGATCATTAAGAGCCTCAAGCTCACCCTTACAATGGTACAGGTCTATCACTCTGTCATCGCGGAGATGGGCTGGGAACTCCAGGTTCCCGAGTGCTTTGTTCGGTTGCCCCCACAGTTCAGTTTCCCTTTGAACCTATCAGGAAAGATTCCGTTTAGGTTGGGTTGCCTATGGGGGGGCCACCAATTTAATGGGCTTTAACCCCATTCCGTTCGATGACGTCTCGACTCCCACTTGAGTCAAGCCTTTAGTTAATGGATCCGCTATGTTTTCCTTTGATCTTACAAAATATAAGGATACCACACCATTGGATAACAATTCCCTTACGGATTTATGTCTTCGACATATATGTCGAGACTTTCCATTATACATATGATCCTGAGCCCGCGCAATAGCTGATTGACTATCACAATGCATGCTTATTGCGGGAACAGGTTTCGGCCACATTGGAATTCCTTCCAATAGACTTCTCAGCCAGTCTGCCTCTTCGGTTGCTAAGTCCAATGCTATGAATTCTGATTCCATAGTTGACCTTGCAATACATGTCTGTTTGGAGGATCTCCAAGACACAACAGCTCCTCCCATTATAAACACATATCCACTCGTGGACCTTGTGCTATTGGAGTCTGATATCCAGTTGGCATCTGAATACCCTTTCAGTACCGCTGAATATCTGGTATAGTGCAGCCCGTAATCGGCTGAAAACCTCATATACCTGAGAAGTGTTCCAGTGTTCCTCATTTGGATTACTGGTGTACCTGCTCAGTCTACTCACTGAGTTTGCTATGTCTGGTCTAGTGCAATTCATTATATACATGAGACTGCCTATGACTCGAGAGAACTCAAATTGATTCACACTTTTACCGAAATTCTTTTCAGGTTACAGTTGAACTCAATTGGGGTTCTTGACATAGCTTTACTGTCCTTGTCAAACTTGTCTAAGACTTGTTTAACATAGTGACTTTGGGACAAGGCATACCCTTCTGATGTTTTGGTAATCTTCATGCCAAGTATTACATCAGCTAAACCCAGGTCCTTCATGTCGAAGTGTTGTGACAACATTTTTTTTGTGGAGCTGATTCTATCATTACTCCCAATTATGATCATGTCATCCACATAGAGACAGACTACAATACAGTCTCTTCCACTTCCTTTAGAGTAGACACATTTATCACACTCATTAATGTGAAAACCGTTTGATAGCATAATTCTATCAAACTTCTCATGCCATTGCTTTGGCGCTTGTTTGAGTCCATATAGAGACTTTACAAGTTTGCACACTTGGTGCTCTTTACCAGGAACTACAAACCCTTCAGGTTGTTCCATGTAAATTTCTTCTTCCAGTTCCCCATTCAGAAATGCCGTCTTTACATCCATTTGATGTATTTCCATATCAAACAAAGCTGCGAGAGCAATGACGATTCGGATAGACGTTTTCCTGGAGACAGGAGCATACATGTCGAAATAATCGACACCTTCAGTTTGCCTGAATCCTTTTACCACAAGTCTCGCCTTGTATTTCTCAATCGTGTCGTCAACCTTTAACTTCCTCTTGAAGATCCACTTGTGACCTAGGGGCTTGCATCCTTTCGGAAGATCCACTAGTTCCCAAGTGTGGTTTTGCATGATTGATTCAATTTCATTTTGAATAGCTTCTTCCCAATATTGGGAATCCGGTGTTGACATAGCTTGTTTATATGTCGCCGGTTCGCCTTCAACCATGAAGGTTAGGAAATCAGGTCCAAAGGAAGTTTCCTTCCTTGCCCTTTTGCTGTGCCGAGGCTCTTCCTCTTCCTCTTCCTCTTCCTCTGTCGGTTCACTTGCCCCCACATTTCCTTCACTGTTCAACTCATCAGTTGGTACAGATGTAGGTAATATCCGGGGAAAGATATCTTCAAAGAAAGAGGCCTCTCGGCTTTCCATATACGTATCTACGTGCACATCGGGATTGTCCGACTTGTGCACGAGAAACCGATATGCACTACTGTTCTGTGCATATCCGATGAACACACAGTCCACCGTCTTAGGACCAATTCTCATCCTTTTAGGAGTGGGAACTAGGACCTTTGCGAGACAACCCCAAACCCGCAGGTTCTTATAACTGGGTTGATGACCTTTCCATAACTCATATGGAGTCTTTTCTCGCTTCTTATGTGGTAACTTGTTTAAAACATAGTTAGCGGAAAGTACAGCTTCCCCCCACATGTTCTGGGGTAACCCAGAACTGATTAGCATAGCATTCATCATTTCCTTTAGCGTTCTATTTTTACGCTCAGCAACCCCATTTTGCTCGGGAGTGTATGGGGCTGTGGTTTGATGTATAATGCCGCTTTCAGCGCATATCTGTTCAAACGGTGATTCATATTCACCGCCTCTATCACTTCTCAATGTTTTAATTTTCTTATTGAGTTGATTTTCAACTTCGGTCTTATAAAGATCGAATTTCTCTACTGCTTCGTCTTTACTTCTCATTAAGTAAACGTAACAGTATCTAGTACAATCATCTATAAAGGTGATAAAGTACTTTTTCCCTCCTCGCGTTTGTATAAACTTTAAGTCGCATACATCCGTGTGTATTAGACCGAGAGGTTCACTTTCTCGTTCAACATGCTGAAACGATGATTTCGTTAATTTTGCTTCTACACAAATCTCACATTTGTGTTGCTTATCAAAAACGAAATTTGGTATTAGTTTTAGTGAAATTAATTTCTTTAAAGAATTATAATTCACGTGACCTAATCTACCATGCCACAAATGAAATGACTCAAATAAATAATTAAACTCAGAATTATTATTGGCCTCTTGGGCAACAGTCATTACAGTACTTGTGCTAGCCTCAGCTTTAGCACCTTTATTGGGAGCAGGTGTCCCTACGTTCAACTTAAACATGACGTTGGTCATATAGCCACGGCCTACATAGACATCATTTTTGGTGATTACAATTTTATCGGATTCTAAAACTAGTTTAAACCCGTTCTTCACCATCACCGATCCTGATACCAGATTCTTGCGGATATCAGGAACATGAAGCACATTTTTCAACCTCAGCTCTTTTCCCGAGGTCATCTTCATCACGACCATTCCTTTTCCTTCCACCTTGGAAGTAGCAGAATTTCCCATGAAGCAGTTTTCTCCCTCTACCGCTTCGTAGGTCTTAAACATCCACCTAGTTGAGCAGATGTGGCTTGTGGCGCCAGTATCCAGCCACCACTCTTTGGGGTTGCTCCCCACGAGATTCACCTCAGAGACCACAGCAGTAAAGTGGTCATCATCTCGTCCTCCCTCAGCCAAATGAGCCTGAGCTGGAGCTTTCCTCTTCCCTTTGCCCTTGAAGTTCCTCGGGGGGGGCTTAGGCTTAGCAGCGCCTTTATTGTCATAACAGTCCGCGGCACGATGGCCGGTCCTGTTACACACAAAGCAGGTTCCTGCAAATTTCTTTGCGACAACAGCACTGCCTCCGGTGTCAAAACGTTTCCGTTTGACGTTGGAGCTTTCGACCACATTGGCCTTTGCCATCGGGATGACAGCACCACCGACTCTCCTCACGGAGCGATGGTTGCTCACCTCGATGTTGAGCTTCTCAATGAGCCCCTCCAACCTCATTTCCTTCCGCTTGTGCTTCAGGTAGTTTTGAAAGTCTTTCCATGACGGCGGCAATTTCTCAATCATGAGTGCCACCTGGAAAGGCTCATTAATAACTAGCCCCTCAGCCTCAAGGTGGTGATAAATCAGTTGGAGCTCCTCAACTTGCTCCATGACACCCCTGCTGTCAGTCATACGGTACTCGTGAAAGTCCGTGACAACAAATCTCTTTGTGCCAGCGTTATTCACTTTGTACTTATTTTCGAGAGTCTCCCACAGCTCCTTTGCAGTCGCTTTGGGCTCGAAAACACTGAACAGCGTGTCATCTAGAGCACACAGGATATAGTTCTTGCATAGGTAGTCGGCATGTCTCCATGCCTAAACCACAGAGAATGACTGCTCGTCCAGATCGTCCTCGCTTAGGACGGGAGCAGTCTCCTTGAGAAACCTGGTCAGATTCAGGGTCGTGAGATAAAACAACATCTTTTGCTGCCAACGTTTAAAGTTGTCTCCCCTGAATTTTTCCGGTTTCTCCAGATGAGAAGTCGGCAAAGTAGGCACAGCCGAATACATCGGTGCCTTGCCCTTGGCCGCAGCCTTGACTCTTGCCGCAGCCGCAGCTGCGGCCTTAGCCGTGGCTGCTGCTTCGGCTGCAGCCTCAGCTTTGGCCGTAGCATCCGCGATAGCCGCAGCTGCGGCGGCCTCAGCCGCTGCAACTGCGTCATTGGCGTTAGCCACAACATTCGCATCGCCCTCAGTGTTATGGACAGGCCTACCAACCACTGAGTCATGCTCACCCCCGCTAGGCAACTGAATAGGCGACGTGTTAGTCATCTGAAACGACAACACAAAACGTATGAGATACGTGTACAATCAATTCTATAAATAAACACCAAAACTAATATTTGGGTTTGTAAAAGAATTAACAAACAAAGAATAAAACTAAACTTTATATCCTTTTAAATATCAATACGGTTGATATTAAAAGGATTGAATGATTCTTATTGAGTACCAATACGGTTGGTATCAACAAGATTAAAAAACCAAAATTAAAACTGTTTGGAATTTTCTTTTGTAATCAATTTCTAATATAAATTAGAATCGAAAAAAAAAAAGCATTATTCCTATTATAAAAATAATTGTATTAGTACACGAAAGAAACAACAGGATATCGGTTAAGATTGTTGGTTTCCGTGTACGAAATAACAATTAACAATAATTAAAGGACTAAACAAGAATAAACAAAAACCAGTGTAATCTTTATTAATTTCGAAACTGATACAGAAATTAATGATTACAACATGTAGGTACTGAAACGTAAATAAAGCAAACGTTATCATATTATTATTAATTAATAATCTGATGTATTGAATTGCAATAAATAGAAACTGCCGGACTGGAAAGTATAAACTTAACAGCCGGACTGTTCTGTTTGAAATTAAAATTACAGGACTGAATTGAAACTATTCTAATTACTGAATTTAATTACAGAATTGAAATTACAGCAAAAAACAGAACTTTAAAGAAATTACAGAATAGTACAAACAGAATTAAAAGCTACAGCTAAGGACAGCAATTGAAATACTGAAATAAAAAGGACAGAATTGAATACGTAAATGAAATGGACAGAATTAAAAGACGTAAATGAAATGAACAGAATAGAAATAAAATAAGACGAGGCTACTGTTAACAGTATGCCCTTAACCGATATTCGCCCAACCACCTTAAGGTTTCTGGTTGCGTTGGCGCTTCGATCCCAAGGTACAACGTCTCGGATGACTCGTCGGAAACTGGCGACGAGTCAAGGTCGGGCTGTTGGTGGGTGGTTCTCTCTGTTTCTAAAATGTAATGCTACTGTTTGGAGAGATGATATATGCTACTGGTATTTGATTTCAGAATGTTATGTGTGTATTTGACATGTGGGGGGTCTGCCTATTTATAGGCTTGCTGAGTATCTCAGCCATTAAGGTCACTTTACTACTGTCAGTTTTCGAAATTCGAAACTGCAGTATTAACTTTGCAATAAAATCACATTTATTGCAACAGTTACAGCTTTGCTGGAAGCTTTTCCCGAACTGGCACACTTTTCTGAACAGGCACGCTTTACCCGAACAGGAACAGGCGCACTTTTTCCCGTCGAGCAAGCAAGCCCGACGAGCAAGCAAGCCCAACGAGCAAGCAAGCCCATGTGTGGTACACAATACACACATGTGTATGTGGACACGTTACTTAATATCCACATGGGATACCTTAGTATATATATTGTAGAAATCACTCATGATTTTTCAATGTGGGATAACCCTCATGGGTTAAATCCAATTTCTTTTCTCATTTTCCAGCATTGGCTTTATTGCCTCTTTCGAGTACCAACCTTCGAGTCTAATTATCATTCACACCCTTCCTCCGAATGGGTCATGCGATATACCGTTGCGAAGCTCGTCACACGAGCTACTCAAACACATAGAGTTTGGCCTCAGAAAAACTGAGGAGTCGCATTAAAATTGACTCAAAGATGGTCCCTGACCACTTGGAACAAATATGTTTAAATTACATATTTTTCAACTTTTTTCCAACAATTTGTCCCCAAATTATTTTCACGATGCCCCATTGTCTGGTCATCTATGAGACCCAAGCTGCTTATCATATCCAAACCTGGCGTCATCTGCCCAAATAAATTAATAAAGTTATTCTTATAACTAAAAGCCCAATAAGTCATATATGTAAAACACTAAAATTGTTAAAAAATAATAAAGAGCTCATGCAAATAAAACGGAATTCGCAAAGAGTTGGGATTTATACAACTTCATACATTATGTTTCAAATTTGTGTGAAAATCTCTGACTATAGTACTCCTCTTGTCATTAATATTGTTCAAGGTATTTCCCGACCGGCTTATTATATTGTTACTGAAGTTAGTGTTTTCATGTTTCTGCTTGTGTGAACTGTGAAGTAGGTTTAGACTTGAATGGCTGAATTTTTTTTCACTTCTTGAAGGTTTAGTTTGACTTTATTAGTTTAGGATTTAGAACAAATAGTTTTTTAGAATACCATGGGCTTTTTTCGGGAAAGAAGAAGTGCAAACATACTTGTCTATGTCTCGATTTTTATATTATTTTTAGAATGTTTACTTGCATTGCTGCAGCGGCAATTAAACAACCATCAATGGCCCCCGCTAATGACACGCCCGTCTGTACATGCTAAGGTGGTGAATATCATTAGCGGACCTTTGTGCTGACCTTCCAATGTCAACAAACACTTGTTAACCCAACCATGGTGAGAATCTCAAAGAAACCCTGCATCAAAAAACATAAACAACCATTTTGACTACATACCCTTGATCGACAACACATCAAACGATTTAAATGTGTATAAAGTAGGATTCACATATAAGTGTCAGTTCACTACTCTGATCCGTAAATAGAATCATATACTTGTGAAATCCATATGCCGGCAACAAGGCTACACGGTAGTGAAACTATTCAGAAATCGGAAAATCAAGCTAAAACCAATCAGTGTTTAAGTGGGAAAAATATAAACGACCTTCTATGTTTCTATGTATCTATCCTCCTCTTCTCAATCTTTGTCAGTGTTTTAAAAAGCGTCAAATTGATCAAAGTGTTTTTACGAGAGATACGCTTAAAACGATAAAAGCGTAGTAAGAGTAAAACGTAAACTTATAATATAAAAATATAAATGTTAGAAATATTTAAAAAATATAGATGTTTAATATATATTTTAAAAATATAATTTAACGATTTTATATATAAGAAAATTTGAAATATTTCATTAATAGAAAAAAAAAATACGGATTTAGGTCTTTTAGTACTTAAAATTTTGAAATGTTGAACTCCGTCAAAATGAGCGACTAAGTATTACTAGCACAGCTGGTAGAATTTGTTAGAAATTATGTTTTTTTTTGAAATTGCAATCCCTAAATTAGTGTCGTTTTCGTAATTTTTTGGACAAATAATAATAATAAAATATACTACAAATCCTGAAAAAGCGCAAAAAGTATGATAAAAACGCCAAAACCATGATAAAAGTGCACTAATAGCGCTTTACCAACAAAAAAACGAAAAAGCGTAGATATTTTATTTTAGCAAAGAGTTTTATCGAGATTTTAGCGATTTCAAGCGCGATTTTTAAAACACTGTTCTCTGTTTGTGTGTAATCGTGCCCTTTTTTATTTCAAGTAATTATATATAACTGCTTACATATTAATTATTATTGCAGTTATCAATATATATATTGAAGGTGAATAACACAAGTCTTGGGATTTTTAAAAATTAATCTCCAAGTTCATAATTTCAATTATTATGCAAAGGCACATAATGAGGAATTTTAAAAATAAATATTGCTCAGATTATTAAGTCATTATGTAGTCATGGTTACAAAAAACTTTTCAAAACTAAGATTAAGTATTTTTGTATTTATTACAAAAATTATATATGTAATAAAATCATACATATTTCAATTTACAGAAAACGATAAAGTTATAAATAAAAAAAATTAATTTTGTTAAAATATGAAATTTGGCAAGAACAAATTATAAAATTTCATAAACATTTTTTTAAACTCTTACCATTCAAGCAAATAAAGAAAAAAAATACAATTTTGTAACTCTATTTACTGGATATTCAAAAAATATAAGTTTGACTCTTCCAGTTCTTTTTATTAACTAAATTTTTTAAGTGGTTTTTTTATCTAGTTTATCAAATAAAATTTGGTTATATTTTTGGCAGAGCCGACTCTTTAGCTAGGCAAACAACCCGGAAAGCTGGAGAAAGTTTGGGCTAACACTTTTTTTTGACAAACTCAAAGTTATTGTTTTGGCTCCGTTCCTGTGAATTTGTGCTTCATGATTTTAATTTGTTTCATTTTTGCTCGGCCGTACCGGACCCTATTCTTGATTAATTGGGATTCCCAACTTTGACTCTTCTTGATTTCCTTTCTTCGTTTTGGTCAACTTGGTCAGCTAAATTGTTTTGAGTCTCGTTTTTGTGGTATGTTGGTGTTTTTTCTTATAAGTATGTAAACAATAGCAAATCACATCGAAAACTACATGTTTGATAAAATAATATTTAACTTGTGATAATTGACTCAAAACTTGTCTTATTATGATCAAATTAATGCTAAATATATACAATTTCCTGATCTAATTAACATGGTATGGCTGGATAAAAAAACGAGATGACCGAACTATATCAAGGCGGTTCGTTTATGTCTTTTTGAAGAAGAAAAATCACAAGACCAAACCGGACCGAGTCCAAATATATACATCTCAATTCGGTTACAGTTTAATGTAGGGGTGGGAAAAATTCCCGAAATCCGACCCGATCTCGGCGCCCGACCCTAGCCTGACCCGAAACTTTCCCTACCCGACCCGACTCTATCGAGTATTCTTCCGACCTGATCACTTTCGGGATCGAATTTGATTTTTAATATCGTCGGGTACGCGTCGGATAATATATTAAATATATCTGATTTTAACTTTTTATATTATATACACAAGCGATCCCCTCCTCTCTATATCTATTTATGTGTATTTTTAAATTTATATATTTATATATATACATGGTGTGTATGTGCATTGTTTGACTAGTTCAAATTCACATTCGTGTTTGTTCTGTGGTTAATAGTTGAAGTTGAATTTAAAAATTATGTACCTCTCCATGTTTCGTTGAAGCACATAAGAATTGCCTAAGGGCAACTAATTAAGTTATATATTGGGTCAACTAACCATTTAGGTTTTTAACAGCCGATAGTTTTTATTTTCAATTTAGCCAAATTCTCTAAACGGTCAAATTATTCTTGATACTTGTTTATATTAAATTATACACATTTATATGATTTACATGTAGCTTACCATTGTTTTTATTTAAATTTTCGTGTTTTTTTTTACATATTTATTAAGCAATTTGTAGTTGATTATTCAAACTTTTTAGTTTTTCGATCTAGAATAAAAACATGTCGGGATTACCCCATCACGATCCGTTGGGTACCCGAATGGTCCGGTATCCGAAATATCGGGATCGGGAGTAAAAAATGATTTCCGATTCTTTTTGGGTCGGGATTCGGGTTGATGCATTTCGGGTCGAGTCCCGACCCGATCCCACCCCTAGTTTTATGTATGACCCACCTGGACTGAGGCGGATATGACCGAACTAATTAATAGAACCCATATAAAAAAAAAAAAAACTATAATAATAATAGTAATAAACATGACAACATAATCATAATTATATATTGCTAATAATAATAGTAATTAACATGGCAATGTAATCATAATTCTATATTACTTGGTGCTAATACCATTGAAACTTTTTAATCAAACTTATTTCTATTAAAGAGTTAAAATCGGAGTAGGAAGGGATGAAGATGCACAATCTATAATTAAATATTTGTCATAATTATGTTTATGAAAAAATATATATTTAAGGAGCTATAACCAAACTAGAGCGTTAAACTCATACCGGATTGAAAACAAATAAGAAGACCTAAATGAGAGTAAACGCACGTCTTTCAGTTCGGTCTCCTATCACAAAAATTAAAAGACCGAATCGAAAGAAGCTAAGTAAATATTGGGTTTCAGTTTTACGAAAGACCAAATCGAATTGAAGTATACCTATATATAGACTATATTATAGACTACTAAACAACTTTTTCCCCTGATTTAAAAAAAATATATATAGAAAATGAGGCTAAGAGAATACCATATTATATATATTGGAAAATGGAAATGACATGTGTAATCTTTTATTTCGATAAGCATGACGTGCCAAACTTACCCATTTATTGTCAATTCCAACAAAATACAAATGTACGTATACGAGTATTGTTAATTTTAATAAGATATAAAAAAATGACGTTGTTAAAAAAAACGAGGAGATATACCATAGTTTATATAGTGGAAAATGGAAATGACGTGCAATTTTTTTATATAATTAAACTGGCGTGTAGAAATTATCCCATTATTTATATGCCAAGTGCCAATAAATTAGAACTATGAAACAGTATTGTTATTTTTTCCCCTTAATTTTAATAAGATATATAAAATGAAGCTGGTGGAAAAACTGCGAAGAATACCACAAATATATATAGTGGAAAATAAAAATGACATGCGTAATCTTTTATAAGTACGACGTGTCCAACTTATGAATTATTTTCATTCCAACAAACTACAAGTGTGTAGTAATAGTTTTTATAAAATAAAAGATTACCCTGATAAAATTCCGATAATAATATAACTGAAAATATATTGGAACATAACTATTAAAAGTATGAGGTTGGATTTTTATAGTACAAATTTTCTGTAAAAACGCACAAACCGTAGAAAAAATCTACGGTTTGCAGTGATTCTGTGCAAACCGTAGATTTAATCTACGGTTTACAGTCAATTGCTGCAAACCGTATATTTAATCTACGGTTTACAGTGAATTTCTATAGAGAGTAGATTTAATCTACGGTTTACAGTTAATCACTGTAAACCGTAGATTAAATCTACGGTCTGCAGCAATTTTCAGAATTTTTACATAAAATAAATTTGGTCAATTTTAACAATTAAAATTAAAATACTGAATAATTTTTTCAAATTAAACATGATTTTTTTAATAAAAAAAACTAAATGTCTTATTCTTAAAATTTTACATAAAATAAATTTGGTCAATTCTAACAATCTCTCAAAATAAACACAAAATTTAGACAAATTTACACAAAAAAAGTTGATTTGATAAATTTTATGTTTTTGGTTCATGTTATCTTTTTGTCAAGTGTATAAGTTGAGATTTATTGAAACATTAACTAAATCGTAAATTTTTGTGAAGTGTTTTTGGTTTGTTTTTAACACTTGTATAACGCAATATGAAACATTAACTAAATCGTCAATTTGGTGTCAATGAAACAATCATAAATTATATAAATTTCATAAAAAAAATTTAACTCAATATGCAAACATTAACTAAATTTCATAAAACATATTTATTAAACATGATACATCATATAAATTTACAACAACTTGGAAAAAAGAGTAATTTACATAAAATTAAAAATAAAAAACTGATTATGGAATTGATACGTCTATAGCTTCTTCTTCAGTTGCAATTTGCTTTCCCGATTGACTTTCTAGCGCCACATATAACTTGAAATTTGGTCCAAAAAGTTCCTTCCATGGCTCAGCAGCCTCAGTGCGTGTTTGTTCTCACCGTGCTATAATTCTTGGCATTGGGAAGATCGCTTCTTTAGGAATAACTTGAGCATAATGACAACTGTTGACGTACACTATTACAGTAGGGATGTAATATGTCGTTCCAGGAGGCGGACCAGTATAAAGAGGTAAAAAAGTGGAGTTCCATACTTGTACCCCTCCATTTTTATTTGGCCATAATGACAACAATACAATTGGCATATTATAATAAGATGCAATTAAAAAACCATAAGACGGAAATCTCATCCATTTGTCAGAAGGGGCGGGATTTGTAGGATGATAAAAATTCAAACTTGATAAAATATAATCATAACGGTAACCTTCAAAATCAAGACTCTCAAACAGCTCATAATAAACACATTTCATTTGCTGCAGCTCTTGAAACAACTCACATCTAACTGCGTACCAATCATCTTCCCCATGCTCTTTACCCATCACATTTGCAATTACTCGAAACCCACAGTTACCATCCCCACGCACATCATAAACCGTTTCGATGTAATTATGTAACATGACCCATATTTGGTCATTGTACAGGAAGGCTTGCCTATTGGGGGTGAGTTTATTTGTCTGGTTTCACGGCCTCCTAGTTGGGTTTACCTTTACTTCCGGTGTTTCTTCCGCTTTACCATTACCCTTGTCTCTACTAGCACTAGCACTCTGTTCCTCCACATACTCCCATCCTGACTTATCTCTCTTACTAGAATTGTCTCCCTTTCTAGGTCTCCCCCTAATTTGTCTCACTTCGGGATCATTCATGGATGTTCTAGATGGTAAAGTTATCTCTCGGAGTTATGTTTTCATACGCCGTTTTTCAATATTAGTTTTGGTAGAATAAACACTTTTAAACTCTTCTAGATCAGCCTCTACCCCATAATCATCGTTGTTCCCATTATCATCAATTACGTCTAATTTTTTCCAGAATGTATGAATATATTCTAGAGGAAGAGGCTTCCCAAATAAAATATGTTCACTCATAATATGATGACAAGGTAACCCGTGAGACAATTTTATACCGCAAGAACAAGATGAATCAGACTGACCCCTATATTTTTTGTGTTCTTGAAATAATAAATCAATGGCATAGTGTGTGATATACGACCTAAGATTTTTAAATAGAGGTGTTCATTCTGAATGTGGAAAATAAGACTTGCATTTATCCAACTTCATCTTAATATCCTCAAACTGTTTTTCTAGGATTCTATTCACCTCTACCCAAACATTTTCAAACGTGCCAGTATTTTTGGAAAGAGATCTTTTTAGCTTTGCATGTTGTTGTTCGGCTCGATTGCTAGTTCTGTTACCTATATGTGTTGTATGGTTGGTATAGCATGTAACAAACTTATCATCATAATCATTTAATAGCTTGTCTACATACTTAAGCACAACAGGGTACGATTTGTAAAAGAAATTGAAAGAAGCTCGGTTATGATTGTACTCCTCTATCGACTCAGAATCAACCAATAAACCCCAATCATCTAGAAACGTTTGCTACTCCTCGTCTGAGATTTTTTTTTTTACAGTTTTTAAAAAATTTGTTGGCAATATGAAAAGTGCACAATATATGATGAGAATCGGGAAAAACAACGGATAAAACATTTATCAAGGCCATTTCTCTGTCGGTTACAAACACCCTAGATAGTATACAACCCTCCAATGTATCTATAAATTTTTCCAAAGCCCATATATAACTTTCCTGAGTCTCATCACTCATGAAAACAAAACCTAAACAATATGTTTGGTTCGTTGATGTCATTCCTACGACTTCTAGAAATGACATATTAAAACGGTTTGTCCTATATGTACAATCCATTAACAATACATCAAGAAAAGCTTTGAACATCCTTATAGAATCGGGGTGCGCAAAAAATAAGTTCTCAAGGCTATGAGTTGTTGGGTTCATATTATAGTAGAAGGTATAGCGATGTCTATCCAACAAATTAAACAGTTCCTGTATCGGGTTTCTACCATCTCGTTCTTTAACTTTCAGTCCAGCCAAATAATTATGTATCGCTTTAGTGTTTGATACATTGTCAGGATTTCGATTTTTTATGGCCTCTAATATTGCACTAACTTTAAAACTACTTTGCCTTAAACTTTTAACCATTTCTTTTTCCTCTTGTGTTAAACGAGCACGTCGTGTTTGCCCTTGGAAGTAAGTTGGAGGTGGGTGGTTATGTTGTCCATTTTCTACTTGACATATCCATTCACCATTAACTACGTAACCCTTAATGAAAAATGGACAATCTTTTTTCTTTGTACCTGAATTTACGGAAGATGGTTTCTTTTTTTCGTAAACCCCCGATTTATCACACACAATATCAACATACGGTGTTCTTCTCCCATCACCCCCTCCAGACCTACGAATCGTAAGAATGAAACCCCAATTTCCAGCCACATCAGCAAGATCAGCAAGCATTTCATCCCTTGTATCCCAAGTCAATTCATCAACTTCAAAATGTCCTGTATAATCAGTTAGCTCATCGTTTGAGCCACTGGATGAATCAGCATTGTTGTAATTCCATTGGTTGTTGTCATAACCATAGTCATAATTCATTTTTGAAAAGTGTTTGATTTTAGAGATTGTTAAAATTGGCAAAAATGAGCCATATTTATACACATAATTTCAGAAACCCCACAAGGTGTAGTCATTTTCAAACTTTAATAATGCATTGAGTAGTCATTTTCGGATAGGGTTGTCAACTCATAATAATTCAAAAGTGAGAAAGTGTTGTCGGATGCATTTGATGGATATGGTATCCAATGTCATTTACACTACAAACCGTAGATTACTTTTACGGTTTGTAGTGTTTTTTTTAACGGGTTGGTTAAATTTCAGAAACCCCACAATGTGTAGTCATTTTCAAACTTTAATAATGCATTGAGTAGTCATTTTCGGATAGGGTTATCAACTCATAATAATTCAAAAGTGAGAAAGTGTTGTCGGATGCATTTGATGGATATGGTATCCAATGTCATTTACACTACAAACCGTATATTAATTTTACGGTTTGTAGTGTTTTTTTTAACGGGTTGGTTATTAACCAAGAGTTTTACTGATTCTACTACATTTTTTCTAAATTTACAGACAAACCGTACAAAAAATGTACGGTTTGATTGTAAATTTCAGAAATTGCACATCAGTCCCTGCATTTCGTAAAAACTCAATATTGGTCCTATCAATTAAAATACTTAATATTTTTTACAAATTTATAACTTAAAAATCAAACATGCAAATCAAATTAAAAAAAATCAAACATAAAAATCAAATTTATTAGTATTGAAATATACAAACAAAAAAATAACTTCAAGCCCTAGCGCAAGATCTTGGGTCGTAACCTTGATCGTCATCACCATCGTCGTCATCCTCCTCATCCGACTATTCATCACCTGACCCATACGGATCCATTCCCATTTCATTGAACTCCGCACGTAGTAAGTCCACGTCCGGTTTAGATTTCAGCCGTTTGAACGATTTGAAACTGCGGCGCAACATCGCTTTCTGAAAAAAAAACAATAAAAAACGATTTATTAGTATTGAAATATACAAACAAAAAAATAACAAACAAATATTAATGAACTTTAACTAGTTGTTACCATTTTATTGAGCACACCCGTATGCTCGCGGAAACTGTGAAATGGCAGTCCAAGTTCAGGTGGGTTTATAAAGATGCGGGTCCTCTCTCTATACCATCTCATGTAATCCGGTGACGTCCCCATGCCAAATTCGCCGTTAATAAGCCGGTTGTGGCGGTCATTCCACACGGTTATAAACTCTTCAAAAAGTGTAGGCCAATCGTGTTTTTGATCAGGTTTAATCCCATATCTTCTATCCTTGCCGTGATCTTGTTTGGGTTTCCAAATATATGTAGGGACAGCCTGAACAAAACCGAACTGTCGGATGAACCTGTCCGCGGGGTGGAACTCAATCTTCTCATTACAAATGAGAGGAACAGAACAATGCCACATATCACGGCCCCGCGTGCAGTATTCCGGATAGTCATTGAGGTTCCCGTAAGGTTGCCAGACTATCTGTAATCCGCAAAATTATTATTAGAATATGTAAACAATGGTATAAAAATAATAGTAATAAATTATACGAACATAAGACCAATGCAATCATATACAACATATAATACGTGAGTTACATGTAGGAAATAAGAAAGTGAAAATTTACCTGTTCATGCGACATATGGTCAAACTGGTCCCGTATGTGGACCACATTATATCCGTAGACATATGGCTTAAGATTAGTAAGCCTCCAAATCTTCCATCTGTAATATACAAACAAAACCCGATAAACAATAAATATAAATAAGATAATTAAATGATAGATGACCCAATAAAAAAAACACAAATCCAATACAAAAATTAAATAATATCATACCTATAACCGAGGGGGAACCTAGGCAAGCCATTAGGTGGCTCGATATCTTCCGGCAACCCTTCACATGGTCTAACCGGCAGTAGTCTGGTCATCGCCCACATATCAAGAAACATCACCGCCTCGCTTACTCCGGTAGATTTACCACGCACCAACTTGCATAAATTAGCCTCTAACCAGGACAAAAGAGTTGATCCCCAACTATACTCTGCACATGTGTCAAAATCCTCCAGAAATGGCAGAGGCCATAGTGGAATCTGATCACTGCTCTTATCTCAAAACACATGTGCACCAAGTAATAATAACATGGCAGCCCTGGACTGATATAGCAAACGCTCCTCACTAGGGTTGGGGGGTAATTCACCAAAGGTATGTAACATCCAATCAAGTCTAACTGTCAAACAGTTTGTATCGACTTGATTGCTAGCAGGTCTAACACCCAACAAACTCTCTATCATATCCAACCTGCTCGCCTTGGTGTCATTCCGCTCTGATCGGGTAACAGCAAGACCATCTATCCTGAGACCAAGCATAATTTCTACATCCTGTAACGATATCCCCAACTCTCCACCGACAAAATGGAACGAGTGGGTCTCATCACTCCACCTATCAACTAAGGCTGTAAGCAAGCCTCGGTCTATGCTATAATTACCTATAGTGTGAATACCGTAAAAACCATCCCTAATCATATTTTCAACTACTCTGTCAGGCGTCGGTATCTGCCAACTATAATTATAAATCCTAATTTTATGGGCATCTCCTCTACCCGCTTCTCTTCCAACATCCCAAGTCTGATTAGAAATGTGACCGGTCTGTCGTAAAATGCCCATCATGCCTTTTATCTATGGACCTGGCTCTGTCATCCTAACTATTTTTATTTTTAACAATAAAAACAAGTTAAGAAACATACACATTTTATGAGTAGTAATGTCAAGTGAGGCAACTAAAGTGTCGGTTTAACATGTTTATAGTCATGGTTATTACCACGAGAACTGGTGGACGAGGAACAACTGCACGCGAGGGCGCACCACCATCAAGCGGTGTGGCTTCCCGATATGGGGCAAACGGTAGAGGAAGAAGAACTCCAAGGGGGAGGGGAGCAACTAGAGGGAGAAGGGCTGCTAGAGGTCGTGGGGGGAGAACTAACGCTAGGGCCCCACCACCTGAGCAACCCGAGGAAGAGAAAGAGGCTGAGAATGTAAATGAGGAAGTGAATAAGGAAGAAGAAGAGACTTACGCACCTGAACGGGAATCGGTAAACGCTAACCAAGTGATGATCGACCTTCAGAAGGTGGTGCAAATGATGGTGCAAAAATCACAAGATGGGAGTTCAAGTAACAATGGATTGCTTAACTTCACCCGATTGGGGGCTCCGACTTTCGATGGGTTCGGTGAACCATCCATAGCTGAGGGATGGGTGGATGAAATGGAGAAATACTTATCAGCAGCAGGAATAGTAGATGGGGAACAACGGATGAATATGGGTCAGTTTCACCTAAAGGATGAAGCACGGAAGTGGTGGGTCAGTTCATCGAATTGTTTAATCGGCAGTTTCTTCCAGATTCTTATAAGGATGAAATGAGGAGGCGTTTCGAGGAACTATATCAAGGAGGTATGACCGTTCAAGCATACCAACTAAAGTTTACCTCACTCTCGAGGTATGTCCCAGACTCGGTTCTAGGGGGTGCAGAAAAATATAGAAGATTCATGAAAAGGCTGAACCCGACCATCTCATTACAATTGGCATCGGCCCGTCATGTCAACTATAATGAGTTGCCAGCACTACCACCAAGAGGACCGGAATTTGTACCACCACACCAATTACCTAGGAACCAAGGGGGAGGGTTTCGAGGTAACCACCAGGAGGGGGAAACCATGGGAACTACCAAGGAGGCCATCAAGGCATGGGGAACCGAGGAAATAATGGAGGAAATCGAGGACCGCAAGTAAACCCACCATCTCAAGCTCGTCTATATGCCTTGCCACAGTTGCCAAACCAAGTAGACGCGGCAAATATACAAGGTATGGTTCTTGTTTGCTCATCTTGGGCACATGTTCTTTTCGATACGGGAGCTTCGTGTTCTTTTATAGCTAGACATCTAGTTGAGTATTTGTCATTAGAAATTGGGGTTCTAGAGAACCCGATTGTAGTAGAGACTCCTGTTGGGGGTTGAGTTGTGTTGGACCGAGTGTGTAGGTCTTGTGAGATGGTGGTCGCGAACCACGCGTTTATGTTTGATTTAGTTGTTATAGAGATGTCGGGGTTCGACGTGATACTTGGAATGGACTGGTTGGTTCATTTCAACTATTTCATCGATTGTGTTCGACGAAAAGTTTTCTTTACAACTTCATCCTGAGATGAGGTATTCTTTCGTGGGGAAAGGGACGCTACCCTTTCTTCTATTCCTTATTATTCCAAGCGGGTTGTGGGCAACCTGTCTTGTCTTTTGGCTAGTCTCTCGATAGTGGATAACGATGAGGAAGTGGAAATGTGGCCACACATAGTGGATGATTTTAGAGATGTGTTTCCGAATGATCTACCTGGGTTACCACCGTAGAGAGGGTTAGATTTTTCTATCGACTTGGTACCTGGAACGGCACCCATAGCCATTTCCCCATACCGTTTGGAACTCTCAGAGTTAAAAGAGTTAAGTAAGCAGTTAGATGAACTATTGGAGAAGAGGTTTATTAGGCGGAGTAGTCACCGTGGGCAGCACCGGCCTTTTCGGGCAAAAGAAGGATGGATCGATGAGGATGTGCATCGACTATCGAAAGCTAAATAGGGTGACTATTAAGAATAAGTACTCACTAACTCGAATAGACGATTTGTTTGACCAACTGAAGGGAGTGACGTTCTTTTCAAAAATTGACTTGCGATCAGGCTATCACCAATTGAGGGTGAAGGATGAGGATATTTCGAAAACGGCCTTTAGGACCCGGTATGGTCACTATGAGTTTGTGGTCATGCCATTCGGGTTAACTAATGCGCCGGCGGCATTTATGGAGTTAATGAACCGGATCTTTAAGGAGTATCTCGACAAGTTCGTGGTGGTGTTCGTCGACGATATCTTGATTTACTCGAGTTCAAGAGAGGAACACGAGGAGCATCTTCGTTTAGCGTTGCTCACGTTGAGAGAGCAGCAACTTTACGGAAAATTTAGCAAATGTGAGTTTTGGCTAAATGAGGTGAAATTTCTTGGACATGTGATCTCGGAAGAAGGAGTAAATGTGGACGTGATGAAAATTGAGGCGGTTTCGAAATGGGCACAACCGGAAAATATGTTCGAGATTCGGAGTTTCTTGGGTTTAGTGGGATACTATCGACGTTTCGTCAAGGATTTCTCAAAATTTGCGACTCCAATGACTCACCTTACCAAGAAATGGGTGAACTTCGTGTGGAGTGAGGCTTGCGAGGAAGCTTTCCTAGAACTCAAGAAACGGTTGACTAGTTCCCCCATACTATTTATTCCCGAGCAGAGGAAGGGTTACCAATTGTATTGCGATGCTTCGAAAGAAGGTTTGGGTTGCGTCTTAATGCAAGACGGAAAGGTTATCGCATATTCTTCGCGACAACTAAAGGTTCACGAAAAGAACTATCCGACACATGACCTAGAGCTAGCGTCAATAGTTCATGCGTTGAAGATGTGGAGGCATTATCTGTTCAGGGAAAAGTTCGAAGTGTTCTCAGATCACAAGAGCTTAGGGTATATTTTTACTCAACAAGATCTAAATATGCGACAACGACGATGGATGGAATATTTGGAACAGTACAACTACGACTTGCACTATCATCCGGGAAAGGCCAATGTAGTGGCGGATGCTTTGAGTCGAAAGTCCCATGCGACCTTAGCGCATGTGGCGATCGAGGAATGGAGGATGATGGGAAAAGTGAACGAGTTCAACTTGGAGTTGGGGCATATTAATGTGGGGACCTTGTATACAATAGTGGTACAACCGGAACATGTGAGTAGGGTTTTGGAAGCACAAGATGGCGACGAGAAAATGGAGAACTATGAGAAACAGATGAGTTCGGGTGAAGGATTAGATGGTTGGACAAAAGGAACCGATGGAGGACTACGATTTAAGGAAAGGACTTACGTAATGGAAAACATGAGGAACGATGTATTAAGGGAGTTTCACCACTCCCGATTAGCCGTTCATCCCGGCAGGACGAAAATGTATCACGATACGAAGAGACAATTTTGGTGGCCCGGAATGAAACGAGATGTAGCTTCATATGTTAGCAGGTGCCTAACTTGCCAGCAAGTGAAGGCAGAATACCAAAGGCCGGCGGGTATGCTCCAACCCTTACCGGTGGTGGAATGGAAGTAGAAAAGGATAACAATGGATTTTGTGATGAACTTACCTAGATCGGTAAGTGGGAATGACGCTGTGTGGGTTGTGGTCAACCGTTTGACCAAATCCGCACACTTTATTACAATTAAGATGACAAACTCGGTGGAAATCTTGGGACGAAAGTATGTGAAAGAAATTGTTAGACTTCATGGGGTACCAATTTTGATAGTATCGGATCGAGACGTGAGGTTTGTGTCGAGGTTCTGGGGCACATTGCAAAATGCCTTAGGGACCAAGTAGACAATGAGTGCGGCATTTCATCCCCAAACAGATGGACAATCAGAGCGGACT